>BMAW01080942.1:286734-400314 GCA_019974015.1 Nephila pilipes
TATATATATATATATATATATATATATATATATATATATATATATATATATATATATATATATATATATATATTGCTTCCTGGATTAATTATTTGAAAACTATACACGGCTCCTTTTTTGTAGAAGATGTTTTAACTTCGCTCGTTACTCACCCGGACAACGAAAGGCTGTATTAGCGTGTATATGTAATAGTTTTATTCTTTAATCCTCAACAAATGTTTCTGCGAAATGGAAAAGCGAGAAAGTTCACAAATAACCACTATGAAACAACCATACAAAAGTACACTCAACTATAAAAATGCCGAATAATACATATTCAACCATTAAGAAGAAGGAAAACCGAATACGTTAACTCGATTTACTCCTCTGCGAGAGGGCAGAGTTTATAAATCCAAAAATCCCTTTCCTCACGCCGAAAGACAAGAGTTCGTGCGTGTTTTTACAATACCCTCAATGACACATACGAGCGCTTGCATGCATAATAGTGGCTCGATAACTATCCTTAACAACTTAGGCCATTAACAGACAATGAAATGTAATAGAGGGGCGGGAAGAAAGAATAAAACTGTATCGTTTACTTCCGACCCTCCGTGACGGAATGTTCTTACAAACAATTTGACCATAACGTGTTGCATTCTGCGCAGTCACGATATATTCGAAAGGATTTAGATAGAAAGAAAAAGAGAAAAAAGAAAAATCCAGCAACAGAAATGAGCTCGCCGTGATTCACAAATCGATTGTTTAGCTTTTGTCGTTGAGATTTGCGTATGATTTGGACTGGACTCACACGAATGCTATTATTGGCACCTGCTATCGAATTTCCGTTTTTACTTATTTTTCGTGGCAATTTTTCCATTACTTTTTCCCCTGCAGGTTTTTTTATTTAAAAGTTTTGGATCGAAATTCATTTGAGCTTAACCGAATAAGAAAATCTCATCAAATACATGGATATTTTGCAGGCAGAACAGAAAGAGGGAAGAAATGTTTCTTTGAAACAGTGATGCTGTTGCTCCACGCGGGTAAAAAGACCGATTATGCATCATAATACACTTTTAACAATTTTATATATAATTTATCAATAGATTCTTTAAGAAAAAAAAATATATGTTTACAGCAATTTATTATTTTGGTAAAATGTATCACATGAATGATGCTAAGATTCCAACTAACCAACGGTTGAAACTGTTTTTTTGAATCAACTTTACTCCAGAGTTAGCTGCTCGAGAATTATAAAAATTCTCAGTCACGGTCAGATGACGAGGTTGACATTACGAACTGATATCTAACTTCCACACCAGATTCAATTTCATTTGACGTGTAGGAAACTTTATCCCACTCGTCGGTTCTTGATTGATTGTTGCACTCAGAAGATATACGAGGGCTACTGGCGACGGACTTCGTAATTTTGAACCTTGAAAGTGACCAAGACGCACCTGAATTGGGATCTCCCTTTCCAAACTTCCACCCCCCGCTATCTGGAGGACTTTGGGCCTTGACAGATTTAACGTGCGTCAGTCCCGGCTACACGGCGGGTCTTTAGCGGCATCAGGACTCGAACCCACAAACGACGGAAGCAAAGCCGGCTTTGAGATAGTGACCATGATCGCTCGGCTACTGCGGCCACAGATTTTGAGACAAGATCAATTCTTTTTTTTTGTTTGTTTGTTTTTTGGCTGTTAGAATGATATTCTAAACGAGGGGTGGGTAAATAGCAACCCACGGGTCACATGAGGCCTTCTAAGAGTTTTTTTTTTTTTTTTGCAACCCTCCAAGACAGTCAGAAAAATCCTCATTGAACTGAGAGTTCCTTCTCTTGCATAAAATCATTTAAAGCAAAATTAGGTCAATTTGCAAAGCTATTAAAAGAAGGCAATTTTCATAATTTCCCTTCATTAAGGAAACAGAAAAAGCCTAAAACAATTCTGCTAAGATTAGGGATCATTTATATAGTTTGGGGGACGAGGTCACAAGATTTCAGGACTTTAAGAGAATTCAATTCGCTGTCTTACCCCATCGCTGCTGGTATTGAAGCAGTACCTGAGGAAATGCAGCTTGAATTTTTTGACTTACAGTCAGAATCATGATGCAGATATGAAAGACATGTCTAATGCTGTGAGATTTGTTGACTTCTACAAATTCTTTTCCAGCCGAAAAATTCCCATGTATGAAGAAATTTGCTGGGAAAATGTTTTTCATAATTGCATCTACATATGTTTGTGAGCAAAATTTTTCTCTCTTTACGATCAAACAGAGTGAAAAAAAAGATGCTCTCTGACAGACATTAATTTGCAGGCTGTGATGAGAATCTCAACAAGCAATCTCATTCCTGATTTTTAAGAAAAATGGTGAAAATTATGATACGATGCAGTTGTCGCATGAGACAGATTCTAAAATTAAATGTGCTGGCAGCTATAGATAAATTAAATAAAATTAGCCCCAAAAATAAATTGTTTAAAACTGCCACTATTTTATTTAATTTATATTCATTGATTTGTACGGTAATATGTATACCTTTTCTGAAAAGCAAAGTACTATCATTGTAAGAGGTGTGGCCCACCGCTAGCCTCTATTTCCACAAAGTGGCCTTAAAAATGCTAAAATGATCACTCACCCCTACTTTTCCTGAATAAAGAGGGGATGGGGGGATAAAAATATAATTTAAAAAATGGCAATTATAAAAATACAGTTTGATAAGTCATTTGAATACTTAAAAGACAATCTTTATTACTCTTATTCAAAACAGTCGAAAAAGAGATTTTGCTATAAATTATTTGAAGATCGTAATCCACCCCACATACTTGAAAATACAATAATAATGTTATTCGACAAGCGCCCGCGTTAATTAAAAAGAATTGTGGAACATGTTCCTTTATTGATTTGGATGACACAACTGAAATACTCCTTTCTAGGTCACATCCTGCACGATTCGGACAGATAAAATATTATTACGACACGCTTTTAATATAACTGATTATATGTGGGAGACAATTATTTTAAATAATGTGATTTTATGCATCGCGTGGGACAAAATAACATCTTTGATTGCTATACAGCGCAACGGACAGGTAGTTTCTGTGAAAATCATCATAAATGACAAAGCTTTAAAAATACCTCTAACCATTCACTTGAACATGTGATCTTAACTACGAATAAGCAGATAAACATATTATATTGAAAGATTGTCTTTGCTTAAAAAGCTTTTAAGAGTTCATTGGCTCTAAATATACCTCATCTGATGAAATTGGTCCTATGATCAACTACAATAGCATAAAAATTCAATAAATAGAGTTTATACATTCATCTCATTGGACTAGCATTATAGCTCGATAAAGAGAACTTAGACCTCATATTTAAAACTCATTAGCTATATTACATATGCAATTCAAATTTAATTTGCTCTTAGTTCATAAACCTAGAGCCAAGTGAATTTGAGTTGCAATTTTTTTACAGATACCTTCAATCAAAACTATGGTTTATTTATTTATTTATTTATTTATGGTCTACACAATAATTTCCTTGAAATTTGGGGGAAATTTAAATGTATCAACATCATTGCTACTACGTTATTCATTAATATAATATTATAATTATAATTATTTATACAATAAATGTTATACCAGTTCTAACGAAGCCGTTATAACAGAATAAAAAAAAGTGTTTCCATTGATTAATTTTATTTTTAAATGATGATCCAAATCACGCTAAAATGAATACTATATCAATTCTCAGAAGTCCCAACATCATTTAATGATTCTATCAAATTTAAAAAAAAATTATAATGATTTTCCACTAATTCGGCGTTTTATCTGATGAAATTTATCCATTTTAGATGACTAATAAGTGAAAGACGAATGGTATTTAAAGTTCGATGGAACATAAAGATATTGGTCTCTAATGATCTTTTTATTGTTCTTCATAATTTTCTTGTTTCAAGTCGCACAATTACATAGTTGGCACCGTAAAATTTTAAATTTATAAATACAAAATAATAACTATAAACTCTTTCAAAATTACTATTATGTTTCGAACCCAAAAAGAGTATGCTAAAATTAAAATCATCGGATATTCTAAATAAACATATAATCGATCAAACCGCCCATGAAAGATACTTTAATTTATGAATCTGCTTTTAAAAATATCTTTATGTTCCATCGAACTTCAAATACCACTCGTCTTTCACTTATTTTCGTCTGCAAATAAAGAGTTCCTTCGTAATATTACTACTAAATCATTAATAAACTAGACGAGTCAAAAGGTGTAATGTACCCCGTGCAAGTGAAAACAACGAAAGCTGATAGTTACATTAATCACCTGTTCCAAGCCAAAAATATCGAACAAGAAAATCGGGAAAATTACACACAGTGTTTCCCCTCTTTAATAAATAGCTTCTCACGTACTATAAACACCAAGCGTTAGTGAATTGACAATTTCAAAGAGCAAAAAAAGTCGTCCAACATCAATTATACCCCAGGAATTCTCATTCATGTCCCTAACTGGAAAACTGAGTTCCTTGCCATTAAGATAAGGTCAGACCTTGAAGTCCGTCCGTGGGAACTGAAACGACACCAACCTTTCTACACACTTCATAATAAAATCGTACGTGATTGACTCTCTTAAAACCTTTGGGCAGCCTCAGGGGCGATGTTCCCTCTCACCCTCTCTCCTATTTGATCACTTCATCAGCTTTTTATTTCGGTAGATAAAGTCTAAAGGGAAAAGAAAAGAAAGCATAGATATGTGAAACTATGCCTGTGGAGCGCTCTCACTCTCTCTTTTTTCTTTCTCCCCAATTCAAAAACGTCTCACCACCAGTTTACGTGCAAGGTGAGTGTGAGAAAGACCAACTGACTCAGTGAAAGAATTCGCCGTATGAATTAATTATTACCTGGTGATAAAAAGTACTATCAATACACGGACCAGACAGAAAAAAATGAAAGACAAATGTTACTGTCCACAGATAAAAATTCTCGAAGTACATAAATAAGACTGAAAAAAAATATTGAATGAAATATTCAAATCAACTATGTATCGTTTTCTCACCGTAAAACACATGTACTGAATAAGAAAAGAAAAGAGGGAGAAAGAGCGATGAATTTCATAGAATGTTATGATTTTCTTCTTACTTAAAAATAAGTGATAAAAGAAATTAAGAAATTTTATGAAATATTACATTGATAGCAAGGAATTTAACTTAAATATCAATAATCATTATGCGTATAAAGTATCAGAAAAAACTATTATCTACATGAATAAATAAAAATAGAAAATTTCAATACTAATATAATAAGAGCAATGAAACGGGTTAAATATAAGTATTAATGGAGTGAGTGAGTGAGTGAGTGAATGTAAAGTTTATTGGCGCAAGAGCCAGATATGGCTATGCTGCGCCAAACAAGATTAAACTGTGGTCTAGACGTGAAGTTGGAAAAAAAAGGTAAAAATGGTTGACAAAAAGGAAGGTCGAAAATAGAGAAGGATCGCAAGGGTATTCCGGGAGTGCGTCACCCGTGTTTACCAAAGACAGTAAACCTCATGAGAAAGAAAAAGATCGCTAAGGTGCCTCGGGGTCATGATGCCCGTACTTACCTGAAGAAGGCAAGTCCCTGAGGTCCCCTGATATAATCCCCAGGGGCAGGGTGCCCGACTATACCCCCAGACGCTGGGTACCCATTTTAGTCGCCTTTAACGACATGCATGAGCTACAGTGAGACTGTTCTGTCATCCCCGGTCACCACATGGGTCAAGTATTTATGGAGGCAGAGAGAACTGAACACTATACATTTTATGTAAATTAAGCGTATAAGAAGTTTTCAATTAATAAGCAGGGGGGGATAAATGTTACCTTAAAAATGAGATAAATTTCGTGTGTGTGTGTAATATCGAATTAATGATACTAAAAATATTTTAACTAGCACCATAAAGAAACTTTAAATATTTCGGAACTTTATGAGTTTATTAATACAATACGAAAGAGGAACAATTACATCGGTGATTACAATACACGTGCATCCACTCGCATCCGGGATTAAATCAGAAGAGCGATATTAGCTGCATCATGAAAATAGTGGGAGCCACATGCTTCGTTTCGCCTTCGTGGTTAAAGCGGAAGAGAATGAAATTTTCCCTAATTGGAATTTTTATATGTAAGGATTTCCTCAGATCACGAGTTAATAGATTTTGGTATCTTTTGTTATTTTAGCTGTAGACAAAACGTCTAAAGCAAAATTTTTCTACGGGTGTGAAACAGGGGGAAACCGGATCTGAGCAGATATATAGAGCGTGATCACTTAAATTAGAAGTACAAAAGGATTTGTAAAAGAAAATAAGATGAACTCCCCGCTAGAAGCGTTAAATTACAGGAAAAATTAGGAAATTAAAATAAATTACCGTGAAATCATTACACACACAGATCACGTGTGTGATCTGTATGTGTGTGTATGTGTATATATATATAATCTGTTCATTAATTGGAAAATCCTTTTTGTTTTTTTCCCCTTCCAATAAATGCTATACGCATTGTTTTACTTCTCCCTTAATACATAAGGTACAGTTTAGATTTTGTTTAAAATACTTTTCTACTTAAATAGTTAAAGCGTAGCCGTGAGAAGGATAACCACTGAATATTTCATTATGATTTAATGAATAAATAAAATGCAACATGTGATTTACGGAAGTCTGCAGTTGTGTTCTTTTTCCTTCTTTATTTGTAAATTAAAATAATCAAAATACGTAAATCAAGAAAATTAATCTTTACAGTCTTTTAAATAAATTTCATAATTATTATAAAAGGCGAGTATAACATTTAAAAAACAATTTCATGAACACTAATATTTTTTTTTTCAGTTCGGATTAGAGATTCGTTTTTTCCTATAGTTCCCTTCATTACAATACAATCCTTGTAAAATTATAATGTCTGTAGTTTGAGAGAAAATAGAAGAATCACACGTATAAAATATTGAAGAACATTAAATAAACACAACTCTAAAATAAAACAATATAACTGATCCGAATATTTATTCAATATCAAAAGCTATTGTTTCATAATAATTAAAACAAATTAATTTTGAATGAAAGAAAATCTAGAGATAAATGTATTTTTTAAAAAAATAACTTCGAAATAAAATACAATGCAAAATTTTAATTTTACTCGTTAATATGTTGTGACTACAATGAAACGACGAAATTGATGAAAAACTACTTTTTTCCCCCTTATTCAAAGGGGAAAAAAAGGTTGTTTAACTGACCCCTTAGGCCGATAGGGAGAAACTGAAAGCATTAAACTTTTGTCGCCCAGTGACATATCTCCTCAAAGAAAATAATCTTCACTTTCACCCAGTGTTGGGAACGAGTTCAGCGGCCCAAGAGAGATGTTCCAACTTTCTTTTTTTTTCATTCTTCTCTTCTTACTGATTGTTTCCTTTTTATAAAATAGGGTCCCGCGTAGGGCAATTTTTCCTCAAGTCGACCTGCGCGAGAGGTCGTCGAGCAAAGGTCGACGCTGAACCCATACCGTAGAAGGTTATGTCTAGCAGTAATTTCCACGACAAATTACTGGCTACTGATTCAATGTTTCGTGAGAGAATTGCTAATGGGAAAAGTCTCTCTCTCCCAAACTCTGTATTTATATAAAGTGGGAGGAAAAGAGATGGAAGATTTCTCTGGATCGATTAAGCTGATGCTGAGCGCCAACGGAACTTTAATGGTAGATTGCTATAATACAGTACATACTGAGCCATATAAAACTGAAAATATCGAGCTATTTGATAAAGTATCAATCGTAGTATCAAATTACAGTCGAATCTCTATACAGGGTGTTTCGAAACTCAAAAGCAAAAATTAAAGGAGTGATAGAAAATGTCTAAACAAGCAATTTTCACCATACGAAGCATTGAGGAAGAGCAAGAGTAAACCGGCGCTGTAACAGAAAGTATAAAACGCGAGTTTTCTTGCACATCGTCATTTCTAAAGTGGATTTCAGTAGCTATGGCGACGTACAGTAATCAGGGAAAGACTTTGATGATATGTGAAAAAACTCGCGCCTTATGCTTATCATTACAACGCCGTCTAGCGGTTCAACACTTGCTCTTCGCCTATGCACCGAAGGATGAAAATTGCTTGTTTAGATGTTTTCTACGATCCCTTAAATATTTTGCCCATAAGTTTCGAAATACCCTGTATATCAAATTCAAAGGTTCATGGGGGAAAATTTTCAAAATACTAGTATATATGTGTGTGTGTGTGAGAGTGTGTGTGAGAGTGTGTGTGTGTGTGTGCGCGCTTGCGTGTAAAACTTAAATCGGATTGCACGTAACTCGAACTACAGCCGATCTGGGATATGGAACATCTGGGTTAACTAGGGAATGAAATTTTTTTAAAAAAATAGAAAGATAACCTACATAAAATCAACTTTATACTGAACAAATGGAGTAAGAATTATAATTGCAGATTTCATTTTAATTCGTGAACAATAGAAGTGCGCTTTTACAATTGTTTGATTTTGTTTTCAGTTCAGACAATGTAACACCGTATGCCGTTTGTTACCGGTGACAGCAGGTGCAGCTAAATTTTTGTTGACATTGCACAGAATATAGTTGTAAATTCCCCCTCCCCATTTTTTTTTTCACACAGATATAATTATAAGACAATTTCGGTGATGAAAATAGTTTTTCTAAATAGACCGATGAAACAAATAAATGTGATTAAAATTAACGATTTTTTTTCCCCAAAAAAAAAATCGATCAGACCAATCCATGTTATTCGGAGATCCAAATTAAAAATCTCTTCTGAAGTTTACATCAGTTTCTTAGTAAAAATAAATACTTATACTTTATTTTTAAGCATAATTAAGACTTAAAGTTATCTAAAAAATTTATTTTAAAAAATACATAAATGTGTAAGTAATTTACAAATTTACTAACAATGTATTAAAAAGTGAATATTTTTATACAAAAAACTAAACAAAAATTTTATTTACTGTCCTTAAAATATTCCTAATGTATTTAATATATTATTTTACTGAAGCCATTTCTATAAGTAATGTTCACTCTTATTCAGAGAGTTAAAAGTTGTTCGAGAGAGAGAAAGAGAGAGAGAGAAACATTAGGAATAAATATCAAGCTGCGCCGGACAGTTTGGAATGCTTTCATTATCTATTTTAACGATAGTTTTTAATTAAATCATTTTTTTATTAATATTGCTCAAAGCTACATTAAAATGTTTTCATCGGTGGGACATGCAAAACTCGCTAGAATTAGGAAATTGTTCAAAACTCAGATACTTTGTCTTATATACAGAAAATGTTTTTAAAAAGAAAATTCGAGATTCCTGGGAAAAAAAAGTTCGACGAATAGAGATTTTTGATATATAGATTTCTTAGATTGACATAATTACTGTGCAGAAGATAAAGTTTGTCTTTTTTTTTTAAACCAAGCTGTCTTAGAAACGTATAATGTGATACGAATACAGTGTGATTACAACTATAAGCGGTTGAATTTAATATTCACGAGTTTATTCTAGCCTTAATACATCCCAGTGAGTCTGATAATTTTTCTAAGGATTTTGTTTATATATTATTTCTTATCAATTTAAAAATGCCGTGATGATAACTACCACAGTTATCAAAGGGCACAATTTGATAAATGAATGAAACCGTTTATGAATTTTCGGTTGTAATTAAATATGTTTAAAATTGTTTCGAAAATTCAAGAGTTTTAAAGTATTTGATAATCAGATTATGAGAATAAATTTGAATGTTAAGATGCAAATTTTAATGGAATTTTACCACTTAAAAAAAAAAACAAGAAGCTGAGTAGGACTTGTGGGGAAAAAAGTGAAGTGAAAACTATTTCGAAAATCAGGTGTGGTTTAACATTCTAAAAACGTGAAAATAAATATGAGGATTTAAAATTGCTGAATAAACATTTTAATAAAGCGCATTTCTGAAATTATTTAAAAATTAAACTTTTCAAAATGCTTTTCCCCATTGACTTTTTCCATAACAGCCCTAAGAAATTTCAGTAATTCTAAAAAACAATATCCTTACATTTAGTTGACGAAAATTACATAAGTATTATTTTACTTTTTTACAAAAATCAATCGTACGTAGCAATTTCAAAGCCTCTCTTTATTTCAAACTAAGTTTCCATGAACCATGTCTGCAAATATTTTCAGTTTAATTATGTTTGCATTTAACCCAAAAATTAATGCTATATTAGAACCACAAAAAAAAAAAAATGCTCGTTAAAATGCGAAAATAGTTCAAATGTTACAATGTAAAGGTTAAACAATAATCTTGAACGAAACATTCACGAACAATTATTTTAAGCAAGAGGTGTAAGTAATTAAAATTCAAGAAACAAATGTTTTAAATACAATTCCAGTTTCTTCTTATATTTCTTAAATTCGCTGAATTTTTTGAAATATTTTAAACTAATATAATAGCCTATTATTCCATTTTAAAGCTGATTAGAATAATTTAAATAATTTGACTACGAAATGATAAAAATAATGCTTAAAACTTTTTTCAACTTCTAAGTACGAATTTAATTGTTTTAAATAGTCATTTGCTCAGTCGTTATTAAGGACACAGAAAAAAAAATTTTACTTTATTTTTAGCAACGCCACAATAGTAACCACAAAGATAATACGAAATTATTAATTATATTCAATTAGATTTTGTTTAACTAAAAGAAAAATATTTAGTTCATAGGTTGGGTGTACCATGCAAGGCTTAATTCATTGAACCCCAACTTAACTTCAGCGAGGTTGTTACAAAGTGGCCAGTTACTTCCGTGATGAGATAACTTTTCGAACCAACTCGACTTGATTAATAACGCTTAAAGGTTCCCTTAAAAATTCTCCACGTCAGAACTGACCAGCTATTTTCTAATTAATGGCTCCGGCGAGAAACTCAAGAAACTTTAAAATGAAGCAGCTAGTGTTTCATTAAAGTCTCATATAAACTTTAAACTCAGCGTGAAGCTCATTTCTAGGCTAGACAAATAATTTATCATAAGAATTTGAAGCACTACCTTTCGCACCCAATGTGAAAATGAAATAAAAAACCAGATAGATAGCTTCTAACAGTTATGAAATTAGAATGCAGCTGAAGGTAAGATGAATGAATGTCTTTCTTGTAAGCAATTCGTTAATGAATGTCTGGCAAAAATCAGACAATTAATATTTATTATTTTTAAGGTTGAATATTTTTTGAAGAAAGTTTATATTATCTAATTTTAATAGTAATTAAATTTAAGAGTAGGGCTTCTAGATTAATTCCTCTGATTTCACATGTTTATTTAGAAATTTTCAAGGATAATTTAATACCAAGTTTCAATTCTCGCGGAAGCAAACTTTTAAGTTTGACAGCTTATGAAAAAAAAATGATGAAGAAGAAATTGAAAAAAGTATTATTTCTTATGAGAAATTAATGCAGCAAAATACGAGTATTATTTATAAAATGGTTTCATCAATGTATTACTAATATGTAAAACAACTAAATCACGTTCTTTAGCACACAATAATTTTTGCAAAATGACAAAATCTAAAGAGAAGAAAATCTTTGTGAGAAAACAGAATTAAAAATAATTATTTTAACTATTGCTATTAATTATGAATGATTCAAGCATATTTTGTTTTTCTTAGTGAAAAGGCTCATTTTTTTACAATCATTTATCATTAGTTGTAAGAAAGATGAGTAAAAATTTCTTTCACTTACAAGTTTTTTTAAAGTATTTGAGAAATGCTTATACTTTGTAGAGCTTCAGAAAAAAAATTCCAAATTTCATTTTAAAGTGTAATGTACGATATTCTACAAAGATATAGAATGCGCACAGGTATAAAACTAATTAAAAATTAATTTATAATTCAATAAAAAATATTAAATCGCTTACATCTAATTAATAATTAATCTAATTCAATGAAGTATCATAAAACTTATTTCTGATTAACATTTAAAGTTTTATTAATTTCATTGCAAAGTAAAAATAAATGAAAAATTTTATATTTTTCAAATAAAAACAATGTCTAACATTTTACTCTTATTCAGACAAAAAAAATATTTATTTGGTTAAGAAATCAACTTCTAAATTTGTTTATAATTGAATCAGATTTATATTTAAATTATAGATAGTAAAATATAAATATATAGATATATATAAATTATTATAGATAGTAAAATATTTATTAAAAAAATGAAATGCGTAATGGTTAATTGCAAGGACTCACAAACTGGTTGGTAAAATTCATACTAATTTTACTCTTACTTTCATTGCTCATATTTAACCAAGCTTGAAATGATAAAACGACGAAATGTATCAACTAGTTAACGTTTAAATTCTAAGCAATCAGCAATTTTCTATGCTTGGTTGTTAAATTCAGCAATTTAATTTTTAGAAGCATAAACAAAAAGCAATGAATTGGTTCTATATCATTTTTTCAAATAATATAAAAAAGCTTTCATTAAATTAGAATACAGATAGAAAAAAAAAATTACAGCAAGGATTCATTGCTTACTTTAAAGTAGATTGAAAATCCTGTAAAGCTAAATAATGGTATGGCTATCAACCCTCATTTTTAAAAAGATTTTAATCACATTTATAAACAAAATTTTAAGAAAGGAGCAATTTATCTAGATATATCTCTATTCCTATTACATATAAAAATGAATATTGACGGTTAAAATTATGTTAGTGACTAAACACTTTTTACTCATTCACAAAATCAAATCTATAAAATATATCCCAAAATCAAAAAGACTATAAAAGGATAACTTTTTGAAACCCAAATTTATATTTTGATACATGACACAAGTATTTGGAATGTGAAACACCCACAAATATTTCTTTTTTCCTTGCAGAATTTTGAAAATTAACACAATTTTTTTTTTTGAACGAATAATTTCAATGCAGTCGTTGACGCATTTAAGACGTTATGACGAAACAAATGTATTTATGTTGAATTCCGATGAACTTCACTTTCCACTGAAATTGTTGAATTTAGTAGAACGGAAAAAAAATCGTTTTAAAAATGTGATTTTTGATGGGAAAAATAAAGCATAAGAAATTCAAAGCAGTAGCACTGGATTTAAGAACAGGAATGTTGTAAAACAAAAGAGCGCGAGATGTAGAGTCAAAATTAAATTTCCCGATGCGTTAAAGATTATTTTATTATAAAAAAAATTAGTGGAATTATAGTGGAATTTTAGAAAAAACGCCTACAAACCTTAAAATGCTATGAGAATTTCACTCAACCTTGAATTTGCAAAACATTAAGACACCTGAATAATGTATTTTTCTCATTGTTCTTAGAGGATATTGGTGCTGAAAGTAGAAGTGAATGTTTTATATAAAAGATTTACACGCATCATATACGAGTACGCTCAATGATCGAAACTCGATAAATTACTTTCGATTTCAGGGATTTATTAATGTTAATCCAATAATGTTTTCTCAGCATTACTTGTGAGAAAGGATTTGAACATCGATAATTCCATTTTAATGGGGATCAATTTTACATTTATATTCATGAAACAAACAAAATTTTGATCGATAGAAAGAGTATAATATAATTCGTTTTTTTTACTGTTGCAGTTGTGATTTTATTATGAGTGTCTTAAAATTTCATGTTTTTTTCGAAGAGCAAAAATTGTCATTAATGACAATAATTAAAGGAAAAAAAAGATTTATAAAAAAATATTTTACTCTAATTTAACTCAAAAGTTATCCGTTTAAATAAGTTGGTTTCTGCAAGTTCATTCTAATTAATTCCTATGTTTACTAATATTAAGTATTTCTTTTAAGTATTAAGTATTTTTTTATCCAACCAATATTGGTTTTTTTTTTTTAAATTATGTAATATTATTATAGCTATGGTGCTCATAGTTAATTATATAATATCGAAAATCTTGTTAGAGTGAAAAAGAGATTTTTGAAATGTCGGTTTCTGAATTTTTTTCAATATGCTGTTACATTAGCCTGCACTGTTGAATTCCGAATAAAAAAAAGTTACTTAATTCGGAATTTTCCAAAAAGGGTTTTACTTATAATATTTACAAACTAAAACATTCTTGAGCTTTTCAGCATAATTTTCCACTAATTTTTTTAAGCAATACTTAAATTTTTTTTTAATTAGTTTGTATAATTGGCGAGTAGAGATAGTAAAATAATGTGGTAGAAAGGCATTAACCTCTCTTCCTTGTTGAATTATTGTTCCACCACATGAACGTTAAAAATAAAATTACATTTTTTCTCCTGTGTAGCAATAATTATGTGATAGTTATAGGAAAAAAATTTGAAATAAGTTTAGCAAATAATTAAGAAACTTCTTTCAAAAATTTTTGAATAAGAAAATTTTAGACTGAAAAAAAGAAAATAGCTTTAAAAAATGTTTAAAGCTATTTTTTTCAGGGGGATAAAAAAACCATTTTTAATGTGTAGTCAATTTTAATATGGATTTTAATCGTCAGATGGCACGAGAAAAAGCTATGAAGCATCTCCAACAGAGAAATTATCTTTTTTTTTTCATGATTAAGAGAAATTTTTCTCGTTAAAATAGTGTTTCTTTCATGATGAAGAAATAAACGCTCATTGACCCTCAACCAAAATGTCGAGAAGTGCTTCTATTCGCCTCGCTCTACCAGGCATGTAAAAATAAACAGTATTTTGTTTTCAGATATTGGTGTAAATGTTTGCTATCTTATCTTTGATTTTTGTACCGAATGTATTTGAAAATTTAATAGGCCTTTCTAATTTATCACTCTTATATTTCCAGAGCATAACAAAGGAAATTTTGATACTGCCACAGGTTTCGTCCAATTTACAGAAACAACCCTTGATTCGATCTCTTTTTTTAAAAAAAAAGAACATCAAAGTGTAGTATCCCAGAGTTGGCATACTCTGCTTGTGGTCGAAGAGGTAAAGTAATGCTTTCAAGAACTGAGTACACGGATAAGAACAAAGAAACTTATTTTTCAAGGTCAACGGACCTGAGAGAAAGTCATTTAAGGCAAACGGACTTTCCCTAGAGGAGCGAGAAAAAAAATATATATGTAAATAAAAACAAATAAAAGAAAAACATATTCGGCTTTGAATATTATGAATCAGCAATGAAAATCGTCTGTAATGGTACAACACAAAGCTCGGGTCTTCGAATCTTTCTGTGCTGCGGGCATATTTTCCTCGCTAGTATAAGTAACACAAACGAATCAGAATATTGAAAATAACAAACAATTAAGGGGGGGAAAAGTTTATATATTTTTTTTTTCATTGTTTATTTTTTAACACAGAATAGTTCTTGTAGAACTCAAATTATTTTCACTTTGAAGCTTACAGTTTTATTTTCTCTGTGGTTATTGCTCCCAAAAGTTCGTTTATTTAATGATTATTGACAAGTCCATATCATTGTAAACTAAAATAATTGTTTAAGAATTTGTTTTTCATTGAAAAAAAAACTGTAGCCAGAAATACAGAACATATATTATTATTATTATTAAACCAGGAAAGCAATGCTTGGATATTTGTTGCCATTTAGAAAAGAGAATTATTAGTTGATATTATTCGCTTCAGTGATTTTTCTTAATATTGCTATGGTTGTTATTATCTGCAACAAGAACAACAACAAAAAAAAATCTTCGCATAATAAAGCAAATTTTGAATGTGTTTCAGCCTTTTTCCAGTTTATATACTATTGTACGGTTATGTTGATGTTGAGAATGTTTATAGTAAAACAACTTCCATTTTAAAAAGGGAAAAACTTTATTTAAAAAAAAAATGTATTATAATAAAAATTATTCGTATATGGTTAACTGTATTTATACTTAATTGAGTTTTTGAGTATTACAAAATATCTATAACTAAAAAATATTAAAAGAAAGAATATATAATTGTAAGATAATTAATAACTTTTAATAAAATATTTAGTTTCCCATCGTACTCAAAAAAGATGGCTAACGTTTCCAAAGTTGCAGTCTTAAGTTTAATGTTTTTCGTTCTATTTACGGGGGTGGTTCAAAAAATACTTGCATTTGAAAACAGATAGCATCATTAAAGTAAATTGTTACCATCTGTGCTTCTATTTGTTAAACAGAACCGCACGCGAAACAAATTTGACATTGATTCATTAGTTAGTTTTGACTTGGTAGTCATTTGCTGCCAAATCAAAACAATGGGTTGCTTCCGGTGAATCAGCTCCAAAGAAAGCGAGGATGATCTCATCGGCCGGAAAAGTTATGACGAAGAATTTTTGTGGGATAAAAGGCGTCATAATCACGAACACGAGTAACTGAGACTCAGACAGCTGTCTAGTGAGTCATGATGCTTATTTAAGACAAACCATTTTCGATGCTACGACTCATCTCTTGGAAACTCTTTGAACATCTCTTGGAAACTAATTGAACAATCTTCGTATTCCGTAATTTGGATCATTGAAATAATTTAATACATACTCTTGAAAAATACTCAAATAATTTAAAACGCTTTTTTAGCTACAGATGCAAGAAATAATTTATTAAATTAGCGTGAATTAATTTGTCATTAAATCGCAAATTTTTTTATATAGTTTACCAACTTCAATGAGTAAAACTACCGTATAAGATGATTTCGCCGCAATGGCTTGCCTTTCGCGTTTTGGAACAAGAAATTAAATTCTTCTTAGTTCTCTATTCATTAATATAGCTATTATTATTACATGGTATAAATTAGAGAAAGTATTTGAGATGGAAAAATAAATAGTAACTAAATAAATCAACCAAAATGTAAATAAGTGCCACAAAATGAATGACAGTAATAAGGTCAAAAAAATATTTGTCTTTCCACTCAACGCCATTTTCCGATCAGGATAAAAACAATCAAATTTGTCAACATTGTAACAATATTCACAATAGTAATAATTCACGATAGTTCTTGAAATATTGCGTATGGAATTGAGGCTTTGTTATATTTCATATCGTAGCTTTTATGCTGTAGATTTTCTTTCTTGAAGATAAATAGAATAATTTTTTCCCCTTGGGGAAAAAAAAAAGACAATAAAATTGATATAGCTTGGAAATAAGAAAGATTTGCAAAAATTGAATTAGTATAGAGGGATTTAAGAAAATCTATTTATCTTAGTCCACAAAATGAAAATGAATACGAGGGGTGAAAGAGAAATTTATCAAGGAAGTGAAAAAATTTCGAAATTGGTTCAAGAAATAGTGAAAAGAAATTTTTTTTTTTTTTTTTTTCAATTAACTTGTCGGCGAGAATCATCCTACATGCAATCACACTAAAGTAAGCCAAGGTAAAAGAAAATTACTTTAAAGGGGGGGGAAATAATTTTACGAGGCACTTATAAAATTAAAAAGAAAACAAAGATACAGAGAGAGAAAACACTCTATTTAAATTACCCAACCTTGACAGAAACTAATTGCTTGGACATGTGAACAAGAATCGAGCATTAAAATGAAATTCGACTATCTTGTACACATTGTAACACGTCCTCCACAGCAATCACTCTCAATAATCAACCTTTTCAACAAGTCTTCCACATTAGGGGGAGGAGGATTGAATTGGAAAAGGGAGGGGGAAAAATCGCGGCAGACTTGGATCAACAAATAACCAGTTTAAAACCACCCACGTTAGGGTAAGTAAAAAGGGAGAAGGAAAACCCAAAGGACCTGCTAATGGCCCTTCAGACATTTCCTTCATAAAAAGCTGATATAGTTGGTGGAAAAAAAGAGTTGTCCATTAACATAGTAATTGGGGAAGCATTTTTTTTCTCCAAAACTTAATCTATTGATCGCACAATCTTTTGAAACACCCATTGACCACGCGCTGAAACAACGGCAACTTGCTCGTTCCAAATATGCATGATTTTTAACTCGATAGTTCGGAACTTTCCCAATTAAGATAAAAGGATAAAAACAGTTAAGTCTTTGCAGGTTAACAACAACTAAAAAGGATTTTTTTAAAGGTTATCCTGATACAAACGCACATCTTGTATTCTTTTCCAAAAAGGAAATTGTAATTACACTTCGTGAATATTTTAAGAAAAAAAGGACAAGAAGAAAAGAAGAAAAAAAAAGAATTGTCATTTCATGAGTTAAATTATTCAAAAAGCGAGATAAAAAAAAGTATTCTGAACAAAAACATCTTTAAAGTGAAATGTGTAAAAAGAATTTTTTTATCAAGATTTTTTTAAATATTTTTCTATAATTGCTCCAATATTTTTTTTTCCGTTTTACATCTGAGAAGCTTTTAGGGTAAAAATAAAATAAGCAAAAAAAGTAAAGTAAAATTTCCTTTTGGAAGAATTTTGTTAATATAAATATCAAATTCACCCCTTCACACACACAGCAATGTATATAATTTTATTACAGAAGTCTTTATATTGTATGAGGGAATTATATTTCACCTTACCATAGAAATCAAGAAGAGCATATAATAAATACATACGAATATGAAAATGTAATTCATAAATAAAAAACATTATGAATAAATAGATAACATTTCAAAATTCATTCTCAAAATACGATCCCTAGCCACTAACAAAACCATTGAAACACTCAAACTTATATTATAGTATAATATTCAGCCTTGCTTCTTCCCTTGGTGATATGTTAAGTATGGGGTACTTATTTTATATTTCATTACTTATTAACTTTATAAATCGTTTCAAAGTAATTATTCATAGAATTATACTTTCAAAAAAATTACACATGATGTCTGGAAAATATTTAAAGATAATACTTTGATTTATATTTTAACGAAACATTAACAGCACAAATGCTACTCAAAAAAATGCATAAAACCTTAAAATTTTCAATGTCTTTTAATATTTCATTTTTTAAAAAAAAAAAAAAAAAAAAAAAACAAAAAAAAAAATATTAAAAAAAAAAAAAAAAAAAATTAACTTTTTTTTTTTTATATAAAGTTATTTTTACATTCACACATTTCTCTGTCTCTCTCTCCCCGCCTTCTCATTTGTGTGTATGCGTGTATGTCATACATTTTACAAAGAATGAAACAAATGAAGATGCTCTACGATATTATAACAGAAAACTATAAAAACAAATCTCAATTCTTTAAGGTCATGTAAACTAAATTGAGCTTTGCAAAGTGCAGAAAATGGATTCAATCACTGCAATAAACCATTAATCACCTTACCAAAAAAAAAAAAAAAAAAAAAAACACTACGACTGACATTCCACTCTTTTTTAGTATCTTCTTTTGTGACTATCAAAAACAAACAGGCCTTCGTGTGTCTCGCTACCTGACAGCCACTCTGTTGCTTGTAACTGCTACCAACCATCAATTCAACGCTCACCTGACTTCAAACAAACTATAATGTCCACAGGCTACATTCTTCGCAACACCGATTTCCTCATAATGATTCTACTCACCCACCCCACTTCCGAAAAGAAAGAATCACGCAAGAATAAAGAAAGAATTTAAAAAAATAGGGTAGGGGGCGCGGAAATAAAAAAGCGTGGGAACCTTGGAAGCAGGTAGGGTGGAGCATCAGCAAACCTAGGGGCTACGGGTAATGATTATCTTGTCAAGATCCTCAGTTCCGCAAAACCTGTCAATTCAGGATTCGATGTCTAACCACCTACTCGTTTCAGTTTCGGGGTCGCTAACGACACTTTAACAGCGAAAAAAGACTTTCCACTTCATAGGGCATGCGTCAAGTGTCGGAAGAGTGTCTACAGAAGCAGAGTACATCAGCTCAATTTGGCGTTGGCCTGCTGGAGCATCAAAACGAAACCTTTTTTTTTTTTAATTCAGTAGTCTTTAAGATTGGAGATCTTAGAAAATTTAGTTCTTGTCTCTAAACAGTTTCAAATTATTCCTCGACATAACAACTCTATTTTAGTAAACTAACGTTATTCAATGCCCAGTTAATTTCTCCGAATGTGAATCTTGTTTTCTTGCTTAAATTTATTATAAATTCTGCTTCATATTCAGCAGTATATGTCCATAGACGGTACATATACAAAATAAATAAATAAGGGAGGTACAGACACATACTTTACACTTCATTAGCAATATTGCAGACTTAAGAAAAATATACCTGCAATATTACTGATTAATTATAAAATTATCGAGTGGTTGATGATTAAGTTTATTGGTGCAAGAACCAGATATGGCTATATACTGTGCCAAACAAGATGTAACTGTGATCTGGACGTTTGATAAAAAAAAGGGAAAAAAATTGGTTGATAAGAAGGATGGTCGAAAAGAGAGAAGGATCGCTAGAATATCCCGGAGGCGCGTTTTCCGTATTTACATAGGCAGTAACCCTTGTAGGAAAGAAAAAGATGGCCTCGGGGTTATTATTCCAGTACCAAACTTTAGAAAGAAAACCCCCGAGGGCTATAAAGTTATCGAAAAGACATTTTATGACTAATTTTACAATTTCCGTGTAAATAACTCGCTTATTACGAATAGATGAAGTTTAAAGGCAAAAACAGCTGAGTTACTGTCTCTATGAAAGTAAAAAAGAAAAAAAAAATATTTAAATGTTTTGCAGGGTATACCAAGGATAAGACAGTGCATCAATTAGTAATGTATCTTAAATTTACTATTTGGTGGTGGGGTGGAACGTGTTTATATTTTTTCATTCATTGCTTTCTATATAACTTTCATTGTTTGATTTGTTCAAATAAAAAAAAATTACTCTCACTATGTAATGGATAACTGGCATCTTACCACGCGACTTTGAATAAACTATGAAATAAAAAAAGACCTCTCTCCAAATTACTCTCAGAATTAGCAAGCCCACTCGTTTGACGCTCAGTGAATCGCACTTCACCCTGCATTCCCATACCCCCTCTCATGTAACTTCTAAATTTCTCAGCACTTATAGATAATTTTTCATGTAAACTTTTTTAAATTCACTTTACTTTGTAACTTTCCTCTTAATTCATCCATTTTTTTAGTCATTTAATTTATTAATAATCTCAATATTCTTAATTGCACTGGACACTTGAAGTAATCAAGCTTAATAAATATCAAACCGGAGATTAAAGCCCAAATGGGCTATGCACTCCACTAACGCAACCACTACGTACACTAACATGGCGCGTGCTTCTTTAATTTTGTTACGTGATCTCCAATACAACGTACCGTTCAGTCAGATTAACTTGCATCATACTCCCTTACTTCACATTTACGAGTATTTAACTGAATTCAGACTCAAATTCACTATCTAATCCACCGGTCCTTTTTTTAAATGAAAGTTTCTTGTCTATAATTACAAAAAAATTTACAAATAGCGTCTAAATCCCCCCCCCCCTTTTCGGAAAATATTGTAAAAAAAAACTGAATCTTAGGTAGTCAATAGCACTTTTGATATCAACATCGGAAAAGCCACTCATATCTAAAAAGGAACGTGAAATACGAATACATATTAAAATATCCAATTATGTTAAAAATCGAAGCTTCAACCAACATATCAAATTACTTTTTATAATTTTTAAAAATATTCAAAATCTCATCTTTCTAAAACGGCCTTTGTAATATCAAACACTCAGCCATAAAGTTTGATCTAATTACATTTCATATTTTTTTGAAGGGACTGGATCAGAATTTTCTTTAAAAACATAAATTGGTAGATTAATGTAATTTCAACAAGAAGGATAAACTTTAAAGATGAGTCCAGTAATGTTCTTCTGATGTGAAGTATATTTTATAAGTACTTGGGATACATTTAAAACCTCGATATTCAAGGTGTCCGTTTAATTTCATGCTTAACATGAGCCAAATAAAACTACATTCATGTAAAAATCCTTTTCATGAGACTTAAAATAATTTTCTTCGTTTGAAAATTACTAATTATAATAAGTGAATTATTATTAAAAGTTTATTTTAAAAAAGAGTTCCATGCCTGGTCTTATAAGCTCATACATGCCTTATCAGCTTTAATTTTTAGAATTAGGTATTTTCATCCGCGCAAAAAGATGAAAGCATGTAAAATTAACAATAATCACAATTTCATATAAATTTCAAAACATCATTTAATTTAATATTAAAAATGCGTTGTATAAATTTAAATTTTAGAGGTTCTTACTACGAGAGAAAGAAAGTCGCCACATTTGAATATCCAAATAGTTAAACGCCACCTTTGAAATAATAAATTGTGCATAAACTCTTTAGAAGATAAGTTTAATTTGATGTCAACAGATTTAGAGCTTTCCATACGCCATTGAAATGTCAATGTTATTTTTGTTTCAATCACAGGTGCTAAACATCAAGATTCAGGTGATACAAGTCATTTTGAATAATCAAACGCAGTGGATAATTGAAATGCAAATATAATTGACGAAGAATCGGTTCGTAATTAAGATGCCCTAATTCAGAAACAAAGAATAAATGCAATCAAGCTTTAATAACATTCTTGTCCTCCGTTCTCTGATTCGTGACTGACTTTGCAAGGTAATGAGAAGAATAAAATTTATAACAGGTAGTAAATAATTAACCAAGTTAGATGGTTAATAGAATTAGTATATCATAAAGAGGAAGGGAGAAAAAATAAGAGCCACTGACTTGCTGGGGAAAAGGCATAAAATTTAATTAATTTTTCAGCGATATTAACAATAAATTTTAAGTAATGATCTTATGTCTTTAGGGAAAGAAATTCTTCAGGATAACTTAAATATGTCATGACTATACATACATAAAGGGATGGGGAGGGAATATGAACATTAATCATAAAATACCGATTCAAAAAAATTGGCGAATGTTATAAAATGTAATGAAGATTGCTAAATGATTGATTAGAAAAACTTATAAGAAATTTTGCTTTTTAATAAGAAATTTTTAGAACATATTATTTAATTATAACATCCTCAGAGAGACATTATTGAACATAATTAATATTACAAGAAAGCATACGTTATAAAGCCTAGTTAAAAAAGAAATATCGCATATTACAAATAGAAACATAAATTGTACTTATGAACTGAAATGTCAAAGTATTAAAAAATCTCTGAAGTATTAAATTGAACTCGATTATGAGAGGTATATGCGTGACAACATGTTATTTCCTGCAGCTCCATAAAAGTAGCAACGGTTGCTACCTGACATCTTTGATGGAGCAAAAAAAGGGGGAGAAAGATGAAACATTATCCCATAAATCGAGCACAGAACATCCTTTTACTAACCCACAGGCACGCATTAAGGGGAATCATCAGTATTTTACACCAAACCTCCTAATTCTTGTTTCCTCCTCTTTCATCTAACTTCATGTCATCAAGTTTTTTTTTATCAGTAAGGAGACACACGAAGAGATTTGCCATCTTTTCCCACGATATCTCTTCTTGCCTGCGGTGGACAAGGCTTGTCCACTCAAGCGGTGTACGATGGTGAAAAACAATGGCGACCCTACTGAGTGGCAGAATCGCGTTAAACGCTGGAGATGGGGTGATAAACGAAGGCCATGGATGGTCCTCACTTATTAAAAAAAGTCAACAATAACAAGAAAACGAAGCAACGTGTAGATAAAGACCAAATAATTAAGAGACCCTTTTCTTCAGATTGGGTGAGGGATCGTAAACGAACAATCATGGTTCTTTTTTTTTTCTGTTCTTTTTTTCGGCCAGTGTCGTTGTGTCCTCCAAGAAAGGCCATCAAACTTTTTAAGTAGTAAAAGCTGTTTATTTTCTATCGTTTTACCCTCCTCGTCCTTTCTTCCCCTCCTCTTTCTTTCTTTAGCGCTGCCATTCCTTCTATATGTAAAAAAGCAAGCGTGTCTGTTGAAAGCACTTTTGGCTAAAGGCGTGATACTCATGCATAAGATAGAGTTCAAAATAAGGAGGTTCTCTCGATGACTGTAGAAGAACCAATATTAACAACAATAAAAAAAAAGCCCTGGAGAGTTGTTCTCTGTTTTTTCCAGATAGCATCCGATCTGTTATTCGGGCGCGCCCTTGTGCTTCAAAATATTTTTACGATAGCGAACTGATGAGATCTGGTAAAAGCATAATCAACTCGGCAGAGATCGGACCGATAAATTATACATAAAAATGGATATGAGCACGATGGGACACTCGTATCAATTTAAAGGCGTGATTGGGAATGAAAAGAAAAGGGAAATATTTCTATGGAAATAAATGTATAACATTGGTGGTTTGAACTGATACAATCCTAAAAGAAAAGAAAAACATCAACCATTTGAAAAAAAATTCAAATCTCGAACTTAAACTGAAGGAACGAAGAAAAATAATTTTTAAAAATTGTTTGGCATTGCATTTTTTGATATAATTGGAAACAAATAATATTTTAAGTTGAAACACCTGAAAAATCAAATATTTTTTTTATTTTTTTAAAAAAATGTAGCAAATATTAAACTTGCTATTTCTATTTAATTTTACTATAAATATTATGCTGATACAAAAACGAACGGAAACAAAAATATTTTTAATCCTTCAAATACTTTAAAAATTATTTACATTCAAGCAAACAGATAAGTACGTACTGAGAACATGTAAATTATATGTATGAAACAGCAAAAACTTTTTTTTTATTACTTGTAAAAAATAAATTTTGGAAATAAAAATCCTCAATAAAAAAAAAAAAACAGTCTTTTGTATCAATCCACTACTAGCCAGAAGTAAAGAAACGATTTAATTGTGAGCGAATTGTATCATGCTTAAGTACTCATTTATTTTTCTTTAAATTTAAAGCGGTTTGATTGAAAGAGAAATTGGAAAATGTACTTGGACATTAAGTAACATCGCACAAATTTATTTCGAATTAAATTGTTTGAAGGAGGCCACAATAACAGAATATCTAGTTGGTCGACTTAAACATCACGAGTCAAGAGTTTAACTGGTGATAATTAAGTGATTGATTCCTACTTTCTTAAGAGACCGATCTTCCGAAATAAAATGCAAGGAGAGAAGTCACACATTGACTGGACTTCTTCTATAGTGTTTTGATCGATTTTTTTATTAATGACGTTCTTAGGAGCAACACGATGGCTATTGGTAACGAATCACATAATTTTGAACCTCGATCAAGAGACAAGGATGACACCTGAACAAGTACCCCACTACGTTTTCTTCCACACTACGCGAATGAGGACTTCGCGTGTGGGAGAAAGTTGTGGCTTGTGGCGTAAGAGCTAAATCTGGCTATGCTGCGCCAAACCCTGTTACATAGAGAGTCTTTAGTGGAATCAGGGCTCGGACCCACAACTCGTCGGGAAAAAGCCGGCCGCAAGTTCGAGAAAAACTTCTATATTTTCCCTTTGGATTCGTGTATCATTCTGTTTCGTTTATTTATGAAAATAAGGAATTTTGAAATCGGATGAATCATTTTGAATAACCCTGTATTTTTCAAAAATAATAAACTAGTGATTTGGAAATAAAAGTGTAATTTTTGCAAATATGCAAATGTTTTTGATGTTTCCTAACTAAATCATTTTGAATGAAATCGGCGATTTCATTCAACGGTACCGATGTTCAATATAATTGATCGACTTAGTCATTGTATTTTTAGACTATTTTTAAAATAATATCTGCATAAACAAAACACACATAAATTAGAAAATTTTAAACTTCGAAACAATTTAAAATATATCTTTCATACAAAACCGATTCAGAAAAGGTATTTTAAGGCGGTAACAAACGGACACAAGAAAGAAAACAGCTGTGTTTTCTGAAAGATTGTCATAATACAACACATATAAAACGGATATAGTTCTTAGTAAAAAGCTTATATAAAGAATGGAAAAATACTCCCTTCCACACATTCCTTTCATTTAGTTGAATTTATTTTCTGTTCCATCGCAAAAGATAATTCAGTTTCTCTCAGCAATTTTAAAGGAAAACAGAAACACAAAAGAAAATTTTTGAAACCTTGCAGGCACATTTAAAAAAAAAACGGAAACTTCATATATTTGCATGCTCTCTTTTTCAATTCTAAAAGAACACAAGACTAAATCTGCGCAAGTTGCATGTATATGTGTGTGTAGAGCAATAAAACCACATGGCTCGAGCCAGTCAGCAGGAGTGTTTGTTAGTAGATGCCTCCCCCATTCAGATTTTCCAGAAAAATGGCATGAGTGCACACTCTCCCTCCCCCTTGAGTCCAAACTTTAACTTGAAATATTCGAAAAGGAGTTTTGGAAAAATAAATTATTCTACACATTAAAATTTATATGTATTAAACTTGTAGAAATATTTATTTAAAACACCTCTGAAATATTTATAAGAGTGGTAGAATGATGAGCTTAAAATTCGCATAACCTGCTAGCAAATCAAAACTTTTCAAATTGTTTCAAATCCTTAAAAAAAATTAAGACACACACATTATAATATATATATGTGTATGTGTGTGTGCGCTCGCTCGGCAACATTATGGATCTTTAGTGAGTTTAGTTTAGTTTTTATTAACGTCGCACTAGAAGCAACGCGAGGGCTATTGGGGACGGACCTCGTAATTTTGAACCACGGTCAAGTGACGAGGACGACACCTGAGCTGGCACCCCCCTCTCTAACATCCACACCACACCAACAGGAGGACTTTGGGCCCCGAACAGAATTAACGTGCATCAGCCCCGGCTACACGGCGGGTCTTTGGCGGCCAAGAATCGAACCCGCGACTGAACGAAAACCGCCGGCCGCTAGTCCACGACCTTGACCACTAGGCTACCGCGGCCCCGGATCTTTAGTGGAATCAGGGCTCGAACCCTTAGTTAACATAAACATATCGAGAAACATCAAAGTTTATGGGTTAAGGATTGATTCCGAAGAACTCGCAATATATGCTTGGGAATGAGATATTAAAAACTGAGTTATTTCGATTCTCAGAAGCTCCAAAGAAGCAACTCTTTCGAGCCCCTTTTTATTATCATATTAGTTATATTAAAAAAAAAAACCATAAAGAAGTTTCTTAGTTTTCATGAAGCCTTTAGAGCTTCTGTATTAGTCTTCAGTGGTGATATGGTCTTCATTCCGATTTTGATTTTTAAGTGAATTGATAAAATTTACGTAAAACTGAAATTTTGCGATAAATTGCTTTTGGTATAAGTTTATTCAGATAAACCGACTGAAACTACTTTGGAATGTTATTCATAAACCAGGGAGAAATAAAATCGGTAACGTGCTTCTCTACCTAGTAATCTTCATTAAATGTAACTTTACGCCACTTTCCATCGAAACTATCCCACGGTCGGTTCGAACCACACAAACGAATGAGAAAGAGTGCCGCTGATCAGGAGAATGGTCATTAAATGGCCCCTTTCCCACTCATTTCTTCCGAGGGAGTCTAAATTTTATGGAATGAGCTGGGGAGACTTCCTTTCACAAACGCACTTCTTCGGAAGTGTGTGCTGTAGCTTTCTCAATTGATTAAGGAGCAAAATGGGCGAGAATACAGGCGCCGCCTATCTGCAGATTGTAATGAAGTGAGAGGGGAATGCAAATAGAGGAAACCTAAGCACCCCCGGGTTTGCCATTTCTCTTATTGGATAGTTTGGACTGGGGGCCCACTCTGAAGAAATTAATCTACCAAAGAGGTGATACGCATTTTAGGATGAGTGAGGAATTAAAAGAGGAAGAGAAAGAATACTCTGCTGAATTTTATGTGTCTGCCTCATCTGCTATTAGGGTGATGTAAAATCAGTTTTAAAAGTCTTGAGGTAATTTTATTCAGTACTTGGTAGAGTATTGAAATCTTCAGAGATTTTAATCTAGACGCCTTAGATAGAAAACGATTCAGAGGTACGTTGTTTAAATTTGAAAAGAAAAAAAAAATCGTTGGTATATTTTTTGAAAGATTTTGTTGTTACGTTTGATGGGAGGAATAATGGTTTTATTTCGTAATATAAAGTAACAATAATGCAGAAATTAATTTATAAGATTTTTGATACTGGCTAAATTAAGCTCCGTAATCTTTTTAGCATAATTTGCAAAAATATTGAAATAATTATTACTTGAACTTTAGTTTTTTATGAACCTTTTTTCATAAATTGATGAAAGAAATTTATTTTGAAAATTAGGTATTTAATTTTCCTTTAATCATTTTATCGAAGCATCAAATTTTTCAAAAATAAATTATATAAAATGCTAAAAGTAATCTGTATATATTTATTAATCCCTTTATTAGATGAAAATTGATTATATTTATTCTAAAATGTTCTTCCTTAATTGTTTGTACAATAATTAATGAAAATAAGCATGCGTTTTTAAAAGTGTTGTATAAAAACAATAAAAATGCGAATAAATACATTTATTGATATTTTATATTGACCTTAAACAACCCAAAAATTAGAATTTGCAGTAGGTTTAACTGAAAACAATTCTACGATTCTGAGTATCAATAATCAATTACCAATCAAATAAAAAAGTATTTAAAAAAAAAGAAAATTAAAGCATTTAGATGTAAAATTTGTGATTTATTGCAAACATAAAAGTTGTTTACTTTTTCAATCATTTGAAACTGGTTTTGAATGTCATATAAACTTGCTCAAGGTATATTTACTACAAGCAGAAGCCTAATATAAAGAATAATCTCATTAATTTTAAAGGTGAGGTTACGTATTTGAATGTGTGTATCCATGATTTAATATCATACGAGTTGGATTTTTTTGAGTTACAAAAAAGCCTCATAACTAATGTTTATATCTTAAGGAAGAAGCGTAGGACAAGGAAGTGGATACAGGAGTGGTCTAAATTAACCAGGTGTACAAGCAGATACTTCAAGGTATTAAGTGAAAGCGCTGCAGACGGAAGAATGGAAGGCTGTCATTTTTCAGTCAGCATTTCAGGACAGCAGGGAAGGGAGAATTTTATTCGCATTACTAACATTATTGAATTATTAAGGGAATACTTAAAAAAAAAAGGAAACTATTTTTCCATTGCAAAATAAAATTTAATGCAAATACGCTTTTATCGGTGGTAATTAGCAAGATCTGCATTCAGATGACACGACATTTTTTAATTGATGCATCGAAAACTTTGCTAATTTATACATAAGTCGGGGAAATCAAGTTCTATAATTGATCTTTTTTTTAAAAAAAAAAAAAAAAAAAAGAAAAAGAAAAAGTAGGGGAAAAAAAAAAAAAAATTTTGCTTCGTAAAAGGGCAAAATTTAATATCGAAATCAATGGAATTATTTTTTTTTTTTTTTTTTTTTTTGCATAAATACTTTTTTTTCCTTTAAAAAATATTAATTTCTGGTTATCAACCATAAAAATTCTTAAATCATTCTGTAATTAATTTTCAATGCATAAATAAATCTTTAAAAGGAGCACGGGGAGGAGAGCTACTGAGATTCACAAAGCAGGAAAGTTCTCATTTCAAGAAAGCCCGATAATCTTTTCCAAGATTAACACTGCCATAAATTAGGTAACCATAACTCCGAGATTAAAAGAAAAAGTTTCTCCTTCCCTCTCTTTCCTCCTTTTTTTCACCTTTTCCTGTCTCTTTTTTACAAATACTCATTTCTTTAGGAAGAAAAAAAAATCAATATTCTTGTATAAAATCGTTGGTTCTAGTCTTTATGAGCCATGTTGAATATAAATATTTTAAAACATTTGAAAGTTATTACAATCTGAAAATGGTTTATAAATTTAAAATTTCAAGAAAAATGCATTTCATAACATGGCAAAGTTAAGAATTAAATAATGTATGAAATGTGAAAAATTTTAATGCACAAATAGATTTTCTTGTCAAGATTTCATCAGATATTATAATATAACTTAAATTATATCAAGAAATTATCTTAATAAAAAAAAAGAGAAATACATATTTAGAGCTCTACTGATCGGAGTTATCGGAGAAACATTCGTAATGAAATTTTTAATGAAAAAAAAAAGGACAAAAGAAATTAGTAAATCACAAGATACAACGTTTAGCATAAGGTGGAAAAAAAGAGCATATTTAAAGAGGAGCCAGTCTATTTATTTATGAAACTTAGAAATTATGAAAATAATTGCATTGTTTTTTCCCTCAAAAATTTTATTAAGTTGAAGGTAGCCATATTGTAATCGAAAATAATTTAAAATTTAATGTGCCTCAGTTTATGATATAACAACACATTCTCAAGAACAACTTTAAAAGTTTATAAGAATATTTTTGGAATATAATATTTATCATATAATTTTGCAGTTATGTTTTGCAAAAAAAAAAAAGAAAAATCTTAGAATACAATAAGTATATAACTAGTAGGCATCGAACAGATAAAATAAAAGTGTATAAATAACAATATTATAAATTATATGACAATAATTTACAGTACAGAAAAAATCGTGTGTTTGCAATACATTAAATTTTAAGCAAGTATTGAAATGTTAATCATGTTTCCATTCGTTCGTGACACAATGAAGGAACTTTGAATACTTGAAAGATGGAATTTATTGATGCAATAGGAGAGAGAGACTGTTACATTGTGATAGCGGTGAAAGTGCGTCCACTCGTTTCCGTGGTTAAGTCAGAAGAGCGATAAGTTACATCATGAAAATTACGAACGCCACATGCGTCGTTTCGACATCGTGGTTAAAACGGAAGAGAACGAAACTTTCCCTGTTTGGAATTTTATGCAAGGATTCCTTTAGATCACGTGGTATTAGAATTAGGGATCTTTAGGCATTTTATCTGCAGACAAAAAGTCTAGTAGGGATAAGTCCTACGATTTTGAATTCCAGGGAAATTCTGATTCATGAAAATTTTCAGCTCGTGATCGCATAAAATGCATACGTTATATGTTATACGTTCAATATGTTAAAGCTTAAACGGATTTGTATCCAGAAATAAGATGAACTTCCCACTATAAGCATTAGAGTATAGAAAAAAAAATTAGAAAATTAAATTTAAGTTACATTAAATCATTATATACATGATGAATTAACGGTAATATATTTTTTTTTTTTTTGTTAATTTTTAAATATTGATTTTGTACATTTCCTCTTATTTCATTGCAGTCATGGCTCAAAAAATAAACATTAATTCACTGCTTGATAATTTCTTTCACATTAGACACGAGATAGACAGAGATACATTGGGATAACTGCGGACGTGCGCAATTAAGAACGAAGAGACGGAAAATGTTCCCTGTTTGGGAAATTAAAGCAAGGATTATCCAGATCACGTGGTCATAGATATAGGAATTTTAGGTTTTCTATATGAAGACGAAATGTTTAGCAAGGATTATCTCTAATACTGCGAACCGTGAGAAACGCTGAAAAATCGCATGATCGAATAAATTAAAAGATTAAATGGAATTGTATCAGGAAATAAAGATAAACTCCTTACTGTGATAGTTGAAGTATGGGATACATTAAGAAAATAAATTTAAGTGAAATCATTTTTATTAAATTTCTTAACAAAAAAAAAAAATGTTGCATAAAAATGTTTGCGGATATTTAAAATATAAATTTTCTAAATATACGTCATGAAAGAATATTCAAAAAATAGTTTTAGCTCCTTAATTGTTAAAACCTTACACTAACTCTTTTTTTTTTTTTTTCTTGTAAAACGTGATAAACTTTAGTAAATTTTCAACACAGATAAATTTTTCAAACGAATTTTTTCCCATTTTGCTTTAAAAAATTTCTTGAAGAAATTTAACTAAATATATGTAAAACGTTACTTCCATCATATGCATAATAGGATATTTTTCGATAAGTGGAAACTGTCCTCATCTTTTGAAAGAATACATGTTTACAAAAAACTTTTTTAAGACTCAGCGACTGTTATTTATGAACCGAAGTTAAACAAACCGAGCAGATGGAAAATATGGTAAACTATTTTTTCTTTTGCTCTCTCTCTCTCTGTCAAAACAACTCTTCTGCTTCTTTCCTTCGTCCGATAGTTCGTCCGAAAATGGCGTATAGAATGCTTCTTTTGACTTCACCGATCTGTGTGTACATTAACCGTAAATCCTTATGTCTTTCCACTGTATAAACACAAGCCAGTGTATCCAATTAAACGTATTTTTAGAATACGTAATGCGAAGGGGCTTGGCAAAGGTCTTTCTGTAGAACATTTTAAAAAAGAACTAAAAATTTGTAGAAAGAAACTGAAAGAAAGAAGACTGAACTTTTAGGCGAACTTTTGCAAAACCCTTTAGGTGAAGAAGTTGAAAATATGTAAAATAAGTGATTTTTACTTAGTCTAAATTTTACATCGATTTTTCAGATAATCACATAAATTAATTCGCAAAAAAAGGTTACTTAACTAATTAGTATAGCTCTGCTATTGAAAATATTAATTTAAAAATCACTTACAATTAATAACTTAAAACTGATAAACAGCGCTTGTTACTAAAGAATAATTAATGTAATTCATATGTATAAATTGAAATTTCATAAATTTTTAATGAAGCAATATAGAAATGCGTAATATGTAAATTATATTTCTTGAATGAATTCAATAAATGAGATTAAATAAAAAGCGCTCTTTTTATATAAAACTACTTGGTGACTTTTTTCCCTTAAAAAAAATCGAAAGTTTTCGTAATTAACAACCAAGGTTCGGATTTAATTTTTGAAAGAATTAAAAAATGATAGTGGGTGAACGTTATATGTAGCAAAACCTTTTAAACATACAAACACAAAGCACTAAATAATCACAGCAAGTAGTAAATAGTTTTATAAGCTTGTTAGTTTTAGCTTAAAGGCATAAGAACGTAAGAATTTAAGTTTTTTATGACTTCAAAATTTAAAGGCTATATTTAACAAGAAACATAAATATTTATCTTTCCTCTAATTCAAAAACTTCAATTCATCTTGATCAAATACAGTTCTTTTTTATATTACGTATGAACTTTTCAAGAAAGAAATAAAACTTCTTTGAACAAAGTTTCAGAAGTTATTTTAATACTATAATGAAAGCAATGGAAATTCAAAATAGTTTTCGGTTACCAGTAATCGTTATCCGAAGAAATCAGCGAAAGCGGAAGTTAAGTCGTTACCTGGTTTAAATAAAAATACCAGGCTACATAAGAAAAAAAAAATCTTGTTTAAATTTTTTTTGTCAAATAGCTGTTCAGGAATTCTCGGAGTGCTGTAATTGTGCAGTCGTCAAAAAATGGTACACTTCCGAAATTCTCATCACAGATGGATATAATTGATATCATTATTAATGGTTCAAAAGAAGCTAAATTATTTTCGTTAATTATCTTCTAAAATAGAATTTCTCCGACATAGAATCCGATTTTTTCGCATAATTAGAAATTCTGTAGACTATCTTTTGAAATTTATTCAGATGCGATTATGAATTTCTGATATGTTTGAGAAGGTCATGAGGGGCTATGTATTAGATTACTTAGTGCAAACAGTTCTCTCTCTTTATATATATTTCCGTTTTGCACAGCGCGTGATAAATGGATCGATAATTAAAAATTACAAACTGTATTTTTAGACACAGCGATTATCCGTCAAATAATTTGTTTCCAAAGCTATTGGAGGGAATTTCATGAAATTTTCGATTTAGAGATTTTGTGGCATAAGTCGAAGAAATACGTAAACATCTTGGCACGTTTTTTTTTTTTTTTTGTAAGTGTGTTTCATAATTCAGATTTTACATAATAGCATTACTATTTTCAATTATTTACTTATTATTTTATTTATTTTTCGTTTGAGAAATGAAAAAAATTATCGATTGATGTAAGTATCTGAAATGTTTTTAAAATGGTATATTTTTATATTCTAGTGTTTGAGACACTCGTTTAACATTTGGGGATCCATTTTTTAAGCCAATGTAACACAAAATCTTTCAAGCAGAATCGTACTAAATTTGATTTTTAGTCTTTTTTTTTTTTCATAAGAAATCAGATGAGCGAAAAATAACGATAAAAAGAAATTTTTTTATATATTAATTAACTATTAATTAATCCATTCAAAGAATAATTTAGTTCTCTTTGAGTTACTAATATTAATACCGATTTTGTCCAGCTGCGATGAAAATTGCGAAAGTGATTAAAGTTGCCCCACTTTTTTTTTTTAGATGATTGTAGTATAACAATATTTTGTAAGCAATGTGATTGCTTATTAACGTCACAATGAGAAGCATTATGAAGGCTATTGACGACGTACCTCGTAATTCTGAGACATGGCCACGTGACAAAGACGACACCTAAGCTGACACCTCCCTCTCCAAACCTTCACATCGCGTCAAAGAGAGGACTTCGGTCAGATTTAACGTGCATCAGTGCCGCTACACGACGGGTCTTCAGTGGCATCAAGGTTCGAACCCACGAAAACAAAGCCGGTCGTGATCCCGCTACCATGACCACTAAGCTACCTCGCCTCTTCTTATATGCAATATTAAAAGAAATTAAATTTGAAATATTGGTAATCCAATTAATTAGTCGGAACAATTTGTTTGAACATATAACTTATTAAATTCTCTAGATACACAATACTTTAAAATTAAATATTTCTTTGAAAAAAAAATTATACGTATAATACGTAATGCAAAAAGGGGTAGAATATGCTTAAGGGTTTTAATGGAGATTTTTTAAAATATGGAAAGATGATGCAATGATAAAACTTATAAGTAAACAAACAGTGAGATTCTTAATGAGTTATTTTTTTTATAATAGATATTTAAATAAAGTTTTCTTGTGAGCTTCACCGATCAAGTTTTTTTTGTATGTATTATAAAATAATCTTTCTAATAGCTTTACTCCCATTCGTTATATTACTCCCATTTACCAAGAATAATAATTATCAAGTATAACTGAAATATTATTGAGTTTGAATGATAATTCTTAAGTGTTATGTTTTCCATAAATGGATCAATGCTTGCAATATATATATATAATTGGCATTTTTACTTTCAATACAACATGTAACTTTGCTTATAATTCTAGTGCTACAAATGGGGGGGGGGATCAAACCCATTTTCAGTCACGGTCAATTTCTAACAAGCGAAAGCCACATACTATATGTTTTTATTGTGGTAATTTGTCTTTTCTTATTTGTCTTCGTAAAAGAAGTACTACACTTTGTGTTTTGTATCCAGCATAATAATAGCATTTTTACAATAAAGACTGTTTTACATTATATGTCTCAGCAAAAATACTCCACTTTTCTTAAAAATACGGATGCTTGTCAATAATTTTTTTAAATTAGTTTTAAAACTACCTAGTTTCAGTAAAGACGTACTGAATGCAAGGATCTAAAATAGATGAGAGATCGATAATATAAAATAACTACCCAAATTAATAAGCTTAACGTAGAAAAACTTATTTTTCTTGTTCTAACAAAGAAGAATATTTGAAGTTAAGCTCAGCAAGGCAATGGAAGACTAATGGAGTGGTAGGTATTATTTTAATATCTGTAGGCAAAGCATTCGCTACTATTTATGGTGGAAATGGCAATAATTAATAGCAATAATTAATAGGGTAATATTGTGATTCGTTATCAATAATTATGAATAATTAGAAAGTTTAAAAATAAAGTTATGATATTTTTAGTAAAATTTTTAATACCTGCTGTTGTGTTGCCTGAATTGTACAGAGATATTCATTGCGTGTCGCGAGTTTGACATGCCAACCTAAATCTTTCTTTGTATTTCTTAAGTTAGACAACGAGAAATTATTGTTACTCGAGAACTCTAAAATCAAATGAAATTTAAAATTCTTATTTCTCACTGAAGTATTATCAAAAGATTTTCGATTCGATGATGTGTTAAAACACCCACATGGAAATTCATTTCTCATCATAAACACACATCAGTCTTCGAGGCCATCATCAAGCTACCTCCACACATTTACTCATCAGAAGTTAATTACAAGCGAAAGAACTTGAATGCGAGTACTTAAGAAAAACAGTTGGAGACGGGGGGGAAAGGGGAGAAAAAAAGCACCATCAAACACCCAATTAATGATAATTAAGCATGATTCCTGACTTGATATATTATGGTTGAGGTTAATTAACGTTCAACCACGCCATCCCTATCGTTTCTTTGTAACCAACGGGTATTTAATAAGGTCAATTATTTTCAACGTGATGCGCTTGATTGTTGTGAAACTTGGAAATTAATTTCGAAACGCTCGTGATTTTCACATTTATGAAAATCGTGCGTTTTCGAAACGTGGATAGTTGCGAATCGAATTTTTTTTCCTTCACATTTTCATTGTGTTTTACACCATCATTTAAAACGGAAGCAAAAAAAAAAAAAAAAAAAAAATTCACAATATTTATTTTTAATTTGTGAAAAAAAATGTAAAAATCCTCGAAGGCTTAGAATATTCTACGCTTTTGTAACAAATGAAAGTAAGAGCTTTTACATATGGATGATATGTAAATAATAAATAACCAACTTGCCCCCCCCCCGCACAAATATCTCAAAACAAAATTTAACACACACACAACCAGCTAAACAGATAATAAATTATATCCAATAATAATTTTAATAAAAGATATTGCCTAACCACATACAATTTTTAAAAAGTTTCAAGAAAAATGATTGCATCGCTTTTTATTTTCTCGTTTTATATTTTATTTAAATTCAAGATTATAGGTCGATTGCATGAAATTTCTGGCACTGAATCCTCATGTAAAGAATAATGCAAACACAAGATAAAGTTTTTGGTTAGTTCAAACACTGACCAAACTAAATCAAACAAACATTAAGCGTTTTTAAAAGAAATTAGTTTAAGATAGTTATTTTCAGATTTTTCAAAAATTTCTTTTAGACAAACCAGAAACAACAGCTTTTGAGAAAAATGTTATTTAAAAAAAAAATCAATATTGAAATAAAGTGCGATCTCATGAAGATTAGGAATTATTTCAATAGATTTTGTTACTGCATAAATCATAATTAATTCTCAACTAAGTCAGAAATAGAATTCAATCGTTGGTTTTTACATCTCATTTGTATCAGATTTTGCTATCTTGCAGATGACTCTAAAATAAACTTTTTTAATAAGACTTTAATTCAAATAAAGTAACTAACAAAATATGTTAATTGATTGTTTTTAGGGATTCATTTATGTTATAAATCATATTTATAAAACATGAAAGAATGTTCTAAATCATATTTATAAGGCAAGAAAAACAATATCCTAATATAAGCAAAAGAACGAGAAAAAAGAAATTGGGTAATCATGCCAGACGATCCAACAAAAATGATTATTCGTGGTCCGAGAAGTTTAACTATAAAATTAAGATAAAAAATTTATGGTGGTCCCATATCTCCTTAACCCAATCGATTTATTCTAGGCTCTCCAAATCAAAAACAAACGTTTCGCTATGTAGGAAGGATATCGCAGAGATACGAACCGAGATTTCCACGAGAACGCTCGAAGATTACTTTCTTTTTGTTGACAAAGCATTTAAGTAAGTTCTATAAAAACTATTTTTTCTTTGCTATGACAAATAGATTCTGCGTGAGCCTGAATATTCCATAAACCACTTTCATAAAGATAAATATTGATCAGTTCTTTACTTTTTCTGAGCCTAAGTCCTAGCATAGTGCAATTCAAAAAGGAGGGGGGGAAATCTTTCCTTTTTTCTTTAAAAAAACTAGAAATCGATTTTCTCCATCTTAAAAGATCACATATTTTGAAAAAATTCTTATTTATAAGGCGATATTATTAAACGTATATCCTTTCAAGCGAGTGAAATAACAACTGAAGAAGTAATATTTTCGAACACTTGAATTTTGAAATACGGTTACATTACCAATTTAAATATAAAAAAGTAAATCAAACCTCTTCAATATAAAAGGTGGTTTTATATTAATGACAGTCTCTGAGTGCTTTTTTAGAATGAAAATTGTTTTAATATTAATATAAGTTCAAGCATTATAAAACATTTTTTTAATTCAAGAGTCTAAATGTAAAACATACTACACGACAAACAGAAATTAGTACATCAACGGGTTTTTTTTTTCCTTTATTGATACGTGAATTCAAAATACAGTATTAATTTGGTGCATTTTTATAGCTAAAAAGTACACTGGATCTGTGTCTTTATTATTATTTTTTTTAAAGATTAGGCTAAAATAATCTTAATATTTTTAATATTATTATAAAATATAAAAACTCTATCGCGATGGAACTATGCAATATTGTAGAATCTCAATGAACCAAGTTCACAGAATGACATAAAATAGCAGTTGACAGCATTTTTAATTACAATAAAAATAAAGAGATAAATTATATAGATCGATGACCGGGAGATATTGAATATACACTAGATAGACATGGATCAATATGTTTTCATCATTTCTATCAACTGGAGTTAATTTCTCGCAATAGAGAAAGTCATGAATATGTCCTACACGAAAATTCTAGGTTTAATTTGAAGTATATCAATGATAACGTAAGCCTTCCATTATCTTGTCGACCTGAGAACTAGAGGAGGTGAAATGAATCAACTCATGGAAGGCGAACTCACCATCCTCTCCACAAAATGATAGAACACTAACTACAATGATAGATCGATTCACTTATTTTCTTTTCAACGTTCATGTCGATTTTATGAGCGAAATCAATGACCTGGTCTAGCGCTGGAATGCGAAAGTAGTCAAAGGACTTTAAAAATAATGCCACATGACACAAACAAATGCTTTTTTGCCATTTTAAATCTGATCGGAATAGAAAAGATACATTTTCTCACCCTAAAGAGCTTATGAATTTTGATTTAATGAGTAATGGGATTCGAATACTATTATCCGAAGAAAAAAAAATCCAAAATATTTCAGTTTAGTTTAGTTTTTATTAACGTCGCACTAGAAGCAACACGAGGGCTATTGGCGACGGACCTCGTAATTTTGAACCACGTCAAAATATTTCAGAATATTTATTTATGTATAGTTGCCTTTAATGAGTTTAGAAATTCTCTCGAAACCGTGCTTTTTTAATAAGTTGAAACAAAACTACAAAATTCATTATAAAAATAAACCCAAGCTAACTACAAAATTCATTATAATATATTAAACACTTTTTAAAAATAACAGTTTATCGATGATCAATTAAAACATTTTGCTATAACAGCCTTACTTTTATTTTAGATGGAATACCGTTCCACAATAAATACGCCTTTGTTTCAGATTTCAATACGTGAAAATAATAGCTCAAAGTATTTGAAATAAATTAGCTCCAAATTAGAAATATATTTCTGCCTGATTCGGAAATACATTAGATTAAAATGTACATTCTTATTACTAGCTTGTTCATTCCCCTTCCCTCCTTATTGATAACTATAAATTAGGGTAATGACGCATTTCAGCACTTACATTTTTAGAAACAATTTCTCGCATTTCTTTAATGTATTTTCAGAGAATGAAACATACAAAATGAGGGCCAGGATATTCTTCAATTCAGGCATTTATAACATATATTTGTCAGTATATGTTTAAACGAGAAGTCCTAATTTTATTACAATAAAGGTTTTTTTTATTATATTTTGGAATAGATATAACATCCCATTTAAACAAATCGTTAAGTGTAACGAATTGTAATAAATTATTTAAAATTGAAATGAAGAAACCATGAACAAGCAAAGTTTTCTTTAAGTCTGTGCATCGTGCTAGAATTCAGTTCATCGAATCATTTACGGATTAGTTGAATGCGTGATGTAGAACTTAGTAACAATAATAACATGGGTAAACCGAGGTTTTTCCGCTTCAGTACTATGTTTGATATCCCATAGCTATTCATCTTAAAAATCGTCAGGTGCAAATTTCCATTCGAATGGAAAGCGACTTCTTTAAGCTCTATGGCGTGCTAAGCATGTTATAATGTGTTTTGAATGACATTTATGCTGACAACAACAAAGACTGCGTGAATAGCTGCTTGGCAGACGAAAAATCAAACAATGCCAGATAAAGAAGCGGAAACCCTTCAGTTTATCATCCATTGTTGATTAGGTAATTATTTGATCCAACCATGCTGATAAACTACTTAGTCTTTGAAACAAAACTAATAAGTCGATGGCTTAGAATATAAATAATTTTTAATGATTCTATTTTGTAAAGGAAGAAAAAGTAAAGAAAGATGCCGTGTTGATCCACTGAATCAAAACAGATTATCTCATCAAAGGTAAATTAAAATAATCATAGAGTTAAAGATTCAAGATATCTCTCAAAAAGTAGAAATTAAAATCTGGCCACAAGGTCAGGGTGAAAATAAGTACCAAAATGACAGTTAAATAAACCACTTTAAAAATTTATTCGAAGTGCTTCTTTTACTGAATTACTAATATTTTTGTCAAATTCAATAAAGAGTTATTCTTTATAATCATATTTTTTGTTCTTAACATCTACAGTGAATTCAATAAATTTCAGAACTGTACACTTAGATATTCTTTAATTGAAGTAAACAAAACCTAGAAATGTTGTTCTAAAATAGCCTGAAATAAATTGCATAGAACTGCTTACACGCTATTTACTTATTTTATTGCTGCGTAAATTAGCAGTAAATAACAACACGTACTAACCTGCAACTTAATTTAATGCTCCTTTTACCGTGTGTAAGCAAACCAATAAATAAATAAAATTCACAAGGAGAAACGAATAATTACTTTCATTTACACTACAGCAGTTTCAAGATGAATAAAAACTCTTTATTATTTCTTTCGAAAATGAACCTCTCGACAAATTCATGAAACCGAGTGAAGGTTTTCGATTCTAAATTATATAAGAGGTATATAACAAAAGATAAAACGAAATACTTTCCTTCTGCACTGGAAATAATATTATGCTAACGTTACCTTCACTGCATTGGAAAGGTAACGGGTTTTCAGTTTTTGATTTGTTTATCTACCAATTTAAGAAGAACCAGTAGGTTGTATTGAAGAAGTAATTAATTCTTGTTTGAAGACCCTACGCAGTCTTCTAGTTTCCCTGCCGTTTAACTGTAAAAATTAACTCTTACCATCTTCCATCGCTTTTATCTACCCTCTCCCATTCATTCATAGAAGGGCGCGAGAAATCCCGACGCCTAGTAAATATTTAGGGTCAGAGCTACGCATGAGCGATACTGAGGGGCTCAATTTAATGAGGAGTTCAACCGTGAAGGATCAAGTAACTGTAGGTGAGTGAAAAGAAAATGTATAAAGAAATGTTTTGCCTCTATTAGAACTCAAGGAGCATTAAGACTTACGCACATATACATGAACTTGAAAAGGACAAGACGTGTGCATAAGTGAATTTGATAAGCGGAAATATCTTTGAGAAATAAAATAACGCTTATGCCCTTTTGATTGAACCCTTAAAGAATACGTGCAGGCAATATTAATCTGCAGGATAATGCCACACATCAGTCATTATTTCCACATCTATTTTGAACATGAATAAAGTATAAAAAAAATTCTTGCAACAATGTCGCGATGGATATTTTCAAAATATTTTTTGCTATTATTTTCAATGATATTCAATTCTTCTTTATATGAGTTTGATTTTCCATTATTGCGAGTTTTATTAAGTTAGTTAATATAAATTAACGAAAGCCTAGATCCAACATAGTATAAAACTACATATCTGAAAATATATTAAATATACTTAAATGTTGCCAGAACTGAAATTTACTTTAAATAGAATGATTTATTGCTGTGATTTATTGGAAAAAGAAACGTAATTTTGCTAAAAAAAACCAAACAATGAATAAATATAATAAGATTCGTTAAGTCAGATTAATTCGTGCCAGAGACGCTCTGGAATATCGATAATCCTGGTTAATCGCAGAATGGAGGGGGGGATGAAATAAAATAAAACATACTTACGGAAGACTATTTCTTTCTTTACATTCATAAAAGTAGTATATGGATATTACTTACAGAAGGTAAAGAAGTCTACAAAATTAACAATGGAAATGCGCTTAAAGTTGTTTTTTCAGTTTTATTGTATTTTCAGTTTAGACAATGCAGTACCGTATGCCATTTGTCACTGGTAATGAGAGGTGTAACTAAGAATTTGTTGACTTTGCCCAGAATTTATTTTTTTTCAAACTGTATTGTTTATTAAATATAATTTACCTTTTGAAGCTTTTAAAGAATATAAATTTCATATTAATGAAGAGATTAAAAAACTGAATTTTCAGATAAAAGGTAGCACTAAGATTACAGATTTGGTAAAAGATTTTACAAAATTCTACAGATAATTATGATAAGACTGTTATTATTAAAAATAATTAGCAAAGTATTAATTGTATAAAAGATATTTGCTACATAGTTATGACTTTGAAGATTTGTTTAGTTCAATAGATATTGAGATTTGATTAATTTTATCTTGATTAATTTCAAAGAATTAAACATTAATAGTTCTATATCTCATGAGAAATTTAAATTTCCTATTAATCTTGTTTAAAAAAAATAACTTTTATAATAATGAAAAAAAAAAAAACTATAAGCAAATAAAAGGCATGCCTTAAAGGGAATCATGCTCTGTCTGGTAATAGTCTCTCTAATATATGTATTTATATTTTTATGAACATAATTTTAGCGATATAACAACTTCAAGTTTAGATCTATGAATGAGAGAGTGGAAACTGAGATTTTTATGTCGTAAGAACTAAATCTAGCAATGCTACGCCAAACAATTGTATCTGTGATCTGGACGCTGGAAAAAGGAAATGGAATAAGATAAAAAAAAAATGTTTGAAAAAGAAAATGATCAAAAACAGAGAAAGATCACTAGGGTATCCCGGGGACGCGTCATCCGTGTTTACTAAACACCGTAAAAACCATGAGAAACAGATTACTAGGATATCTCGAGGTCATGATGCCGTACCTATCAAAAGAAGGTAACCCCACGAGGGCATTATTTAGATATTTTGATGATCTTATTGTTTTTCAAATTGATTTCAATCCAAATTTTGAACAATAATTATTTTTTATCCATCATATTTAAATCTCATTAAAACTAATATGAATTCATTGTTTCAGATTTTTTTAGATATTAATTTAAAAATAGTGAATATTATGATTAAAAGTAATATCTATGACAAGAGAGATAATTACTGTTTTCCTATTCATAAAGTCCAATCCTTTTTAGCAATTTAAGCTTGAATGTATATAGGAACATAATTTTTGTCTTTTTACTAAGAAATATCAATTTAGTTAACATGCCTCTAAATTTTCAACATAACTTAAATAATTCCTTTATTACTTGTGCTAAGGCTGATTATCCTATTAATTTTTCTAAAAAGAAATTTAAAGTATTAAAAAAAAATTTTTTTTTTATTTTTATTAATTTATTCATTTTGTTATCATTGGCTGTAGATCCTATTCATTTTTAAATATGAAATTTCAAACAATAAGAAAAATTATTTTTTAATTTCTTTGATAATTTTATATTTTTGCTATATTTGTAATATATGCAGATATTTATATGTAAATGTTTTCTTAAAATATTTTTATAATTTGGCTCACATTTTATTCTAAGTTTTTGCACAACTTGATAAGTTTTGTATTTTTTGATAGTATTCATTACAATAACTTTTTAATCTGTTTTGAGGTTTCTTAAGAAATGTTTACTTTAATCCTTGCCACCAGAGGGTGATACTTATTTTTTAGTATAATTTTCTTTTCATGTCTATTAGGTAAAGATCTAACAATTTTAGTGGACTTATTCAAATAAAAAAAATTATTAAATTTTTTAAAAGTTTAATTGGTTTAGTTTTTTTAAATTTTGTTTCATAATTATTTTTATGAAAATATTCATGTTTGTATAGTCAGGCAATCAAATGTTTTAGAAATTTTAGCATAGTTTTATTCATATATGTTGGTTTTACCGTCATGTTGGATTATGTGTGAACAGCAATTAAGTTATAAAAGTAAAAGTTTAACTTTTTTAGTTTTTAAAAATACTTTTCATGTGTGTATTAATGGTATAGATTTTATACTTCAGATGAATTGTATTAGTTTCCTTTTTTCATTTTTCTATTGCTGAATTTCTGTTATTTGATTTTGATTTTCTCGGTGTGTACCTTTAATAACAATGTAATTACTGAAGATGTGATGGTTGGATCCATGGAACTAGTTTGAAAACAAATTTTCCATTCAAAAATGTGGTACAGAATTGAATTGCATTAATTTTATTTCTGTATTATTATAATTCTTTTCTCTTAATTTTTGCAATGACGTTTAAGATTGTTTGGTAGTTAAATTGACTAAAAGTTTTAATTAATGGTTTAACTTTGTATTGAATTAATATTTCTGCATTTTAGTATTTTTTTTCTCATTTTCATAAGAATTTACTGTTCATTTTTAACTTAGGATAATATTTTTTATTCCAATTAACTCTGTAGTTTTTCAGCTTTTAATTTCTTATATTATTATGTTTATAAATAATGTTTTAGTGGTTATAATTTGTATTTCAGTATAATTTTGTATATATAATCTTTTCTTCAATACTTTAACTATTAATAATCTAACCATTCTGATCAAGATACCACTTCTTTGTATTTCACGTCTTACTTTGAAAAAAAATAATCTAGATAAATGTTACAAGTAATTTAGTAACACAAAGACTAAATATCAATGTGGTATGTCTAAAAAATTCTTTATAGTCTTAAATGCTCTCTTGGGAATAATCTTAGATACACTGCTTATTTCTGTAAACAGAAATTTTATAACATTATCTAAAACTGATGTACTTTATTATTTTAAAAAAAAAAAAAAGACACAGAATAAACAGTATCTTATGTTTTAAATATGTCAAGTGCCATAACGTGAGTATTCAAACTGAAAGAAATATCTTTTGGTATTTTGCGAACATTAAACCTATATTCAAAAACATTTTGCGAACTGTGAATTTTTGAGTAAATATAAACACAATTACATTATTTTAGTGTTAAATTATTGTAGTTGTAAGAGTCAAGATAATCTCACAGCTTTATTAGCAAGGATATTATAAAATTGATAGAAGTAATTTTGAAACAAACCTATTTAATGATAGTTGTTATTGATTACCACAACCAGCAATTTAAACATTATTATCCATAATTAAAAACCAGACCATTAAATAATTAAGTAGAAAATAAATTGCCTCTTAAAGCTTTATTGCGTGTAAGAAAATGTTCAGAAAGTACTTAGAACATAAAAATTGTAGAATACATAAAGCAATTATATTTGTGCCATAAAATGTTTTTATTGTTTATGAAAAAGAAAACAGAACGGAAAAAGAATATGAAATTTAAAAAGATAAAAAAAAAGGGGGGGGGATTTCTTTTCGTGAATTTTTGTAAGAGCAAAGCTTTTGCCTTGAAGTAAAATTTTAAATTGCTCCATCATTCTAATAACTCATTTCCACTGCTGAATCGACAAAAAAATTTCGAATTAATCGTCCGAAATGCGTTAGCTAACTGAAGTGAAATAATTCAATTTGAAAATCTTGCACGATTGGGCGCATTAAGAGCTTGCGCATGTGATTCGCATTCCAAAGTTATATCGATAGCAAACTAAGAATTTCTCAAATCGATTCTTTCAAGATAAATATTATTGCAGTTTTTGAAAAAATATATATATATTTGTTTCGGCAGTTTCGAAAAGTGAAGTAATTTACTTTTTCTTACGATCTAAAATTCCAGACATCTCCATGGTAGTAATTCAAGTCGACTCATGTAGGTTCTCTTCTCCCATCCCTCCTACTCCTTTTCTTTTTTTCGATTTTTAACATTTGTATGGAAAGAATTTCATTTCGGAGCAAAACGTATGGTAGCATTAAAATTCAATAGACTGAAAATCAAAAAATAAATAAAAGCAGCATAGTAAATGTAACGAAAGGAATAAATAAAAAAGGAAATAAAACACTGGTGTTAAAATTAATCAAGTCGATGTTGTGAATTCTTCACACAAGAAAAAAAAAGGATCAAGAACCATTTTTATCAGTTGAGACGTTCGCATTTTGAGTAGTACACAGTTTCTCCATTAGCCAAGATAAATAACACTCTTCGTGATATACATTAAAAAAATTGCATGGCACTTTTCTGGTAATATAATATTTCTCTTATTGTATTCAGTAACATCCCCGCCTACATTAAATGTTTTTTCCCCATACTTTCAACAAACATATTTGACTAATGTTGTTTTTTAAACGTGCTCAAATACATTTCAATGAGAACGGTATATATTACAATGTCACGGCTTTTAACTAATTACTTTAAGTTTTGACACGGCCGTATTATTTCTTTTAATGGAATATGTGAGTTTCTGATTTACGATCAATGCAAATGACGGTTTTCAAAAAAGGAGTTTGAAATTTCCTCGTCCGAGAAGTAGAGACGAGAAAGATTGTTGCTTGCAATACGAGCAAAAAAGAAGATCGTTACCTAGGGGATCATTAATCATTTCGAAAAGAAAAGAAGGTGAGGTTTCATTTGTTCTAGATGTTAGTTACTGAAGAAGATAATTTTGTCACATCAGAGAAAATCTGTAGACAGATATATTTTTTAAGAGTATATGTTTTTACACCGATCTTTTAAAGTAATTTAAATAAAAATTAATGCAGGGAATTAAAATTTATGTAACAGTTATGCCGCCAGTTTCAGGAATGAAAATTTAGAGATAAAATAAGTTATTATTAAGGCTGATTCCACTATGTTGCATTTACACAAAAGTATTATACAGATTTTTGCCATTGTTAGAAAAAGCAAAATCAAAGCGAATCATTAGCGAAATTAAAAATATGCATTAATTTTTAACGGATTCTTAAAGATCTCAAAATTACCCAATGTGATAGAACTTTCACACGGTATTTCACTCTTAATTTCATCATACATTAAAAAAAAACATTTTTTAAAAAAGTGTATAACATTTTCTTACTTAAATCATGCAACTTAACAAAAGGCTATTTTGAGGTCCTAAATGTCTCTTACCTGAAAGTAAAAAAAAAGTAAATATAAATAAACATTACAGTTCAGATAATAATTTTTAAAAGTTAATGATCAGTAATGATCATTAACTTTACGTATTATAATAAATAAAACAACAATAAATACTTATAAATGTTGTATACAATACTTATAAATATATATGTTATATATAATACATATAAATGTTAAATATTAGCAATGCGGCAATTCGTAAATCTTCTGCATCTAATAAGTACACACATTTCATTGTTTCACATGTTTGTAATGCAAAAGCAATTACGTAGGAAAGAAAAATCCAACAAATAAATACTCGTTGTACTCCGTAACCGGAAGAGTTATTCGCGATTCAAAATCTTGTTAATAAAACTCCCGCACAATTGGCACCAATCACCCGATTTCAAGGACTTAAAGGGAGGGATTAAAATAACAAATGCTTCAAATCCATACATCCGATCTCCATCCTGCAACAGAGAGTAACGAGATAAGAAAAAAAATAGTAAGGAATAATAAAAGAGGGTCCACTCGTTAAAGTTTAAACACCCTTTTTTCTCCTTGTCCAATTACTATCGAAATCCGCCCCATATTTGCCAAGCCAAGACTGATTAGGTCGCCTAGGTCACGCACGGGCTCTCTTTTATAATCTCGACCGGCCTCTTTTTAGTCACATATTAATGCTAATGCACAATCCCCCCTTTTGTCTGGATCAGAGTTCAGTCCAATTGAGGGGACGTTGAACCTATTGTACCTCTGCCTCTAACAAACGTCCGGAATAACTCGAATTCGCATGATTTGAACACACCTTTCAAAAGGGCACACGAGAGCTTTTTTTTTTTTCTGAGGTAAGGATTCTAAAGAGTCGCATTAAGACAAAGGATTTGAGCTCCACAATATATATATATACCCAATATGGTAGAGCGTCTCATTATTTTACAAACCAGTTGTTAAACTCCGACTTGTGAATCGGACTTGCAACTGAATTGATGATATAAACCTACAATAAATAATTTAAACTATTAAAAGTGTTTAAGAATGTTTCAAAGTGCAATATCATATTGATTACAACACTTTGGAAGTCTTTAACGAATTAACAGACAGATTTTGCATATATGTATACTTATATAATCTTATTTTCAATACGTCAACTCACGGGTTCCCTACGTGAGAATCCATGATGACGCGCAAAATATTCGGGCGTTAATTTGTTTCATTTTCCCTGTATACAATACTTGAGTGACATATTCAATTATATGTTTCATGCAATGTTGTCATTTTGCAAATGGAAAATGAAAGGTTTTTCTTCACAAACGCTATAGAGAAAAAAATGTTTCTTTATCAAATTGCATAATATTTGACTGGAAAAAAAAAGGAAGGGAAAAAAAAATGAACGATTGAAATCAAAATCTGAAATATATTTTACATTTTTCACCTACTTCAACTTTTGGAGAAGTTTTTGAAAAAAACCTTACCAAACTCAAAATTAACTTTGCATTAGAGCAATGCTAGAACTATTAACAAACGACTCTTGCAATTTTGAGCCACATTGAACTTTTGTGTTGAGGATGATACTTGAACCGGTACCTCACTCTTAATTTTCACACCACGTCGAGTTAAGATTTAGAGGTTCAGATGAAGCTACTGAACAGCAGCTATCATTTTTTATACCCGACGGTCTTTGGTTGAGTTAAAAACTGACACCCACGAAGTCTTAACTAGTGATTGTAAATTAACCTAAATTACATAGAATTCTTTAAACAGTGATTATAAAATTCCTAATAATAAGACATTTTATTTAATTCTTGTATATTGTGACAAAAGAACATTAGTACCTCCTGTAAGGAACACCCTTATTTAAGGGACAATTTTGTTGGTCCCGGTCCCTTTGAAAAAAAAGTGTATGTATTTACCTCTTATTAAGAGGCACCTCTATTTTAGGGACAAAATATCTCGTCCAGTGAGTGTCCTTTTATTAGGAGATACTACTGTACATGAAAATAAATTATATTCTGAACAATTAATTTTATAATTTAAAATAAGCAATTTTATAATAAATCATAAGTACTACTAATACACAATTAGTTTTTCGCAATGAAAACCATTGTAAAATATATAAATACGAGATCTATTGGTCAACATATTTTATAAAATAAGCAAGGAAAATACGTAACTTATTAAATCTTTGGTCTCATGATAGATTGATAGTTTTATTTACGTAGCCCTTGGAAACAACGTGAGGGGAAGGACCTTTTAATTTTGAGTCTCATTCAAGTGACGAGTATGACACCTGAGGTGGAACCTCCAAATCACGCCTGCGGGAGGACTTGGGACCACGACAGATTTAGCTTGCATCATCTACACGGCGGGTCTTCAGTGACTCCAGGACTCGAACTCACGACTCGACGGAAACACTGCGAATTCGCGGCCATGACCATTCGACCAAATTCTTTGGTCTCCTGTTGTGATCTTATTTTGGTACAAAATATTCATGACGTAGAAAAGCTCTTTTAGGTTCCTCACTTGTTAATTTAATATATATATCTGTTATGCATAACATTCTAAACAATAACTATTGTCCATTTTGAAAATGTTTCTATTCGTTCCAGCACAGAGAAGAAATTTGAAAATCTTGAACTAAAGTTAATTAATTTTTCAAGAGAAGCAATTACGTGGTGACAGCGGGGGACGCAGCGCATTCTACGTCCACTCAATTCCGTGAGTTACATAATGTAAAATGAGGAAGCCAGATGCGTAGCTACGCGGTCGTGACTACAGCAGAAGAGCACAAATTTTTCTCTGCTTCAAAACTTTATAGGCAAGGATTTCTTCAGATCATGTGGTATTGGACGGGACGGAGGGATCTTTAGGTATTGGAGTTGGGGACGAAAGTTCTAATAAGGATCATCCTTACTGATTTGAAACGTGTGAACGGCTGACAGCGCAGGTTTCAAAAGCGTATGATTACATAAATTAAACTAATATAATGAATTGTATCAGGAAATAAAGATGAAACTTATTGTGATAGTTCAGGTATAGGATAAAATAGGAAATTAAAATTTAAGTGAAATCTTTATATTATATATAGCATATCGTTATCGTACATTATTAGAATATATTTCCTCATGTTTTCATGATAAAAAGACAAATAAATTGTTCTATTTCTTTTACAGCTCACGATACTAATTCCACAAGTTTTTTCTTAAAAATTCGTTAATTTTTAAGATCTTTTGTCATCTTAAAAAATAATAGATTTGGTTTGATACAGATTTCAAATTTTAAAAAATGGGCATTTAATTTTTTTTAAAAATTAGAATTTAAAATACACATGCATTTAAAAGCAATTGAACAGTTGGGAGTATGATTAACAGAAATCAGTTTCTTAAACAGAAAAGGAATAGGAAAAATTACTCTTTTCCAATTATTTTTCCAACCAGATAATTAAATTTTTTAATGCTGCACGACTTCCTGAGACATCAAAGTTAAATGTATTCGAATAAAGTTTAAAAAGCAAATTGCATGGCTTTATTTTTTCATAAAAGATTTTATGTATTTTCTGTTAGATTATATGACATTCTAATTTTCTGAAAACAAACTCCTTTCGTGTTGAATTTTAAATAATTACTTAAATAAAAGAAAAATACCGAAACGAGAGCAACCTGCATATATTTTTTTATTATGGCTTGATTACCGTTCTAAGAAACACTTTATATTTAGTCACGCATTATCGTTAATATTTTTTTAAACCTGAAAGTGAAAGAGTTTTTAAGAAAAAAAAGAACTTGCAGAATAAATATTGTCATTTGTTAAACAAATAGAACAATTTATTTGTCTTTTTTCAAGTTTCAATTAATTACTTTAACAAAACTAGAACTGACATTTCTACGAAAGGCTTAAAGCAACTAAGGAATAAACAACGCAAAATTTACAATTTTCTGCATTTCATTTTGAAAATTATAGTTCGTAATTCTTGAGTCACGATTTGGTTATCTCAATCTCTCAACACAACCCATCAGCCTTGAAACCCATGAAACCACGCCTTTATATCCTTTTCTCTCTATTTATATCTTTCAGCAAAACTAATATAATAATATATACGTAATGGTTACTATACTAACAAGATAAGTATGCAAATTTTTTGTTACCTTGCTTATTACACTTATTGATTGAAAGTTTAAAAATATAATAGCTATATAATATTAAGTTGATTCTATGATACTACATCGTAAAAACCAATATAATTACTACACTAAAAGCTTCAAGAAAAGGCAGTAATATCAAAAATGTTATTTCAAAAGTGAATGAAAGGAAAGAAGCAAAAAAAAAAAAATATTTCGTTGTCAGTTACAATCATTCAAATTATAAGTATTATTCAAACTTACTATCTCAAAGGTTCATGGTCGTTCTAAGCATTGTTCTCGATGTTAAATATTTTAATTTTTTTCCCTCGATTGTATTACAGTTTCTGAAAGAAACATTTACAAAACATAGCTTTTAAAGTCATATAATTACATTTTTGATTGGTTTGTGTACCTTTTATGTGCCATACCGCAGACATTTCAAGGTTATTTTTATTTGTAAGAAAAAGTAACACAAAATTATATATTTAACACTAGAGATACATTATCCAAAATTAAATATTGCGTGTGTGTGTGTTTATACGCATAATGGCAATTTAATATTTATTTAATAATGATTCTAAATCTCTAAATGAGAAAGGGGGGAAAAATAGCAATACAGTTAAATTGTCAAATAATTGTTTTTTATCATGATATTTTTTCCCCCCCCAACATATTCCTTTCCTCTTTTATGTGCCTGTAATACACAGCTATATTCATTAACGGACCAATGAACTACTCTAGATATTAACACGATAAAATATATGGAATTAAGATAATGATTAAAGTAAAAATATTGTCGCACACGAACAACATATGTTACACTCCATTAATTCAAATAGAAACTGACTACCATTTCAGTATTCATTCTGAAATAATTTAAGTAATGAAAGTTTCAAAGAAATGCATAGATTTTTTCATGAAACCTGCGAAAACCCAAGCAAACAATTAAAATTATTCGATTTGTTGCCGTTTTCACTTGAGAGCTTCTTATTTTTATTTTAAGGTGTATCACTTTCGGTTTTTCTCCAACTTGTGAAAGTGGAAACCCAAGTGAGAGACATTTCATTCAAGCGTATCTCTTTAACCCATTCCATGTTCACTTCTTGACTTCGCTTTTAAGATGACAATAAATCATCAACCCCCCCGAGTTTTGAACAAGAAAAGACTCCCCAGGAGGGTGTCACAAAAATTACGACCTCTACATTTAAACTTCACAACATTCTTGCTAAACTTCCGTGTGCGTGTTTGTCATCCTAGGAACTATTGAGTTAATGTTCCCAACTCACCTCCAGCCTCAGTCTTGAAATATTATGGAAAAGAAAAAAAAAAAGGAAAAAAAGAAGGGTTGGGTTCTTAGAAGGAAAGCAATGAAAGGGCTATGCCTTTTAGCATCCCTTGACTTATGAAAAATTTACTTCAGCGGCGATTTCACACCTGTCTTTAGAATGGTTTCTTTGGGAGGAGTGATGTTTTTAGATTCTTTGTACACGGTTGTCAACAACGAAATTCTTTAAAAAATTCTTGAATTCGAAATGGCATACCACTTTCAAGGTAGGAGGAAATGCTAGCATAAAATGTTTAAGGAACTCACCCCTCTCTCCCTTCTCCTTTTTGCTACTTCTACTATTTTAGAAAAATACTTTCTCTTTATCCACAAGAATGGTAGTCTTTTCTTGGTTGTAAACCATATGTCAAAATATTAAAATATCAAAGATGTAATATATATATATATATATATATATAATTGTTATTTAAAAAATTATAATTTTCGATAATTATACATACATATATAATTATCGAAAGTTATAATTTTTGAAATAACAATAATTACCAAAATTAATGAACAATTTGTAGTTCAAACCCAGATGAACAATGAATTTCGTACATAATTTAATATTTTAAGAACTTAAAATATCTAAACTGGGAAAATAATTTAGTTTATAAAAAGGCAAAATGTACCTGAGGAAATCTAAAGGAGGTATTCATATTGAACAATAGAGGAGCTATCATTTTATACAATTACTCTACACTACATCATCTATTATCGGTACTTATTGTAATGCTCTTCATTGTATTATCTGTAATAATCTTTTACAAAAAAAAAAAAACTTAATAAACATGGCAAATTTAGTTATAGAAATGTATAATTGCGCGCATGTAATAAGAGTAATTTTGCTCTACACTGAAGAAAGATTGTTTTCAAAACTTTTTTTTTTTTCATTAGATAGCAATTGTCTAGATTAAATTGTGTTAAAATACATGTGTTCCAATGACTGTATTTAATAATTTGCTCACGTTTATCTCAAATTATCAACGGAAAAATTTTCAAAAAGGGAAAATAAGCAACGAATAAAATTATTATTATCGAAGCAATAATTTTAAGAAATATTCGAGTATCTTTCAAATATATATATATAAAAAAAAGAAGAAAAATCTTTCATATTGTAATACTAATGTTTTTAACAGTCCAAAAAAATACAAATAATACTACAGAGCTCCTGACAGTTAAGCTGTAATTAACTTAAACACAAGCTAAGTATTTGCGGCTCAAATATCAAACAAACAACAAAAGTTCTCTAATTCAGATCGTTTCCAGCGATTTCCTACTATCGTTTCTCTTAAATATCTTCAAAATGGTTTTCAAATTAAATCAGTTACGCAAGTCACCATCTAACAGCTTTTTGAAAGAGCATGCTCTCTCATCAAATCAAGCGTGCTTGCTCCAGAGTGGAAGTACATCTTCCGCCGAATAATTACCAAGTAGAACCACCCGACCTTTCGATCTCGGGTTCTTTAGCAAACTTAGGCAATGCATCACGCGTTTGCCATCGCACGCGCCGATGTAAGTGGCTTAAGAACAAAAAATACATGATTGTTCCATTAGCCACGTTTTGACCGGAGTGTTCTGTTGACTGCTGAAGTAATTTCTGATGCTTTATTAGTTAGTTTACTGAACAGGTTTCAATGAGCGTGCTTGCATAACTATAGGTGGAAGAAACCCGATCAAAAAAGAGATGAAAGTCTGTATATATATATTGCTAGACTTTGTGAGATAACAATTACGACATCAATATGATATGGTAATTAGTTGTTGTTCGAGAAAGATACCTCATGTTGAGCTTCACTGATACATATTGCATCTTTGTAAGCAAAATCATTGCGTTCAAACCTATTTGAGATTTTAAAGTACTAAAATGATATTTTATGTACAAAATCTTAGACGTTAAAATATTTTTTTAAATGTGTAATGACGACACTAAGAAGCAACACGAAGGCTATTTGGTGACGGACCATGTAATTTTGAACCATCGTCAAGTGAGGAGGACAACGCCTGAAGTGGTATTTCCTTTTCCTAATTTCAACACTCTCCCAACGTGTGAACTTTCAACTCCGATAAATTTAAAGTGCACCAGCCCCGCTGCACGACGGGTCTTCAGGTGGCACCAGGTCTCGAACTCGTGATTCGACTGAAACAACGACTTGTGATAAAAAAAAAAAGGGAGATGTTAAAAGAAAAATTAGTTTTAATTGTTGAAAAAAATACCTGTCATTGAGAAACGGATTAAAAGGTGCAAGAGTAAAAATAACAAAACCAAAAAAAAAAAAAAAAAAAAAAGATTTAATTTTAAAAAAAATTAAAACAAGAAAAATTAAAAAAAAAAAAAAAAAAAAAAAAAAAAAAATGCTGCTTGAATTTTCGAAATAAATGGCATACCAATATCGTCACAGTTCAATTATTAAAATAACTTAATACATATTTTGCATTTTGAATACTTTTAAATGACGAAATATTTCAAACTTTTTAAATCTTTGAGTAATCTGAATCTTATTAAGAAGTATATCAATACTATTTATAAGTTATTACTCAATGTACTCAAATGTTTAAGTTGTTGATGCATCAGAACTTTTAAGAAACTCAATAAAAAAGATTAACTTTATTTACTGCTTTTTTTTAAAAAAAAATTTCATTATTAGTTTCATCTGCTAAGCTCTAAATTTAAGGTAAATTAAACATTTTCACAAGAGCCTTTGACATTTAGTCCAGTTTTTCCTTTTAATGTGCCGAGAAAATTCTCACGAATGTTTTTGTTAATGATGAAAATTTGCTTCAATCTAGCAATAATTTATTCAATTCCTTAGACGTATAACGAAATGTATGCGGCATATGTCCAATTTCGAAAAAAAAAAAAAAAAAAAAATGCAAACGCTCTATTATTCAACAATTGTAATAATTTGTTTAACGAAATTATCAAAGGCATAATTTCACCCCACCTGTTCACTGATTATCTTGTAACATAAGTCCTTTTTTTCCCAGAGTGAGGCATATCTTTCACTACGCATATAGATTACAATATTAAAGAAATCGTAACCAATTTCATTCTAGAGAATCAGCTTGATAAAAGAGCACAGCAACACGTAAAATTAGAATATCAGATTTGTTCACATAGAGAAGAAATCAGTTTTAAAGGGGGAGGGGAGGAAGTATGTACCTAATTTAAATATAGATAACTTTTTCCTAACTTAACAAAACGCATAACAATTTTTTTTAAAAAAAATCTGTCGTAAATTTCTGTCCTTGTGAAGACAAATTAATTTTACACCGAATAATGAATGTTAATACAGGGAAAATACATTCAGAGAACAACGTTGTTGTTTTTCAAAAAAAAAAAAAAAAATCGCGATTAAAACGAATTGATAGATGAATCCACGGATCCTTTTGCTCACGCATTCATTATAATCACGCTTTGTTTGGGCATCATTGATAAAAATACTCTACGCGAAGAAATAAAAAGAGAGCGAACAGTGTGCGTACGTGACAGAGCGAAAGTCTTTGTCGTATTTAATTCACACCTGCTGTCAATGATGATGGAAGGCTGTCGATGCAGAACACAAATGAGTCTTCGGAACGTGATTCGAAAAAGCGGATAAATCATAAACCGGGTTTCCCCAAACCGTGACGGGTCGGCAGTGTTCAACTGAAGCTCACAGAAGCATGGGTCGTCGTTTTGTTCTTGCAACAGAAAGACTACCGGAGGAGTTGTAGGGGCGGTAAAGTCCCTGCCAATCACACAATTACGCAACGCAGAATTCACTGAAAAATGAAGTAAAATAATTATGCGAGCTAAAGTGGCTAGTTTCAGTCTTCAAACGGATGATGTTCATTTCTTTATGCTTTGAACAAGTATGAATGCAATTGCATTTTTGAAATGAAATCCATGTAAAATAGTATTTTTATAAAATAAAATAACTGACATAAAGTGAATATTAATAACGACTTTAAGAATACAAAGAATTACTTCCCTTTTACGTATTTATGTAATAAATTTACACGTTATTAGATTAATAATGTATTAAAAATATTGGTATTGCTTATTTGACTTTGAGGATAATATAGAGCCCACATGACAAGATCATATATGTTGCTATTCCATCTTTGTACGATTTGAACGAAGCACGCATAGCTTCGTTCAAAGACATAAGCCTCAAATACATTGTGTTTATATTCAAAATTAACTATTCAATGTTAAATGTTTTCAGTTTTTTTCTACCTATTCCACGAGTGAGAAAGAATTATAAAACTTCCTCCCGGCCTTAAAAAATGTTCTCGGCAAGATAAAAGACAACATTTTTTTAACATCTGCGCCTTACTCTGCCTAATGAATTGTAATCTTAAAAAAATTAAGTGAAAACAACCAAGCATTTTAAATAATTAATATTAAAATATAAAATAATAAAATCAAGTCTTGAAATATATTAATCAATATGAATTTGAATTAAAGTCACGTTAGAGCACTGAGGAAACCAATTATTAAATTTAAGAGCAAATTATGTTATTAGTGGCATACTTAAGGGAGGAAGGGCGTCCTTAGAGTCCCCCTGTCTTATGTACGCATCCCAACAATTATTAAATTGTTTCTTAAGAGCGTTGTTCAGAACGTGATTTTAAATAGTACTTTGAGATGAGTCCTTTAAACATGCCACAAATATTAAGAAGCTCACGGTTCTCCTCCACAACCTACCGATAGGGTCGTAAATCATCAGTTACCGAAGGAGCACAGGATTCTAAAGAGCTGTTTTCTTACCCTGTTTCATAGTTTACAGTGATTTCTTTTCTATTTATATTCCTCAGAGTGAATTCTAAAATCATTATAAACAAAACTGGATATTAAAATAAAGTAAACCCAAAAAAAATTCCATTTGTCCACTCTTTAAAATGCATTTCATGTATTTAAAAGAGATGATCTAGATCTGATTGAAAAAAAATAGTATGACTAAAGAATTGACGTCACACTCGGAAGTTTTAAGTAATAAAAGCGTTAATGGATGTCTGGAATACCCTTCCTCTCAAAAAAAAAAAAAAAAAAAAAATCTGCGTTAGCCACCTTTTTATTATTAATAAAAAAAAATTTTATATATATATCAACACTGCTACTCTTCAATGCATCTTCTAAAAAACTTGCTTCGATAATACTTCTCAAAAGGTTGAACAAAAACAAAAATCCATGATAAAATTTATTATTTCCCCTTAGAAAAATTTTTTTATGCGAATCTGATTATTTTGTATAATTAAGTAATAAAATACAAGCAAATGATGATTTTTTTTATGTTTAGAACTTTATTATTTCGTACAGTATTGGGTTTCAAAAATAATGTGAGAAAGAATGTGAATGCAGATTTTAAAAAAAATTTCGTGCATATAATGTTTTCCCATGCGGTTTATATTTCATCAATTAATTTACCTGTTATGCTTAAAAAGCAAACATTTAATAACACGAAATAATATGTAAAGAAGGCTTACAAAAGTCAGCGAACAAGTTCACTCAAAATTGCAGAAAAAGTGTTTAAACTTTTTGCTACCCAAGAAAATGTGACCATAGATTAAAAGATTGATAAACATGTATGAATGCAGAAGGATGAAGATTATAAAATAAGATGAAGATTTAAAACAATTTTTACGGCGTTTTTTTGTCTCTCAAAACTGCATTGTTAACATAAAATCTAGAACTCTTAAAGTGTTAATTTGTATGGTTTATCAGTGATATTTTAAGCCAACAAATTCGGAAATTGGACAGTAAAAATGCACTGAATGATCACATAAATAACAGTAACTTAATTTTGATGCACTGCATCACATTTTATCGAACCTAGTTACTCTTAGTATGACGCATTATCTTGCTCGAATAAATTTACTCAATTTATATTAATTTAAGTGAACCTATTCCATTTCAAGTAATTCCCACCGGGTTTTTTTTTTTTTTATCATATTCAGTGTTACGTACAACCAAGACGAAAAACTAAAATCCTACATTACTCTCAACTGCAAAAAGATAACTTCACTTTCTTAAGTATAAACATCCGCAAAGACTGGACAAGCTTATCGCAAATATCAGAAGAACAGGAAACGAGTAGGTCAAAGCAATGACAAGAAAATTCCAAGTGGGAGGTATGTCCATTCCTCTTATTATTACTCTCCTACCGAGCATGTATCCCTTTCAGAAACGGGGAGGTGAACTGAAGTAGATTTCTAATAAGACTAGTATCTATTCTTAGAAGGCACTCCAGCAAAGCCGCATTGCAAAGAGCAGGCAAAACGTCTCAACAGGTAGCACAAAATTTATGACTTTAGTGCCTCTTGTTGCTTTCAGGCCCTACCAACCCCGAAGAAAAACATCGCCAAGAATATAGATATTCAAACTATCGGACATTTCTGTGGGGGCAAGATAAGGAGGAGAAAGGGATTGCTTTTTTGAGTAGCAGCATTCTTTAAAGAAACATGCAGGTAGAGGAAATAGTAAGGAGAACCAAAGATATTTTCTCCCTTGACCAATAGTAATTTTTCTTACCGCATTCAAGTTTTAATGTACCTTGGACATGATCATTGATTAGCTCACAAATTTTAGGAATTAAATTAGACATGCTTTTCTTTTAGAAAGTTAATTTTCATTTCGATTCCATTATTTCCACAAAATCTCCGATTCAAAGTTAAAAATATGCTTTCCTAATCTCAGTTAGGATGAATAAAAACCCTGTAGTGTTTAAAAGTATACTGGTGATTTTAATGGTAACTAAATGCTACGATTCTTTTTTTTTTTTTTTTTTTTTTTTTTTTGCAATTGAAACTTGGCTTTCTTAATTTTTTTCTTTTTTACAAACAACATTTATTCACTATTACATTAATTAGACCTAACTAAATGAAATACTTAAAGGAAAAACTGTATTAAATTTAAACTTTGAATAGAAAAATATAAACGCAAATGAGCTACTTAATGTTTAGTTTACTAGTAACTAAACGAGTTCTTTCAACTGTTAGCAGAAAATTTTTTCTCTAAGATCAAAGTTAAAATAAAACTTTAATCATGATTAAGATAGTCATGATTAAAATTTTTTAATCTTAAATTTTTTTTATAGATATTCAATATATAAAAATCTTAAAATTTCTATAAAGATAATCAATAATTAAGGCAGGGAGAAAAAGAAACATCTCTTTGAAGGAAAAAAAAATTGATTGCATAAAATAAAAATCTCGTTTTTCACTTTAAACACACAAAACATTCATCTTTACAAGCCATTGTTATTTCTGAATTTACAAAAGGTATTATACAAAGAATATATATATATATATATATCTTCAGTCGGCATTGCCAGTCTCTAAAATATGCATTCATCGAGTGCGTTGTAATCAAATCATTGAACATTTAATTCAGAACCTATCTTGAATGCTGATCATAAAAATGTAAAAGCACAATCAAGTATGGGCTGAGTTCAAGGTATGCAAAACCGATCATAAATAAGTTTTATTTTCGTAACAGAAGGAGTTTAACCATTTGCACTACAAGTGGCTCATAAACTGATCAGGAATATCCCGATATTCGATAAAGATGGCACAAATATTTCGAATATGACCGTCTCCCCTCCCCCGCAGATTCCACATATCAGTAACAAAAGAAACAAGTAGATTGAAAAGAACAAGGTCATATGGATAAAAATCTTCAAAGAGCTTCGACATCAAAAATATATCTCGATTCAAATATTTATCGAGATTTTAGGAGGAGAAAAAAGGAAAATAAAAATTGCCACATTGTCATTCAGTACTTCCTCGTCAAAAGAATGTTTCGTTTAAGCAAATTCTTAACTCCTTTCTTCTTTCTTTTCTTTTTTTTTTTATTTTTATTTTTTATTAACCTGTCATGTTGATGAGGGTCATTTCCGAAAGCAAATGCGAAGAGTTTAAAATATCCTGCCAGTTAAATTTGAAATGACGCGCATGATCTGCGCAGTCATAATGTTGAAGTTGCATGATAAGATCTTTTACAGACGTATGGCAACCAGACTCTTGTTTGAATATGTTGTTCTTGAAACACGGAGTAAGGAAGGAATAAAAATGAATTAGGCTTAGGAACGCTTTGATTCTCAGAATTTGTCTCGCAAAACTTAAAACAATTTGTTTCTTTGAAATATTTATGCATCAGAATTACTGTTAGATAGTTTAGATTAAATAGAATTGTGTATTTAATGATTTCTTGTCAATGAATATTTTATAGCGTCAACCAACATGGGGAGGAATGTTAAATATGCGATTTATTAAGAAAAATACGAGCTTATTTGTGCTTTATTGCAACAGAATTTGGTACTTGTCTAATATAGCGGCGCTCAATGATTAATCGCCAAACGACTAAGAAATAACGCTAAGTCAGTTATATCAAAAGATAGCCTATACGAGTTTGGCGTAATCATAATTTGATGGGCGCCGCTATGATAGACAAGAACCCAGAATTTTTCTGTTACCTTTTTCCCCGTTTAATTTATATCTGGTAAACAATAGACATCTTATATTGAACCATAATCAAATTAAACTTTAAATATTTAAAAAGTTATTTAATTACTATTATTTGAACAGACGTTCAGAAAATACAATAAATGTTTTTGAAATATATTGACGATATTAATAGATAGTTCTAAATATTTTGAGGTTATGTTGGATCTCCCTTTCCTGCAAACACAATTTGTAAAGAAATCTTTAACTGAAACAGAAGATACTTAAAATGAAATTAGAACTTAAAGCCTTATGAACTTCTAATTATTTTTTGCTAATTGAACGAAAAATATCAATAACTGAAAAGGATTGTGTGACAAATATTGTCGAGAGTTTTGATCCAAAATGACTATTTATTAACGTCGCTCTCAGAAGCAAGATGAGGGCTACTAGCGACGTACCTCGTAATTTTGAAGTGACGAGAGTGACACTTGAGTGAGAACTTTCCTCTCTAGACTTCCCCCCCCACACACTACAAAGAGAGGAAGTGGAGCCTCGACGGATTTAAAGTATATCAAACTACATGGTGGTCATCTGTGAATATTGTTGAGGGAGTATGCGTTACGAATATAATTAAAATTATTATAGTTTCATCTTTTTTTTAAATATAGCTGCTAATTTTGCATGAGAGTCCCCCCCACGTCAAATACTTCTTTTATCATTGTTAGTAATGTAAATTACAAGACGTGATTCAATTTATTCACAAAATGAACTGAGGTTTTCTTCAGAGAATCATAACTATTACTTAAAATTCTTGAACACATTAAAGTAGCTAATTTTGTAAATATTTTAATTGAACAAAAATTTCATTTCGTCATTAAAGTCATTCAAGATGTGTATACCCATTCCGAGATATTATATATTTAATCCCTCGAAAGAATAAACAAAATATATCATTCTTTTGTATTCAAACATTCGTTGGTTGAAAATAATAAATTAACCTCAGATATTCCTTTCTTCCTTGAAAGATCATTGTATGCAAATGCGGAACATTTAAAATGCTTACTAAGGGCGACATCTTCTTGAAGGATCTGAAGGGCGAACGGTTTTAACGTATGACTTTACCCAGACCTAGATAATCTTCTGAGATTTCTTTTCTTGAGTTTGTTATCCTGGCCTCAACAATACGAAGATTATACCATTTAAGAAGATCCAGCCCCCTCCCCCATACATTTAGAAGGTCTGATTTCATCAAAATTTCTCTTTTTTTTCTTCTGATGAGCAAGAACTGGAAAAAGGTCTAGGTGTGGTTTCAGAGCAAATTAACGGATATCCAAGAACTGAATCCCGTGAACTTTCTCGCCCCTTGATGCGAGATACAAAGCGATCCATCTGACCTTAACCGCATGCGTTCAATCTCGAATTCCTGCTGAGTCACTTTCCATGTAAACAAATTTAAAACTAAGGAAAAGACAGCGAAAAGTTCCTCCCATTTTATGCTTGTTCAGTTCGTGAAATTTATCATAAGATTTTCTTTGTAATTCCTTGCAGACGCTCGCGTTTCATCCAAGCGTGAAACTAAGGGATTTAAAATACTTAAGATCAACAGTGTTGATCTGTGTCAACGGTAAAATATTCAAAACACATCCTTAACAAAAATCTCTTAACAAGCAATATTTTTGTAACTATATAGTTATTATTTGAACTTTAAGAATGAAATTGTTTCTGCAAAAGGAAAGACTGTTTTCCTGAAATTCAGAGATAAAAATAATCCATAATACTTACGATTAGACATTTTATAAGTAATAATGTATGATATTGAAAAATATTCCTTTGATTAAAAAACACATTCTAAGTATATTAAATTTGACACAAAGAAATATCTATGAACTATTTTCATACTTATTTAATTGAGGTTATTTTAAAATAGCTTGTTAAAGCCATTTTTAGGTTATATCAGAACTCAATACTCGTAATTGCTTTTCTTGTTAATAAATCTAATAATTTACATAAATCTCTATAAAATCTCGTGAACTGACAGTAAAATGTAGAAAGGATTTTAGTATAAAATTAATTTTTAACTATCTTTCTTTCAGTTTTCGTTTCAAATTCTCGCCTACCATTCAGTTTTTTACTTGGGAAGAATTTTTAAGTAACTATAACATTAAACCGACAAAAAATATTAAAATTAGTTATGCATTTGAATTTGTATCTAACATTTACAAAATGCTTTGGAATTTATATTAGAAATTAAATAAAACATAATACGAACGAATAAAATCTAATTGAAATAAATTGTGAGGTAAAATTTATTACAGAGTTAATGCTTTGCTGTGGCTCTCTTAAACAACGACGACAGAAATTAAGCTACCTTAATAACTAACCCGAAGAGAAATCCCTTTTTATCTAGTTTTTAAGAGCACAGCTAAACAGAGCTCAAGTTTTCTTCGGACCCAAAGATTGGAAGTTCGAATCGCCTCGGAAGTTCAAAGTCAACCGATCGTCGTCATCCACCACAGGTAGATAAATATTCCACAATATGTCGAGAAAACATCATGCCGCCCAATGGGTGACCAAGAGTTCACCACTAGGTGGCAACACAGCCTAGAATTACTGGTTTCACATACCTCCGCCACAAAAATTTGCAGCCGCTGTAATCGTAGAAACCTGATTTTCGAGATACTTTACCCTTTCAGGCTTTTATTCCCGTTTTATTTGAAAAACTATTGTGACACTGAACTATGACATTTTCACTCACCCAGAATTAAATTAAAATTCACAAAAAAGTAAATAAAAATACTTTAATATTAATTTTACAATTGCTTTGAAAACAAAAATTAATTACTTGATGAATAGGAAATTTTTTAAAAATAACGTTTACTAAAGGAATTAAAATTTATGATACTATTGTCATGAGAGAGATTGAACCTTTCCCTCTGTACTTTATTGGCTTTATACTGAACACAAACACTATTGTGTTCCATTAGAAACGAAGTCTTCGTTTGGTAAGAAATTATTTAAAATTAAAAATCGAGTCCAGATCATGACAAATGTTTATAGTTAGATCATGAGAGATTTCTCACCGGCAGTTGTCTAGATGAAGGTAGGGGAATGTAAGCACCGGATTCGGTTATCCTATCAGAAAGCAGCAATATGTAGCCTGAATTTCGAAAAAAAAAAAAAATTCGAACAGGAAAATTGTCCCGTCATAGAAAAGCCGAGAACGAGTTAACTGATTCGCCTATATGGAAGGTTTGTCTCTATATGTCTAATGGCTGAAATATCACGACAAATGATATACTGACTACGGTGCCTGCATCAAATAGAATTGTCACCAAACTACAGACAGCTGATGACGTTAATAGAAACTATCCAAAACTTAACTTAAAAAGCAGAGGTACTATGTATCAGTTGCAGTTATGGCTGGAAAAGCAAACTTCTCTAAAAAATATAGATCAGAACGCTCTTTCCGTACACTGGAGGGGGAGTATGCGGTGGCTCTCTCAACAATGCCGGCAGAAGTTAAACTATTTTCATAATAAAACCAAAATAGAATCCCTTTTGGTCTCCCCCCCCAAAATAAAAAAAAAAAAAAAAAAAAAAAAAGACTGGACATGTTTTCACAGGATCGGTAGATGAAATCGCCTCAATCATTCAAGGTCAGCCGATCTTCCTCCCACCCCATCTACGGGGTAGAAAACATCCAAAATGCTGAAATCCTCGTTGCCGCTGATGTTTATTTTCACTTTCATCTTCATAAAAGATCACACACTGTCGATTCCGATTAATTTTTACTCAAAACTTTAACCGACGCATATTTCGAGCTTTAAGTAGAAAAATTCAAATTTTCTGATTGTCTTATATCAACTTTAAATAAGACTTCTTATTGCAATCGGTCATGTATTAAATAGCTTTCGTAAAATATAAATAATTAAAAAAAAAAAAAAAAAAAAAACTTCTTCAAAAAAGTTTGTCTTATTTTTAAATTTTTCCACATATATATTCATTGGTACCTTCCTGCGTATGGTAACCCTGCTTTAGATTCTTACTCGACCAAAAATAAAAGGAAACGATGTGGAATGCACCGTAGTCATTTGTTATGCTTTTCAAAAAGAAAAAGCGAAGTTCGATTAATTTCACTGTATATTTGTGTAACTCGCCAACATGAAGAAATGTAGCACCGAATGAAATGTTTTTTCCGATTTTGTTTACAGGGGTATTGGCTTAAGTGCCGAAGTTTTTACCTTTGTATTTTATCAGCCTAGGCCTGCAGAGATGCTAAGAAAAACACTCTTCTTCATCATCCAAGTCTTCTTTGCGAAACCGCGGAATTGCTAGGGGTAGCGAGGGGGAATAATAAAACTCATCCAATTAAACAATTTCCCGCAGTCCTTCTCTGAAGGGGTGGGGCCCTAAAAAGAATGCAAGAAACGGAAAAGCCATGAGCAATGCTCAAGAAATGGAGGGAGGGAAGTGTAGGCCCGCAGGCAATTCACCTTGCAGTAAAATAAAATTTCACTGAGCTTACCCACAAGGGACCGTACGTAAATCTCAAATGCGAGAAGTACTTTTCGACAAAATATTAACATACAAATGAAATATTTTAGTTTTTCAGCTATCTGTCGTTCGCAGACTATTTAAAATATTTGATCGGAGAGATATAATTATATTTTTGATTTGACGGGATTGAACTCGGTAAGAAATACACGCAATCGCAAACACCCATTCCATTATTACTATTTTACTTATTTTCTTATTTGTTTTCAATTGTTTAAAGTATCACTTTTGTTTGAATATCCAAAAAACCATTACGTCCCACTAGAATACTTAACAAGTATTGAAGTAATTAATTTTTTTAAAAAAAACAACAACATTTAACTATATATCAGTTTTCAGGTGCATAATCAAAGATTTAGCGAGAAAAAATTTTAGCTCAAGAAAGAAGGATTTGAATTTGAAAAGGTATGCTAAAGTGGATTAATCAGAAACATACTAAAGAGAAATTCAAAACATTATTTCAGAATAGAAAAAATATCAAAACCTATCCTACACACAATACATCTGGCTTAAGATTACTTTTTAAACTATGGGATATTTCCTTCTATTAGCATTGGTTTTCTATATTTCTCTAATAATATATGTAACATATTTACATATCTAATTATGAAATATACGTAAACTAATACTACTTTATTTCTAAGTAAAAACTTTTCACTAATAACATGGTAAAAAGAACATGGCACACACATTAAAATGCACTACAATTGTACTAAATATATCAGGACGTTCACACATTGTTTTGATTGTAATAATGTTACACTAGAGAGAATTCTTGATTTATTTTATTAAATATGAACTCTTCTCGTACAAACTATATCCTTATGAATAATATTCATGCGTTCTTTTGATTATACGAGAAAGTAATCATAAAAATATGAGATGGGAAAAAGAACTGCATTTCTTTCTTAGCTAATTAAATAACAAAGTATAAAAATAAACCATGAGAAAATATAATACAAAAATGAACTTATGTAAGAAAATCGAAGAAAATTTTACTTATTATAGATAAATAAAAGGCATGTCAGTATGAAAATTATTACTGCTTTATCTTAACTGAGAACATTAATCAAGTGGTAAACATTCGTAATGGTAGATACAACATATGTATCTTTAATTTACTGCATGGATTAATAATAAAAGGAGTTACACCAATTCTAATTGAAAACAATCATTTTTTTTTCTCTCTCTTTTTTCGTATGCAGTTCGCAGATCTCAGGTACGGTTTTTTCACGGATCCCCAAAGGACTTATGGACATTTAGTTAAACAAGTGAAAGTAAGGGTTAATGGCGCAAGAGCCAAATCTGCTGCGCCAAACCATATGCATATATGAATTAGAAGTCAGAGCAAAAAAGAAAAAGTAAACATTGACAAGATGGGCTGAAAATAATTTGGTTTGTTTTATTAACGTCGCGCTAGAAGCAACACGAGGGCTATTGACGACGGACCTCGAAAATTTTGAGCTTCAGTCAAGTGACGAGGACGAACCTGAGCTAGCATCTCCCTCTCCTAACTTCCACACCACACTACTGGAACGATTTGGGCCTCGATAGATTTAACGTGCATTAGCCCTGCAACATGGAGAGTCTTCAGTGGCACCACCCATGACCACTAGGCTACAGCGACCTCAGATTGGAAATAGAGAATGATCGCTAGGATATCCCGGGGCACATCACCCGAGTTTAGACGTCCAGTCAAAAACCTCTGCTCCCTCTAAAGCAACACAAAGATCTATTGATGGAAACATGCAAATTAGAACATTCATCACGAGACGAGAATGACAATTAAGCCAAAGTTTTTATATAATGAAATTTTGTAAGCCTGAAACATATTACATCAAACGTTCTATAAAGAATTATTAGGAATAAACATTACAGCCACCAGTTCGTGAACATATTTTCATTGTTAAGTCAGTATACGTAGCTTTGAAAGAAGAAGCATGCCTTAAATGCGTGAAAAAATTAACCCTTACATATTAAAAATTTTCCAGTGATGTTTCATATGATCGTAGGAGTTCTGAAATTTTGCTTTGCTAATAGAATTATACAAATAATTTAAAATTTGATAAATAACTTCATGAATATTAGACTATTTTATGCACTAACACAAGGCATACGTTGCATATCCAGAGGATTTGCCTTTAGAGCTTAAAATATTAATAAATTGCAGCAAATCGCATTGATCCAGATGTTCAACCAAAAGCAATTATAGCTAACCATTAAAAAACTGAAGAAATGCACTAATAATGACATAAATCGAAAGAATCATTAGAATCTTGACAAAAAGAATTTTTCCAATTTCAATTGAATTAATACATGCTGACAGAAAGGAACTGGTCTTCCTCCTACAAGTGTATATCTTTTCAATCGTGAAATGACCTCAAGGTGGTTAGAGAGTTGAGACGTTTGTACCTGTAATCCCAGCATTTAATTCAGCACAACCCCCTTTGTTGCATAGCGCAGTTAAGAACTGACCACCTTGACCCCCAGCAAAAAAGGTCAAAGCAGCAACAGTTACGAGAAGAGCAAGGTGTATATACGTATCCGTCTTTGCCGATGGGAGGCGTTCTGTACCGAATGCAACCAAGTATCCTAGGAATACCCAGGGCTATATAATTTGAAGATGCCTCGCTTCCTCGGGTCGTTCGGTCCGAGCTCTTGCCCCACCTTGTTTCATTTGAATCTTGCTCCAGGTTATCATCCATTTCGGAGGGTCATGAGACTGTGGGATGAGAGGACCCCAGGGCCCTTAACCTCCTGAACTACACAAAGGTGGGGCTCTTTAATAACATTTATCTCGCCTTCCTCGGTAAGCTGTTGTGGGACTTTGAGGAAAAACTTTCTACATTGAAATATATACATATCCTCCCCACAAACTTTCTAAATTGTCTTAACATCGGTCTCATATTCTTACATAGATTAATCTGATAAACCTTGTAACTATATGCAGAAATAATGTCCTGTTACGCTTGTGTATAAAAATTTCATTTTCAAAATAACCTTCCTAACATTGTACACACACTTCGATTTTTGTCTTGTAGCCATTCATTATTTCTTCACAATATGGTGGTTGTTGTTTTTTTAAATCTCAGCATGTTTAGTGAAGAAACCATGTCAAGTATGCTAAATATTGCTATGATTTGGCATTATTTTGAATGAAATTAAATTTGTTATAAGGTGGAACGTATTTCACGCTAGACTTTTCCAGTTAAGTTTTTTTTTTTTGTTAAATCACGTATGAATGCAGCCTCAGTTGTTGTTTTATGAGAGTTTATTTTTTTTAAAAAAATGTAAACCATAAAACTTGCTTATTTGTTTAATGAAAATAATGTAATTTTAAAAAAAAAAAAAAAAACTCAAGGAGACATTTCTTTTTAACCTTACAAGAAAGTTATCGCCCATGTGCTTAGTCTTCACATATAAAAAAAACAATTGTATCGTTTTAATAACCGAATAAAGCCTCTAAACAACAAGTGTAACAGTTTATAATAGTCTGTCATTATAGCGTTAACTTAACTCTGAGAAGTTAAGACTATTCTATGATATAAAGAAAGCAATATAAAAATGTAATTGTGTAGGTGCATTTTTTTATTGCTTAAATGATCCAAACTCTTGATCCATGCATGTTGACATCATTAACTATTCACAGAAAAGTGCAAAAGGGGAAAAATAACAAAATTAAATGATTATATCTAACTAGTGCGTAGGAAGAAAATAATCGTTGTGTTTAGAATCTTAGATATAATCTCTGTAGAACAGGTCTTTAATGATGATGTACAATCAGATGTCTTGAGCGATACAGTTTAATTTGAAAATGGGTAATATATTCGTGACATGTATTTATCGCGTGTTTAAAGTGAATTACGAAATAATTATAAAAAAAAAAATCAGAGCTAGGGAAACTAAAAGCTATGATATAGAAAAACGAAAAAATTACCTTTCGACCATCTCAAGATTAAGCATCAGGGATATTTAAGAAGAGAATTGAAGAAATATAATCTTAATATTATAAAAAAGAGAAATATATAAATAGTCATTCCTCACAATAGCTCTAGTAAAAAACAATATGAAAACAAAAATTAGACTTTATTCATTAGAAATTCGGAAAAACAAAAAGCGAAGATATTATAGTAATATTATTAAATTAGATAATGTACTATCTAATAATTTAATGCAGAAAGAATGAGAACAATTTTTCTTCATTTGGCGCAAAATTTTTAATAACTAATGAACTCTTTTGGAAACAATTTCGAGAGAAAGAGAGAGAGAGAGAGAGTTTTCTAGTTTCTTAAAAAAAATTTACTACCTACTGTATAAATATATAGGAATAGTTTTGCTTCGATTCAAATCATACAATATCCGCAGAAAGAGCTAACTGTGCGTAGGAGCATAAACGAATTGAAGTCTGACAATGTATTCGATAGCGTGTTATATCTAGTTCAGGAAAACATTTTCAGTTCGATCAACTCAAAAGACTGTCAAGATTTCAACACTAGAAAGCTTGATAATGTTTTCTCTCATTCTGTAAAAGCGAATTCAATGAAACAATAACATAATTACCATTCTGACGGACATTCTGTTTTAAGTAACTTGCTTTCATCACAGAACTTGATGATTGATTCACGCGTTTTTCAGATAATGAATATGATGGTTAACAAGACAGCAGTAACTAGGTCAAGTTTCATCACGCTTTTTCAAGTAAGTGATGAATTTATCTTCATCAGAGTAAAAATAATTACTGATATATTTTGAAACACGTGTTTCCTTTTAAACAAAAATTTCATTTAAAATAATTATATAAAGAATTTAGGAGTCCTAGAATTATAATTAATGAATGTTCAAGTGACCTAACAATTATAGTTATCTGCTACTAAAAGAACCATGAAAATTATTCAGATATTTAAATTTATAGAACCTAATTATGTACTCTCACTTAAATTTTCTATTAACGAGGAACAGTCATGAATCGCTCATCAAATTAAAAAGGTACATCGATTCGTTTCTGGACAATTTTTTCTTCCTGTTTTTATTTATTACCTACCTCATTGTTTGATAACTACTTGAATCTAACATAAAATTGCAATTTAAATAAAGGTTCTCAGAGGTTCATCAGATTATCGGTGACGTCAAAGAATATGGCCTTTGGCAAAGACGTTTTAATTCTGGAATTAGAATTTTTAATGAGCCTGATTTATTATTAAATGTATTAAAGTGAAGCAAATGAATTGGGATTCTCATTTGTTGGAATGGATGAGAAAATTCAGTAAAGAAGATTTATGTAGTAAAGCCCTTTACTAGTGAAATACCCAAACTATGGTGGCTTGATTTTGTTGAATCAGGACTTAAGATAATTGGGGAGAAAAACCGGCAGATTAAGGCTAAAGGTAGGCTGTTTTGGAGGAATCTTCAAAAGAAATCCTTGGCCCACCCTGGGCTGTTGCGTTAAATATGCTGATGATGACAACGGTTCTATTTTGTGCAGATTCTATGCTTTGAAAAATCAATCAAAGCAATTTCCTTTTTTTAAATAAAATTTAAAAAAAAAAATCATTTCTGAAACGGTTCTTCAGAAAAATCCATCGTTCTATTATGTACTGGATAATTCATGGTGAAAGAAGCTCTCTCTATTTTTTTTTTTTTTTTTAATTCCACATCTTGCATCTTGTATAAGTATTATGTGAACAGAAAATCCCATACTTTTCTGCGTGTACTTCAGTTTTAAGTGACTGGTAATGATAGTGCATAAATCTGGATTCTCAAACTTTTCTCATCTACTAAAATTTTCAACCATTCATTTGCAGATGCTTGAGGGCTTCGAAGAGGAAAAACTGGGAGAGAAGAGGGGAAAAAAAAAGATTGTATTTCGGTCGCCGGAAATCAATCCATTAGAGCTTCCAACAAAGGCCATTGTTAGAGGACAAGAAGATACGAGTGATGGAAGTTTGTCACCCTACAAGTTCACTGGAAAGAGCAATGGCAACTGAATAAGCTCTTTACCAGAATTATTCAACGGGAAGTTAGCAGAGAAAATTATTAGAGACTTTCAGTTTCTTCCAGAATGTTGCGATGTTAATCGGAAAAACAAATCACATTTCCAAAATTGCATGGCTTTCATTTTCCCTTTTTTTAAAGTTGTATTTATGTTGCTATTGCATCTTTTATTTCAGTGTTAATTCATTTCGAGATCGTTATTTTGGTTTCATAAAAGAACGCAACTAACGTTTTATTCGTAAGAGAATTATCTTAATAAGAACGTACTATGTTTAATGTTGTGCCAAACAAACAAAAAAAAAAACATGTTAAATTAAATATTATGAAAAAAAAAAAATACATAAAAACGAAATGTATAAACTATCTGAAAACTTTGTATTTATGTCATTAAAACATCCTTTAAAAGAAAAGTATTCATCTTCAAGAAAAATAAATAAATGCATTTCTATATAAAGCTTACTCTTATTTCAATTAATGTGCAATTTAGTGAATATCACTTTCAAGCTCCCGTCTACTGGCCAATCTGATTTCGTGAACGTAATGTTGATCCTGTGGAATTTTTACTACCGTCCTCAAATCTTAACTACTTTTAGATCCTCAAATCTTAACTACTTTTAGATTTCAGGACTAATTGAATACGGAAAAAAAAGCTTCCGAAAGAGCATAAAAATAATGAAGGTTTCTACGGAAATACACTTTTTCACGAATTTTTGAAAATATTTCAGAATACTTTTTAAAAACAGGAAAATCCACAAGCGAATCATTCAAATAACGATAAAAATATTTTTAAAAATCGGAGGGAAAGTGTAAATCCGCAGAAACCTTCATTATTTTTATGCTCTTTCGGACGCACTTTTTTGCGTTCAAATAGAGAAAATAGTAAAAATTTGAGGACGTTAGTAGAAATTCCACAAGATTAACATTACGTTCCCAAAATCAAAACGGCTGCAATGAATTAGATGATTTATTACATTTAATATTATAATATCATTTTGTAATCAAAATATCGATAAATTCACATATTTGATTTTTTAACTGTACACTCTCTATTTCATTAAGGTCAATTTTAACTAAGTTAGGCACGACTTATCGAAAATGCTTTGGTGTTTCATATGAATGTGCTTCATAATTAACAAATATTATTCCTGTATATTAATCGCATAATTTCCTCTATTTTTTAAAACTGACCAAATTTTTGTCAATTTACTCTGAGCAATCTTAACCAAAAATATTGTGGGGAAAAATGTCACATGTATGATATTTTAGAAGGAAAAGAAACCTTTATAAAAGCTTATTCATATTCCCTTCACAATGGAAGTCCAAAATTCTATGCATTATGAAAGGAAGAAAAAAAAAGAAAAAAGAAAGAAAAAGAAAAGAATATTAAAAAAATTAAAATATTTGTGCAGTTTTTGTTGTTGTTATGGTGATACAATTTGCTACCACTAAGAGTTCATAATTGAAAATATATTACTTTCAAAAAATGAATGTGATTTCTGCTTCTCTAATGCCGTTTTATTGTTGTGTTCAAAGAAAAGTTGTTTGTAAGAAAAGTGAAAATCCACTTTCATTTTGGAGGGCAAGCTGTGAGTCCGCAGTATAAAGTCATCTCACTCCACTAATGGAAATCTAATGGGTTTCTCAATAACAGCGTTACGTGAGGCATATTACATATATTTTTTTCCATACTTTCAAGAGTCAATAACTGTTAATGCTTTCCTCTGAAGATGAAATGGTGCTTCGTATTAGTCCTAATATGTTCGGAGAAAACATGTTTCCAAAGGTGGGAAAATTCTAAGAGAAAGAGAGTTAGCGTGGGAGAAAATAACGCATTCGAGAAAGAAATTGGGGTAATAAAAAATATTGGAAGTAATTATGGCAATAGATTAACGCAATTAAATGTACCGGTTGTATTTGGGGTAAAAACATGCAGGGGAAATTATTGCCGAGGACATTTTTTTTTCTGAAGGCGCATAGCAGAAGTAAGTTTTTTAGCAACATAGTTTCAGGTTGGAAAAAAATAGGTTAAATGTTCTTTATTCAAATGTAATTTTTAAATTACCTCTATCACTAAACTGCCCAATCACTATTTTCCCCCAGTTATTTTAAAAGTAGTTATCCAAAACAGTGAATCTTTCGATTTTGAAACAAGGTATAGAATTCTTTGAAGGAAATTAGACCGCATAAAAACATTTGTTATTATTTCTATTTTTCCACAAATTTATTTCTGTTTATTTTCAGCTCGCTGACTGGCCACGGTAGCCTAATGGTCATGGTTGTCAACTAGCGGCCGGCGGTTTTCGTCGAGTCGTGAACCACTGAAGACCCGCCATGTAGTGGGGCTGATGCACATTAAATCGATCGAGGTCTTAAGTTCAACCTTTGGCGTAGTGTGGAAGTTTGGGGAGGGAGGTGCCAGCTCAGGTGCAACATTTGACTGAGGTTCAAAATTATGAGGTTCGTCGCCAATAGTCTTCGCGTTGTTTCTCAGTGCGACGTTAATAAACAATCACAGTCAGTTCGCTGAAAAATAATCAAAGATGAAATCAAATATACTAGATAAACTATTTTTATTCCAATTATTGCATTTTGATTTTGGTTTATCTGTTACTTTTTTTTTTTTTGAACAAGTTTTAAGAATGAAAACTTGTTTCATCATTTTATTTATTTATTCGGGAGGGGGGGGAGGACTTCAGATCAAAGTTGTTCACTATTAGTTGACCGGCAAATGTGAATTTCAATAACATAAGCCATTAAAAATTTCGATCCATTTTGGACAAAATGGATCACATCTTTTCAGTTAATTGAACATTCCATTACCTTCTAGAAACCATACCTTTCCTTTTCACTATGTTCTTAAGTACAAATTTAATGTTCGAAGATTCTCTTATATAAAAAGAAATTAAAGTATTGGTTTCCCCCTTGCATTGTTCGTTTTCTCTTGAAACTACTTATTTAAAAAAAAAAAAAATGAAGCAAACGATAACTTAATGACAATAAGCAAATATTTAGTTTTATAATTTAAAAGCTTTCTGAATTCAGAATATAAGAAAAACACCAAAAGAATTTTCTTACCATTTTTTTTTTAAGATGAAAAAATGTAAAAAAAAGAAAAGGTTGATTTGAAGATAGAGAAAGAAAGAAATGTAGCTTTTTTAAATTCGAAAAATAAAAAGCTTCACCAATAAAACTTGAACTTTGTTCTTTAAGATGCGACAGGATTTCTAAAATAATTAATACTAACTTCAGTTTAAAAGCTACAATCCAAATCCTGTTAACTGTAACTGTACTGTCTATATTTTAAAATTATAAAATATTCTGTTTTAACTTCGTATCTGCCTTCTGCATCCTTTTGTGGCAACATGTTGTAATAAACAAAAATAAAAGATGTTTTTCACATCCCTGCATCGCTTTAAAAAAGAAATGCTACTTTCTTTCTTCCCTTTTTTTTTCTCCTGCAGTGTGGACACGGGTTATTAATTACCAAGATACAACCACCTTGCTGTTTGGGCACCGTAAATTTCCGTTAAAGCTAACACTCGAGAGGAACTTTCGAACAGTATGCAGGTTCTTACCTAACTCCATTTCCGCATCCGGTTTCGGTCTGCTTGTTACCCCACATTATTCTACGCAACATAAGGACTTCCAACAATATTTATGTCCTCGCTTCGGCCTCAGTTCAAGGCCCCGCCATTGTTGTTATAAATTTACCAATTATTTTAGTCGGCGATAGAGAAATTCTGATAGAGACAAATAGCCGCATCGCCCGCCAAATTTATGACTTGATCTTATTGCACAAAAGAGGAGGGTTAGGATTTATTCATTTACCCAAAAACTATTCGATGTTAATAAAACATCAAGTTCGTGAAATTTATGTTTGTAGACGAAATTTGTGTTGGGAATTGCAACAGTAAATTATTGTAAGCGCTTACAATCAGGTCCAAAGCAAACACATTCTGAATTTGAATTACTGTAGTATTTCAAAATCTTCTTCAGATAGTACAACCATCATTTTATAGTTAAGCATTTTCTTAATTTGCCACATAATTATTTATTGAAACTAATTTAACATTCATTAAACTTCTTAAGGAAATATCTAATCAGCTGTAATTCCGAATATCTGAGTAATTTTCTGCTTTAAAGAAGCGTGGTTATACTTTTAAATGCAGCGACAAACAACATTAATGTCATTTTAATAGAAACGTACAATTTACACATCGTTTTAATACGGCGATCATGCAAATTATAGAGGATATGATTAAAGAAGCTACAATAAATGTAAAAATAATGTTTTTAAATGAGGAAGAAGTAGATTAAATCTAAAATAAGCATTTTTAGAGCATTTCTGTAGGAAAAATCCAAAACAACGTAAATGACAAGTTAAAAGTCACAATTTTGAGAAAATTCTGTAAAATTAAAAAAGGAAAAGAAAGAAAAAGTCAAAATTATTTGGAGATAGAGAGGCAACATTCAAACGTTTCTTATGATGAATTTTTTATAGTAAAAATTATAAATTCAAACTTGAATTACATTATTTGAAACATATCACGTAAACTTCTTTTCTCTCTTATAAACTAATCAAGTCACAAATAAATTTAAATATAAATATCGAAAAACAAATATATTGATTATGAGGAAGTTGAACAACTGTTTTAAAAAATTATTTTTTACCTTTAACAATAATATTCATTTTTCTTACAATTTCTTAAAATTATATAGGTAGGCGATTAAATAATTTATGAAATAACTTTAAATCTAATCCCAAAGTACGCAATGTTTACATTTCCAAAAGCATTGAATTCGTGTTAAGAATCTTGATTGAATAGTTAAATAAATTGGAAATTTGATCCCAAAAAATTATATACAAGAATTTAAAATTATTCACAAAATTGTCAAGCAATAGTAATATTTATTACAAAAAATATGGCATAACAAATTAAAATACCAACAAATGTTCAAAGAAAAACTTGTATTCGAAGAAAATTATTTAAAATTATGTATAGCTGTTAAATAAGATACGTGAACAATACTTCTCTTAACACCAAAATCAAATTTCATATCTATATTTCTGATTCAAAAAAAAAAAAAAAAACTTAGTGAAGTAATGATAGATGTAAAGAGTTAGAACAGGAAAAACATAACGTAAAAATACTTTTCAGTCTACGAGGAAATTTCACATTAATCAATTTTTTACTTTAAGCTCGATTTATATTTTTTAAATATTACCTTATTTAAAATATCAGTTATCAGATGGTACAAAAATTTCATAAAAGAAAAAAAAAAACAAAAAAACATAAAAATGTTATAAAAGGAAAATAGAGAATTCAAAAATTAACTATATATTTATATACACAGACACGCTTACACACGATGTATATATATATCAACCAAGAGAGAAAGGGGGAAAACAATTTCCTATTTTTCATCTTCAGACTGCGCCATGAAACAGGCTGGTGATGTTTTATTATTTCAGGCACGCGAATTGAAAAACAATGTATAAATTCGTATTTTCGGTAGTTGTTTGTGTTATTGTGCCAAATTCATGCGACATATGTTAAATTCTGGATTGGTTCACTTTCTCGCAATTACTTGTCTCTTCATACGCATTTTTAAACAAAAGTTTCAATAAGTTTTTCTTATCAACTTTAGGTATTAAGGGTATTCAGTACCTTAAAAATCACCAAAATACTGGGAAAAAAAATATTAGCTTATTTTAATGTAGTGAATTTACATTAATTTTTTAAATATGGTTATTAAATTTCATAGCTCTGGCTACATTATTTAACGAGTTATTTAATTTTTCTTTAACAGTGTGTTAGGTCATTTCATTAATCATCAAAACTTTAAGCTGATTCTTCTGTGCTTTCTAATTTTCATGATCGACAAGTAATTAAAATGACAAGGCATTCTTTGTAATCATAATTTTGCTTTAAAAATGTTTTTCTGATTTTTTTTTCCTGCATTAAATGTTTGATAATTCTGTGTGTGGAATAATATTTAGATAGTTATTTTTTAAGAATCCATAAACTTAGATATAGCTTTTTTAAAACGTTTTTATGCATTTCACTTGGTGTGTGTGTCATCAAATTTTCGATCGTTAATTTAACCAACTTCCCATCAAGCTAGAGCTCTGAAACATTGGGAATCGTTCTTATTCGCCTAACATTGCAATATTAAGACATTTGCGGCAAGTTTTAACTAATATTTTCTTTAATAATGCAGTTTAGCTCACCCACTTGGCGCAATTTCAAAAATTGGTACCAAACTTAACGTTCAGCAAAAAAAAAAAAAAATCGCCAAGTCCGTAAAACGGACCAGGGTAGCCACATTTGGCAAAATACCCGCAAATAATTCTTGTCGCCAAGGGTAGTTGGGTTAAACTGCATTACAACCATTTAATTTACCGGATGAATTAATTAATTTCAGTCAGTTTTAACGTTTTTATGTGTTTCACTTTGTGTGTGTGTGTCTGTGTGTGTATCAGTGTGTCATCAAATTTTCTATCATTTATTTAACTAACTTCCCATCAAGCTAGAGCTCTGAAATTTTGGGAACCGTTCTTACTTGCCTAAGATTGCAATATTTAGATATTTGCGACCAGTTTTAACAAATATTTCAATAATTTTCTTTAATAAACTTTGCCACCATATAAAAAAGTTGTTTTTAAAAACTTAAGTTTTTATCTCGAATTATTTTTACTGTTTTTCATCAAGTAAAATTAAAAAAAAAAATGTATAATTATAAATAATACTAGTACAGCTAAACCCATGCATTGAATTTTGAGAAATATTTCTAAGAAGATGAGAAAAACTGTTTTAAAATATTAAAACTTGTAGAAGTAGTGTTAAATATTTTGAAAAAGACCAAAAGTTTAAATTATTGTTTTTTGAAAATGGAAATTTTTTTTTAAATGAAATGAATATTTTATATGTATTCAAATATGGTGAATAATTTTTTTTATCATAAGCATCTAATTTTATAAAAATGTTCGCAGAGCAGTGGCGTATCCAGAAATTCATTTTGGGGGTTGCATATCGTCACTGCGATGAAAGAAGCAATTTTGTAATTTACAATTACCACTTGGTAAAAAGTAAATAATACGCTATATTAATCTTAGCACCATGAGAACAAAATTTGCAATTTGGGGTGGTGCATTTTCTATAGGGATGTACCCTCCTCTCTTTTTTCCTCTACAAACATTGACCCAGAGACACTCTTTCAGAGAAAGTAAATACTTTCCTAATCTTTTCTCAGAACTTGACTTTATTGAAATGTTTTTTTCTCTTCGTGATGAAAAAAATTTAAGCATGGAGAAAAAAAAAATCTTATGTTTCAAATTTAGGACATCTATAATAGTATTAAAGAATTATCCCAAAATATTTCAGTTTCGAGAAAAAAATCTTGAGGGGGGTACATTTGTCTCTTTGCACCCCCTTCCTGAACACGCCATTGTCGCAGGGTACCGTGTCTCTTTATCTATTTAAAATAAAACAAGAGTAGCGTAAGTCTATTTTGAAGGAGCAAATAAAATATTCTAGTGTCTAGTTCTAAATCATCTATTCTCCACTCAAATAAAAAAAAATCGGTAGATGGGAGTAAAACATTTTGTCACACACACACAAATAAAATAAACAAAAACAAGTCCCTGAATTTATTCCTCGATACTAAATTAAATGGTTTAATTCGTACAATTAGAATTGAAAAACAGATGTATTGCTGTAAGTAATTGATTCAAATTATATTTAAGAACAATAGGAATTCCATCATTCATTAAAAATGGAGGGTTATCAGATTTAAATAATAAAAGTCGAAAGTTTTACGAAATTCTTTTCAGAAACAAAAAATTAAATAAGTATGTATAACTTGAAAGATAGGAAACGTAATACTAAACAATAGAGCAATGCTATTATAGTAATTGATTGGATGGCTTGAATATAATACATAATTATACGAAGAATGAAAATAAGAAAATAATAGTTTTCTTGTGAAATTTCGAATAGAGGTTGAATAAGCAATTTTAAAAAGACTTTTCAATTTCAAATATTGGTTTAACTTGATCTTCAAGAGCAATAAGAAAAAAATAAAATGATTTTCTTTGTTCTTTTGTTTCTATGAAAATGACATCTGCAAATAAAGAATGAACAAAAGTGATGAAGAAAGTAAATGATCATTGACTCAAGCAGAACAAAAAATTGCAGTTATCTTGTCCTAAAAACAGTGCCGCCTATTTACGAAAGTTTCACTCAAAAATTAAAAAAAAAAGAAAAAAAGAAAAGAAAACTATTTCTTTCTCGAAACGATTTTATTTTTTAAAGGTCAAAAGAATAAGCAAAGTGAAATGCTTTTCTTTCAAATTTGTTTCAGACTCTTAAATGAAAAAACAATGTAAATAAAAAAAAATTGTAGAATGCAGCATCCAAAGTAACTTTTTATGTTCTAAAAACAAAATTGCAATTCACCGAAGAAAAGAAAAGTAATCTGAAATAAATTATTTTCCGTAAAAAAGATAAAAAGTAACAGATTTGAGTACGAGTAACAATATCTAGATTGATTAATTGATTTCAGAGATAAATCACTGATTTTCAAATGCATGAATCATCAGATTAAATCAAAGTTAAATCCTTTTACTTGATGTAAATCCAGTGAATACATTTCATGTTCAAATTATGATTTTATGTATATCAAAAATTCCTAACTTGTGCCGAATTTACAATGCAATTCCTTCAGATATGCAACTGACGAACTTATAGTGAATTTTAATTATAATACAGAAAAATTCCTTTTTTGGACTCATTGAAAAATTACAGAATACGAATAAACAAATTTAAATGTATACTTATATTCAACTATACTCATAAAAAATGAATTTGTGAAAAATTTGTTTACATGCAATTTCAGGACCAGATTAATCTCAATATTTTTGAAAAAAAAACTAAAAATTTAAAAAGTTCTATGCAAAGTTTTTGCAAAGAACAGATTTAGCCACCCAAGGTACGCTTTTTTTAAAAAATTATTATCATATTACTCAAATATAAGAATTAAAGTAAACGATGAAATATTAAGAAATGGACAATAGTAAACTTTTCCGATATTAAAATTGAAAGGAAACGATAAATTCTTAAATTGAATATATTTAAGCTAAATGTAATTAAAATTAAAGCAAAAACAAAAAAAATTGAAATGTGATCTGGTACGCCAAAAGTGATTAAAAAAATGGCTGCCTCATACAGCATCTTAAAATTCTGAATAATGTTATTTATTTTCAGTCATATCTTGATTCCAGTTTACATATGATTTAAGGTAACACATAAATCGATAAGTAAATCAAATACTTTTTATATTTTTTTCACTTCAATCCACCAATAACAAAAATTGGGCGAAATTTATTACGACATATTTTTGAAAATTGAGTTCATTAGTAGTAAAAGGAGGTATCAAACATATATTACATATATTTTATTTCAATCCAATAAATGACGTATTTTTGAAAATTAAATTCGTTTCTGGTGAAAGCAGACATCAAAAATATACGCAAAAACAAATTTTTTAAAAATGGTCTGATACGACATTTTTGGGTTAATTAAAAAACAATAGCTTCTTGGGTGGCTAAAAATGTATCTTGAAAATTATGAAGTACATTTTCCTTTTTTTATAAAATGCAACATCTGTCTCAAATTATAATTTTTGATTATAGAATAAAAGCAACGAAAATTGCATAAATAAAAATTCTTTACTTTTTTTAAAAAAATAATAGACTAGCCTCAGTTAACTTTAATTTAAAAAAGAGAGAGAATCCTTCCTGTAATCGTGCGGTCTCTCTCTATGCAATAAATTATAAAATCAAAATTAATTGGAAAACGATTAAAAATCAGTAATAATTAGATTTATTTATTGAAAATAAATGTCGATTGATATCATTTAGAAGTTAAAAGATGGTTGGTCATGTTATCGCACGTGACAAGAATTTGTTACTTTGTAACTGACATGATATAGAGCTGTTACAATACAGTTCTTTTCAAGTAAGCAGTTAACCAACTAATCCCATTCCGCAAAAGAAGCTCAGCAAGACTTCAGAGACATTGCTTGACTAATGATTTAATAGTCGGTTGATTATAAAAGAAAAAAAAAAGATTAGATCAATTACATAATGTGATTTCTTAAAAATCTATACTGAGAATCTATATGATGATCAAGGTACGAACTACAGTAATCATGAGAAGAGAAATAAATTTCAAGAGGACATTGAGAAATAATGATGAACAAAATAAAAAATAAATAAACCTCATAACCTTGCTCTCTGCTTCTAGAATACCAAATTTGACTTTGATGATGGCATTCGAATTTAAAGGTGTAACAATAGTAAAAGTAGCAATTAAAATTGAACAATATAGGGCTTGTAATTTAAGGTTTGGGAATTCATTGACTAATAGCATTAAATTTGGGAATTGTTTGATATGTGTATGGGAATGCCTTTCTGTTATAATGCTTATTACATTCCGATCGCAAATTAGATAATTAGTAATTAGAATTTCGTCATAATAGAATCTGTTCGCAACAAAGCAAATTTGATTTTATTATGTATATGTAGCATCAGAGTTTCGCAAGAAATGGTTGACAATATCGATGGTAGTTTAATGGCGAAGGACTGAATTCATAGAATACAAATTTAAGCTCCGGTATAAAAGACGATTCGAAATCAATTTCGACAGAATAGTTTCAGAATAAAATTTAAAAAAAAGAGGATGAGAACTATGAAAACAGTTGAGAGTTGTCTCATACTTGTGATGACAGCGGAGGAAAAAATACTACATCATATGTGATATGATAGTAAGTTTATGGCTCAAGAGCCAATTCTGCCTAATACTACATCACATAGAGGGCAGATTAATGACGGAGAAATGATTGTCGAAGAACTTACAGGTCCAAAATTTCAAATAAAGCTAACTGGGAAAAAAAAGGTAAGTCATCAAATCAATTCCAGTTTAAATTCACAAATTCGTAATCCGTTTGATTTGACACACACACTAGAGTCCAAAACTGAAGCAACTTTTCAGATTGGGTCGTTATTCCGAAAAAGCATCAACTGGGTGACATGCAATTCACGCTACAGAGGCACAATGTAGCACTTAAAAGTTGATGAAAGAATAGTGGGCAAAAAATGAATTGAAAGCATACTTTATGGAACAAAGCAGAAAAAAGCTTTATTGACAGAATGACTTTAATGAAAAACGTTGTCTCACCATGAAGAACAATAAACAAAAGTCCCTTAGTAAGGGATAAGACCTCCTTTAACTGCAATGGTTGCCTGACACCGTTCTGCTCATATCCAATACCAAATTATCCAGCAATTCTTGGGGTAAGAGTTACCACTCTTCAAGGAGCAACTGTTTCAGCTGCCTTGTGTTTTCCGGAGGGTACGATCTTACCGCTAGGTGTCTCCACAAAGTATCCCACACATGTTTGATGGGGTTTAGATCAAGGGAGCACGCTGGCTAATCCATTCTGCACACATCCTCCTTTTCTTGAAGCTCATCAACAGTAGAGATCATGTGTGGACGTGTAATGTCGTCCACAAAAATAAAATATGGACCAACGGCACATCGGAACAGACGTACGTGTGGCAGGGTAATTTCATCGCAGTAACGATCTCAGGCAAGTGAGTCACTGTAAGAAATATAAAGCTCCGTTCGTTCCTTCAATATAATGTCTCTTCACTCAAGCTCTACTGGTGAGCGAGTGAGGGAATATTTAGGTCATTGGCGCAAGAGCCAGATGTGGCCATGCTGCGCCAAAGAAAAAGGATGATCGAAAATAGAGAAGGATCGCTAGGGTAACCCGAGGGGTGTGCGTCCCCCGTGTTAACCAAAGACAGTAAATCCCATGGGAAAAAAAAAGATCACTGGGGTACTTCGGGATCATGAACAAGCACTACTGGACCACTATAACAGTCTCTTTTCCTTATGTTAGTGGTACGAAATCGTATCCCTGCCTCCCTCCATATCAAATGGCGCTGAGAATCGTTACTCAGAGCGAAATGACTCTCATCAGTAAACAGAATGCGACTCCATTGATGAGATGTCCAGTTTTTGTGTTTTTGACATCACTTTAAACGATGCCGCCAATAGGCTACTGTTAATGGTATGAAGCATTCAGGACGACGGCTAAATAGGCCACCTTTATGCAGACGTCTAGCCACAGATAACCGTGATACTTGTCGTCAGGTTGCCGTTCGCAGGTGCTGAGCAATATTGCACGATGTCTGGTAGTCTTTTTTTGTCTGTAGAACGATATACGGTCAACACTTGCCGTTCTTTTCTTCGAACCACCGCCGAATTCGACCATCGCCAACTTTTCTTGCAGCTGCACGTGTCATTTGGAAGACTTTTCATGCACTTGAAACTACACTTTTGTCAATTCCAAAACTCTTGTACAACGCTCATCAAACTACGCCCCTCAACAAGCTTGCCGATCCCTCAACTATGTGTAAAGTTATCTGGATGTTTTCATGTATCCATTATGAAAGCACAATTTTACTTTCACTTGCAGGGAATGTCTGGAAATGCGTTCTTCCTCCTTTTTTAAGTTGTCTTGGCACTCAACGCACACATTCCACGCGTTTGTGAGCCTTTACGTTCCCTCTGGTGTCATAGGGCTGATATTTGCATATGCATCGTATTTCTACTTAGCTGTCTTTTCACTGTACTTGTCACAAAAAGCCCTTTTCAACAATTTCATGGTTGTATGCTGAGAAATGCATCTGTTGTTTAAGTTTTGCACGCTAGTGTATATATACACATACACCCACATTATATATATATATATATATATATATATATATACTGCCTGTCCACCCAAAATGTAACACCATGAATGAAGAATTCAAACCGCACGAAAGCATCACCACAAATATACCGCGATGGATATGTAAATAATTAGTATTTTAGCGCAGATACACATCATGGGTGCTTGTAGCACCACAAACAAGCACAGCATAAAGGGAGAACAGAATGCCGTTTTGAAGTATTGGAATTACTTTTTCGTATGAGTAGTTTCAATATGCCCTCGAACGAGTAATACGAGCGTGTTATTTGAGCAAGACAATAAGTTCGACCACGGAACGACTGATTGACGGAACCGATTATACCTACATCATCTTACTACGCATGTTGGCAGACATATTGTGTGCACGGCAGTAATGGATCGCTCTGCATCATCAAGAGCCGTATCACAACAAATACGGCCTATTGCATAGGAATCGGTGTCCGCACTTACCATTCGTCGTCGTCACGATTTAATACATGCACATCCATTACAGTTATTGTCTTTGTTTCAAAACATCAGGCATTTGCACCTGTTTGGACAAATGAATGAAACAACATTGTCTGCTCAGCTGAATGACGCTTCTGCCTGCAACGCCACGAAGGACGGATTAATCTGGAGACACCGAGGAAAAAGATTGTTTAACTGTAGCCTTATGCATTGTCATTCTGGTCCCTACCTCTGGTATTATTGTTTGGGGTGGTATTGAATTCCCCACCCACACTTTTTAAATCCAATGACCAGCCAGTGTTATACTTCTAAGATTTTGGAGCTGTTGTCCTCCCAAACCTTTAGGGCAATGCGTAATAACGCGAAGCACGCAATGTTCAAGACTTCTTCACCCACCACATTACTTTGGACTCCCGGTATTCCAGGATCTATCGTCTATCAAACACGTCTGGTCGATGATTGGAGAATGACTGGCTCGGCATACACTACCATTTGTAACACAGATAAATTTCGGTTCAACTTGGCATCAGATAGAAAAAGTTTGCCGAAAGCCATATCTTGCGGGATTGGTCTTTTTTTAAATTACCATCACCCTATGACTAAAAGAACCTATTTAAAATTTAACTTTTTCAGTAATGTAATTTAAATTATGGCCAAGGTAAAGGTAGAAGTTAATAGCACAACTCATAAAGATCTGGAGATTAAAAGTTATGAAGCTTAAGTGCTCCAGTGAAACTGTCAACCCATTAGGTTTAGCAATGTATGAAGGCGGCATAAATTGTCATATTCTAACAAGACATCCAAATGCTTTTTCATTGACCGCCGAGGCGTGCTGTAGCGGTTATTGCCAGCTGTGGCGTCAGTACTCAAAACGGATCTCATCGTCTTCCTCACCTCGCAGAAGGCTACGTTTTCAATCATTTCACCTTTGTACAGTGCGTTATCTCTGTAATAAATTTGACTTTAATATATTGTCTTATTTTTTTCTTTCTTCAATTTTGTGTTGAAAATTCTTTTCCTCCATTTAGAAATATTTGAAAGGTGATTATCTTTGTTTTCTATAATAAAAACTCAAAATCACGATTTTTACAAATCCTTACACATTCTCCAGAGAATATCAAATACCTTGATCGGAAACTTTGATTTTAGAAATCCCATTGACAAATCACTAGCAAATATAATTTTTTAAAGTAATTTATTTATAATATAAAGAGATTCGTGAAATTATTATAGCTTTACTTTAAGTTTTGTGGTTTCATACAAATGTATAGAAATTGAACTTTTCCATAGAATAAAAGATGGAAAATAAAAATTGTTTAAATGCAGGTAAAAGATAGATGAATTAATTTTTTACTCTAAGAATGTAGTGTTTCAATTATAATAAACTTTAAAGGTAAAAGTAAAAAAAAAAAAAATATTAACCATATGTGAATGTCTTCATAAAAAATAATCATCTACACCTCTTCAATTCTCGAAGAGTCATCAGTATCCAACAAATTTAGCGAACTAAAAATAACTTTTACAATTAATTATGTGTCTTCCTCTATAACTACTTTCATTTGATTTTCTTTCAATGTATTCCGTCAAAAACAATTTCAACGTCAGGAAATGCATTTTCGCTGAGTAAAATTTAAAATCAATCATGCTCTAAAATATCCGAGTTTTCTAATATCGGTAATGAAGGGGCTAATTACTGTCAAAGTAATTATATTGCCTTTAGTTAAATTTTAATGGTTTCCTGCTGAAATATTGATGTGCCCGAATCCACGCGCTGAAATAAAAGTATTGATTCTGTCTAGATTAAACTTTTAATATTTAAAAAGCGGTTCATAATTTTCCAGATCTTTCTAATTACTTTATGATATTGATCCTTCATATGAGTAACAAAGTGTTCATTGTCGCGTATCTATTTCAGTACTATGAAAAATGCAAGCCTCATTCGGGAAGCTTAATAAGTCAATTGTACTTTAGCTTCCTCGAATCGTAATATAGATTTTTTATTTTTCATTTGCTGTTGTTAAAAATATTATTTCCTTTATCATTTCGAAACCGAAAATTATACATAGTTGTTCTTATGCATTCAATTTTAAATTAAAAATACACATTTGAAAACTAGAATGCATTATAAATTTTAGCCGGATACAAGTCCACTTTTAGAGGGGGAAAAAGGAGTAAATGGTAGTTTTAATGAGTTCTGAATAAATAAATTATTCTTCCATAATAAAATTTTACACGTTAAGGATGACAGAAATGTCACCTGAATTCATGAACTTCGCCAATATTTTTAAACTGATTTAAACATATTCCCTTAAATAACTCATAAAAAATGGATTTACGTCACTTTTAAAAAAAAAAAAAAAAAAATTTAGTATATCAATTTACTTGAATATGTACAATTTCCTTTTAATAGCTTAGGAAATAACATTTAAAATAAATTATGAATGCATGTAACTTTATTCGTGTCCTATGACAATCAAGATTTGTGGTCCTTGCGTTCAATTAATATGGCTATATGTTGTCAACTTAAACACTTTCTATGTTTCGGCAAAATTCTTATGAGATTCTAATGAACATTAACCTATTAATTTAAACTTATTTGTGCAAGCTGTAATTGATTTAAAGTTAGAATTATTAATTTGATGCATGTAATATTAAAAACTTTAATGTTACATTCTTTTTGGTATATTTTAATTGAATTTTCTTGAATGTGGCGTTATAAGGTTTTTAGTTAGCACGGTCTATGATCTGTTAAAAGCGCTCTATATCCCTGAAAATAGTGTAGTAGGTATAGAATATTCAGTAAAGTCATCCTAAAAATATTCAATTAAAAGCTAAATTCAATTACAAAAAAAAAAAAAAAATAAATGAATAATTCTACATTTTAGGGGTACATGAAAAATCCTATCAGATTAGTTAATCCAATATTATTTTTTTTTATTTTTTAAAAGAAGATATCTGTAAATTTTCATTTAATTTGTATTTTCAAACTTTCACTAAAGCAGTTTTTAGCAAAGTAGCATTTTCAGAACAAATTCTCTTATTGTTTTTATAAGAAAAATTACATTGTTCACTATGCGCAAATTATTTCACAAAAATATGTTTCTGACAAAGCGTGAATAAGATTTTCCTCCTTTCGTTTTCTTTTTTCGAAGAACAAAATGCGTTAGGAATAAAATTTGTTAAGGGCTCACTCGTTTTCAAAATAAAACGTCAAAAACACTTAAATTTATTGAGATAAAATGTTTTTAGAATAACAGAACAAATGACAAAGTATTGCTGCCGGACAGTTTCACATTCTCCCCTCACTTTTTCGAAGTGGTACTTTCAAATGAATTATTCCATACCTCACTTAAAGCTCCGAGAGAATTCTCGTTTATAAAAAAGTATCCACTCTTCGTGGAAGCAATAGCCTAATAAAATTCCGTTTGCACTTCTGATCTTTTTTTCTCGATCATAAAATTTCGAAGTATTTCAAACTACGTACTTTAAAGGCAAATGCAGTCCCGAGCTAAAAGCTATGGGTTATAAACAAGAAAAAAGAAATAAAGAAGAGTCTGCAAAACCCTCCTCTTCAATAAGCTACCGATACGGTCAAGCGTCATATCGTAAAACTGTTCTTCATCGATTTGATGTTGACTCGATTTTATATGGAAGATAAGTTGTTCTTGGTGTTTTTTCTTAATATGAAGATTCCACTTCTGCACTTGATATTACAAACTTTTTATTGTTATAGTCACATTACCAGCAAATGCTTTGTAATTGTTCGAATCGATATAAGTTATTAATGTTTAAATTAAAATTATTTGCCTGTGTATATATATCACTCCTGAAAGCTCAGAACTTCATTTAGTTTTATTCATTGTTCCGTTTTGACAAATCTGATTTTTTATTTTATGTATTGATTTTGCCGATCGTCCCCACATGTATTAATGTCTCTTCGTGACTTTGTCATAAATATATAAACATAAATTCTACTACACAAAGAAGAGATTCTTGAAAAACTAACTAAATCTCACTCCACTCAATAAAAAATAAAATTATACTTAATAGCAATTACTAACTAATAAAATAATCAGTTCTTCAACCACAGACAAAATAAGCACTGTCCTTAAACACGGAATTCCGTTGCTCAAAGAAATAACCAAGAGATAAAATTTATTTAGCATATTAATTTATCCTTATGTACGTAATGTAAATAACAACAATTAATGTTGATTTGTTTGGTTTCAGGATGTCGTGGATTGAAGTAACCCGCAGGATGGAGAATACAGCTTTCAATCTTTTAAGGGGTGTCGGAACGTCAAATTTTTCAAAAAATCATGATTTGAGATTTTTTTATTTCCAAATTGTATAGCTTTTCACCTTTCTAAAGATACCTTATTTTTATCTCTACGATAATTAGAAGCTTCAAAAACTTAGTTTTAAATAAGCATTGAAACGGGGCCACGCCCATTTAAAGGGCCAAAAAATGTAAACAACGCACTTCATTTTTGGACGATAATACTATGTGCTACTCTAAATGAATTTTTTTAAACTTTCGTTATAAATGAGCCTTTCTTTTATTTGCATTTGCTCTTAAGAAGTTTCACTGTATCTGTGACTGATAGATATTTGTTTATACTTGCATAAGCACGTTTTAGTTCGACTACTACGAGCTTGTTCATTTTAGTTAGTGTTTGTTTCAAAACATATAACTGAATTATTGCAAATATTTGTTGTTCTTTTTAGTTAGTGTTTGTATCAAAACACATAGCTAAATTATTTTAAATTGTTGTTTTCAAGCGATTTTATCATGCCTAGATCAAAGACAAGAATTTTTAAAAAAAGGAAAGGACATTTTAACAAAGGCAGATGTGAAAGTAATGACTCTTCTATAGGAAATAGTGATGTAGCAAAACATTCCAAGGAAGAAATAAATGTATCTTCCAGTGAAAAGAAGGTCAAAAATATGGATACATCATATTCGAATGATACTTATTCTGGTTTTAGGAATGTCATTATGGATATCAATCTTTTAGCCTATGCACTTTTTGAAGCTGTAAAATGTTTAAAGTGTGGTAAACAAGGAATTAGATTGTTACAACATGAAAAAAACTGTGGTGAAGCTGTTCAGTTTGATATAAAATGTCCTTCTTGTGATTATAAATATACTTTTTATAATTCTAAGCAGTGTGACAATAATTTTGAAGTCAATAATAGGTTAGTTTATGCCATGCGATGCATAGGGAAAGGGGCTGAATCTGCAGTAATGTTTTGCGGTATTATGAATCTTCCACCACCACCTACAAAATTTACAAAATTTAATAATAATTTACTGCAAGCAGCTAGAGAAACTTGCGAAGAAAGTATGGCAGAAGCAGTTCATGAAGCTGTTGAAGAAAATGAAGGAGGAAGAGACATTGCTGTTGCGGTTGATGGTAGCTGGCAGAAACGAGGCTTTTCTCCGAAAAATGGTGTAGTGACAGTTACAAGTGTGGATACAGGTAAAGTAATTGATGTGGAAATATTATCCAAACATTGTATTTGTCCGAACAAAACTAAGCATCTTCAAAACTGTAAAAGAAATTTTGTTGGTTATAGTGGCAAAATGGAGGTGACAGGTGCTCTATCAATTTTTCGCCGTTCTGAATCGAAGTACAACGTTCGATACACAAGATACTTGGGTGATGGGGATTCGAAAGCATATGATTCCATTGTAGAGAACAATGTGTATGGGAACGAGTGTGCAGTGACAAAATTAGAATGTCTTGGACATGTAATGAAGAGAATGGGGACACGTCTTCGGCGCTTGAAAGCAAAGATGAGAGGTCAAAAGCTTTCAGACGGTAAACCTTTGTCTGGCAAAAACAGGCTGACAGAAGCAGAAATTGATCGTCTACAAACCTATTACGGTCTAGCCATTCGAAGAAATTTGTCCAGTGTAAAAGATATGCGACAAGCCGTGTGGGCAATATTTTTACACAAACTGTCGACTGATGAAAAACCTCAGCATGGATTTTGCCCATCAGATGCCGATACATGGTGCAAGTTTAGAAAGGCAGAGTTGCTTGGGGAAACCTATCATCATAAAAACAGTTTACCTGTTGCTGTTGTGGAGGCTATGCGACCCATTTTTAGGGATTTATCCAATCCAGAACTATTGAAAAAGTGTTTGCATGGCTGTACCCAAAACCCAAATGAAAGTGTAAATAATGTTATATGGTCTCGTGTACCAAAGAAAACTTTTGTACATATAGAAGCCCTCTCTTTAGGTACGTATGATGCTGTATCTTCGTTCAATATAGGTAATGTATCAAAACTACAAATTTTGAGAAAATTGAACATTGAGCCTGGTGACTATACGATAGAGGCAATGAAACGTCTCGACAAAGAGAGGCTGTTAAAAGCTCGATATTCTTGTTTACAACAAACAAAAGATGTTAGAAAGGAAAAAAGGCTCAAAAGGAAAAGAGAGGATGATGAAATAAAAAAAATGTGGATAATTTAGAGTATGGGGCAGGAATGTTTTGATAGGTAAGTACTTTTACGTTAAAACTCATTTATCTCAAAATGTGAATTTTTCATGTTCGATGTACCTTTTCTAAGAAACTACTGTTCATATATGTGTAATTTTTGTAGGACATGTTCATAATGCTTGCTAATATATACTGAAATGAGCTTTTTGTAAAAAATTGAAAAATGTATTTTTTGCAAATTTTTTTATATGAAAAAAGAGTGAAATTTGACAATGTTTGATATAATATTTTGTAAATTGATAAAAAATTAAAAATTAGCTAAAAGCTCATTTCAGTATTATAAGACAGATGTATTTTACTTGTGTAAAAAATTTCAAACTTGTATCTATAATAGATTTTGAGAAAAGGTACATCGAAAACAGCCAATTTAACATTATCGGTATAGGAGGTTCCGACTCCCCTCTTTTAAGTTCTACAGTTACGGCCTTCGAAAGGTCAAGAACCGCTGGGATAGATGCATAAATCCGGATGATGACTATGTAAGGAAGTCAAAAGAATTAAAGAAAAGTTCCTATCTCGGTGATTTTTAGCAATAATTAAAACTTAAGGATATCCCGGTATAATAATTAAAACTTTACGAAACTGTAGGTTATTTCAAACTACGGCTATCTGAAACCAAACAAATGCACTTTAATAACTGTTATTTACAGCATTTGTTCATAAGGATCAATGAATATGCAGAATAAATTTTATCTGGGATGATTCTAAGTAATAATTAAAACTTTAAGATACCCCTCGGACGCTGATATTCCCATTACACATGGAAGACCCAAACGGAAATTTCTAAAAAGCTTCCGTCTCGACACAAAGATCTCACTGGAGGTAATTAAGGTGTGACAAATAAAATAAGATTTTTGTCGCATTATAATGAACATAAAAAAAATGAATTATTAACGTGTATTCAGGTTTACTTCACCTTAAAAAAGTAAAGCTTTTCACGTCAAACATTACCTTAGAATTTGATTAGAAGCTCAATTCTATCCCATATTATTTGGTAGACGAGAAACTACCAGTTAAATTTATGGAAAGGGTGAAAAACGCAGAAAGTTTGATAAAAAAAAAAATTCAGTAGGATCAATTTCTTTTCCTTCAAAACGGGAAGGACTTAACATAAAGAGTGGGCGGAAAAGAGAACAGTGAAAATAAATTCAGACTGACATTTCCAAATTTTGATTCTAAGAAAACAGTTGCATTCGAGACTAAAGTTGACAGAGAGATATTTCAGCATTTCATTTTCTTCATTTCAACACACCTTCGAAAAAGACATGCAACAGATTTATAAAAATAAATTGCAATAAGTTCTTAATGCAATAACGATAGGAGATTTCGAGTTCGTCGCCCTTCTTTTCATAAAATTCGACGCTGAAAAGAAACAGCATCTCAAGGTGACGCTGAGCTGCTAACAGACAAATAATTTCTCGTAAAACTTCGAAGGCGCGGGCGTTCCGACCCCCTTTTCTCCCATTAAAAGACAAGTCTGTGAAAATATTTCTTGATGTGAAAATTATTATTTTTATCTAATGTCGGTTAGGATTTGATTTAAAGTTATCCGTTTCAGAAGTGCAAGTTGAATTGCGCCTCGTAAATTTAAAGAATAGTTCGAAACGATGCTAGTGAAAACAGAAGATAAAATTGGTAGCTTTTTTATAGTTTTCACAAGAAATATTTTGTCGTTTTCCCACTCCTAACATTTTCTTTATAAACGGTTGCGTCCATGACAGTCAGTAATGGTGGGATGCATTTTCCTCAACGAAATGTTATTAATTATTGTCACATTTAAGAAAGTTTACATCACGGCTTTTGGTAAATATATAACTATTTTAAAACGTACTTGTTAACATTGTTTTTTATTTTGGCATAAGGAATGCAAACATTTTTTTAAAAATAATTTTATGAATTCATTTGCTTCATTGCAGCAGATTATCTGTACAACTATAAAAAAAATAAGGAACACTGTTTTTAACTTTCGCAATTCTCAACATAGCCAGCAAAAATTAATATCAGTGCCAATGAGTCAAAAGTAATTAAGTTATAATTTTAATATATTCATCAATTATGTTTATTAGCATCTAAAAAGAATTGTTTCGTTACCGATTCTTTCCGAACCTGGTTTTCCTCTTGAATATTAATCTATATTTCGAATTTGGTAAAATTCTTTTTAAAAGCACCCCAAAGAATATAACCAGTCTTAAATATTTACGGATATAGAATCTTCAATACGACATTTTTCCTTTGGTATATATATATATATATATATATATAATAAGTGTAAAAATATATGTACACGCACACATATGGATTTCTCACATAAAAAACCAGATTAAACTATTAAAATTTTCATGAAATTATCTCCAAAAGTTCACAAAATATTCATTTTTGATTCGAAATCGCGGTGTCTGAAAGGCCCGTATGCGCTTATATTTTTTTAATTATCTATCCTCAGATTACACAACATTCAAAACGAGAAAATTATTGGAAAACGTTTGCGCGGAGTTTGTCTATTACATGGTCACCTAGTGTTTTTTCCGATTAACTCTAGAACTAATTATGGAATTGGAATGAAATTTAGAACATAGGCTATTTAGCTCCTTTTCTACCTAAAAAAAGGGCATTAATAACGAGAAAATTATTTTCAGATTTAATAAACTATAATAATTAAGTTAATTAATCAATTAAAATAATAATTTAGTTCTCTTTGAGCCACATGAAAATAGATTTCAATTCTGTCTCGATGCGATGAGAATTATTGAATTGGGGTGGGGGTTGACGATTTTGCAATAATGATTAGTTTTTTATCCAGCTCAAACAAAAAATAATTACTAAAGAGATTTTTGAGAAATGAATTAAAATACTAATTTAAAATGTGAGGTGAAAATCATAATTTACTTCCTTCTTTGCAATAATAAAGTGATGCAATTCTATTAAAAATTATAAATGTGCTGATTTAAGTCGTATATTAATTTCCCTTCTTTATCAGAATAGTTCTAGTTGTAGAATGCGCACAATTACCTTGTTTTTCACGTTGAGAATTACTGTTAAAACGAATTTCAAAATTAACGCAACGGACATAGAGACAGTAGTTCCAAGGAAAATCTTCAAATGTAATTCTATTTTTTTGTTTATTAAAATCAATTCTAAAAAAAGAAGAATTCGAATACTTTATAAAAACAAAAGGGAAAAAGAAAAGTGAAAGAGATGGGGGAAAGGCAAATGACGAATAAACCTTCAACCTATTTACGGTTTACTGAGATTACATTAACGTTCCTTGACACAGCATAATACTTGGAAGAAATCGCGTTCATATTTTCCTCTTAGAATCTCAATTATGGAAACAAGACAGATTTCAAATTTCTTAGCAATATAGCTTTTCATTTCATATTTTATAAGGCATATATAACACGATTTTTTTCAAAATTGGGAATAAAAAAAAAATCAACCCAATGAATTCACTTTAGTACAGAAATGTCTTTCCAAAATTACAATCTTTGTACCCTAGATGGAGTAAGCAAGAAATCGAATTTTGCTCCAATTTTCAACAGTAGCTGGATTTACGGGTAGCACGTGTTTGCCCAACGGCTTCGGTCGATTTGTTTATCAGGAGACGGCTTTGAGTCTCAATTATAGTACAGGGATCCCCACAAATGGCTCAGACTGCTAAATAAGAATAGAAAGTGCTCGTAGTCTTTGTAATAAACAGCTTCACAATCTTGAATTTGCACATTCGACAAACTTTTTGATTGCGAAGATCTTAATCTTGACTTCAAAGATGAAGAAAAATATTACACTGGGGATTTTATTGCCCATTCGCACATATTAAGATCGTTTCCAAAAAATTGGTTTAGTAGTACCTATTGTAAGGAGCATCTCCAAATAAGACACCTCTGCTTAAGGAACAATTCTGTTGATCCAGGTCTCTGGGGAAAAAAAAGGTATATATATTTACCTTTTATTAAGGGACACTTCTATTTAAGACACCAAATGTCTGGTTCGATGGGTGTCCATTATTGGGAGTAATTACTGTATATAATAAAATAAAATGAACAGGATTCATTTATCAATTCCACTATGAAGTAAATCTATTATTTAGTTAAAAAGCATAAGGATAGAAAGAAGTGATGATTTTTCACGAATAAGTTCTTCGGTGTAGTTTTTAATGTTTTATTTTATTTATTTTGTACGGTTTAAAAATTCATGAATAAAAATTAATGAATAAACGCCTAGATAAAATTAATAGATAAATAGTCTCAAATTTTCAAAAATTAACACCGACTGTTACTAAAACTGTCTGTTCGTGTTTTTATTTAATTTTAAAATTACGTGTATTTTCTAATAGAATACTTTTGTATTTTATGAATATGAAAATGATAAAACAAAGAAAAATTTCCCGAAAACCATAAAGATACATACAACTTTTTTAAAAAATTACCCCCTACTTTAAAAAAGTCTACTTATTTCTTCCATTTCTCTACCAAATTCTCTTTCGACATAAACAGAAGCGATTAAATGTATCAAATAAAATTTTCTTTTCCTTCATTTTTTTAACAGTTTTTCTTTTATTATCGTTTTAAACAATAACAAATGAAGTAGACCTGATTACTCGACCCGCCGGGACATTTACAACCACGACACTATCGTAAAGAATTAATTCATTTCCATACAGATAGCGATAACGAATGTGTTAAATTAATTCGGTAAAAGGATACGCCTTAAACGCTTTTCCAAACAAAGATCATTTACAAAACAAAACGCTCTTCCATAATCAAGAAAGTCATTTTTAATCCAGGAAATATTACCGGATCCCCTTACATATTTCGCAGATACGCCCGCGATAAGGAAAGAAAGTGGAGACCATCCAAACATAAATTCTAAAACAATGCCATAAAGATATTTCTCCCGCCGGACAGCTTGACTGAATAAAACAACTTTTTCATATTCAAGGAGACCATAGGCGCTCGAGGGTAAATGGTGTAGTTCATATGTTGACATATATATGGAAATATTCATGATATGAGGTTTGGATAGGGTTTTTTTTGGGAATTACACTTCAACGGTTCTCCCGTTATCTCTTATTTTATGAGAGAGATATACAGAATTATATAAATTCCATATTTCACGGCCAACTTGAAGACGAGAGATGACTTACTTAATACATTCGTTAGGTCGTGGGTATACTTTGTGTCTTTAGATCAAACTTGGAGAATGCCCTGATGAGAAAAAAAAAGAGAAGAAAAAACAAATTAAAGCGACTCCTACGATCAATAAAATTTTATTTTAACAGAGAAAGTGTTGAGAGAGAATATGTCCGGCTGTTTTTGTTCCGCTCGATTTACCAGAATAGCACTTTGTGGTAAACTTTAATGGCTCTTTGATTCCAGAAGAAATAATTTATTTCGGAACGAAATTCCATTAACTGATTGTTGACTCCATTGAGATGGAATTCGGCTTTGTTTCGCTGGCGTGATCAGAATTTTATTACTTAATTAAGAACGTTTATTTATTATTTTTTTACAATACTATAAATTCTGTGGGAATATTCAATCCTAAGGAATGCTAGTGACATGAAGATAATGTTTGATGTTTGAAAATGGTTCAGTGATAACATATTTACATACATGTTTTATCCAATGTAATTAATAAATGGAAAAATTATCGTTGAAAACTTATAATTTTCGAAGGGAACAAAGTTTTCAAGTGATTTAGGAAAAATAAACTTTCAGGATAAGAAATTTATTTTTTTAGAGTAAAAAAATTCAAACAATGCATTAAAAACAAGAGTTTCAAATAAAATTATTTTGAAAATAAGAAAATTTACATAATAAAACTTAAGGAAATATGTAATGTAAATGTTACTACAGAAAGCTGCAAATACTCCAGAAAAATGGCACACAAATACATCCAAAATTCGTTCAAAATTTAAATAAAGAGCATGGCAAAAAATTAAAAGACCAATAAGACTCATAAAAGATAGATTTTATTCTAAACCATAAAATTTCAGAGACCCCTCTCAAAATAGTATGTGTATATATGTGTGTGTGTGATAACCCCCATTTCACCAAAGGATATCATAGACCGAAGGAGCGCGAAAAGTGGCTGCAAGTATCCAACCCAAGAGATTTTTCGCAAAATGGAATCCGAGGGGAGGAGAGAATTAGTTGAAAGACGAGAGGAAAAGAAAAAAGAAGACACTAAATGGGACGGAAGACAGATCAGATGATTGGCGGTTCTGCTTGACGAGAGGGGTGAATATTCCACCACTGAATATTTAATTAATTGTTCTATATAAACTGATACAATTAATTACCATTAAATTTAATTAATCATTTAACAAAATATATGTCATTTGTGCACGGTAACTAGTGTGTATGTATGTATATATATATATACATACATACATACGAAGTTTTTGGCTAAACAAAAATTATTTATTTTATACTTTTTTTTTTAACTACACATAAAAAAAGCAGATAGGGTAGTCGTCCACGTATAGAATGATTAAATTATGAATTAAGATTTTAAATCTTCATATATTATTCGTTATAAGCTTAAGGCAACTCTAATAATTCAACTAACCCCCCCCCCCCCCCCCCCCCCCAAAAAAAAAATCTTGGCAATTTTTCGAACAAAGTAGAATCTATCATCTACCTTTCTACCAAAATTTTGCTTTTCATCACATATCTATTTTTACCAATCTGTTAGCAACCGAATCAATTAAATTTTTTTTTTAACTCTGCGAATACATCGAGTTAGATTCGATTGATGAAATAATTTTCAAATTAGCATTCATAAACAAGTACCAAAATGCAAAACTAAAATCAATACTGCCCTTTCCTCTCATAATCGGAAACTCTTTTCTACAATTTGAATACGATTTTTCTCAATCTAAAATCTGCCAATAGACAAACAGCCGGACCATTCACTATAATTATCCGTGAGCGCATTTCCTCCGAACACACTTTTCATCTTAGCGTGAATCGCAATAAATAAGAGCGACTTCCGTAAAATATTTCGGAGACGCTTTCACAAGTAACCATAAATCGTGAAAGCAATACGGATTGAACGGGAGGTCGTTATCGGATATTTTCTACGGCCGTATTCAGTCGAAAGCCATTAAAGGAAGGGGTGCAGGGGGACCTCTTAATTTTATTCAAATGTGCACAGGGGAGACAAAAAAAAAGTAAGAAATCTCCGAGAGGCAAGTTTTTTCCCTTCCTGTAGGTGTACACATAGTTCGTTACGGAAATGGATTCCATAACTTCACAAGCTACTTTATACCCTTATTCTTCGAAACCAGAGGGTACCCTTCAGACAGCAAAGCTCCGGTGCGCCTCAGGCCCTTCGTAATATCCATGCGCTCGCGTTTATTTCCATTAAATGAATTCGGCGCTGAATTTATAATGCATACGAGAAAAATAGCAAATTGAGAGACTCATTATAACAGGGCGCCTCGGGCTACCACTGAAAGGACAACGGCTCCATTCAAGCGATTATGGTTTCTCTGCCTTTCGCCAACCATTCCGTTTGTACTAAAATCTAAAGAATAGGATGTAGGATTCGCAAGTAATAGAAAGCTGTTTGCTTAGGATTTAATTGCGACGCGTGATACTTATTACATTAGAATTAGTTCCATGGTTTTGTAATTGTAACGGGGCATTCCATGTTCGTCTTCTCATTAACAGAGAACAGAAGCGAGTATTATGTGTCGCATTTAATTCATTCGCTCGCGATAAGTTTGCGGAAAAATAACCTTCGGGTTGAATAAACTCGTATAAAAGAAGTTATCAATTAGATTTCATTGGTATCCAATTTCGAATGTAACTGTAGGTACTATAAAGATGAAATGAAGAGGAAATATTTTTCCCATCCTTCGTTTCACTATTGAATAAAGAAAAATTTGTAAGAATTGAAATAAATTTAGATGTGCATTCTAAGAAATGTTTATTATTCCTTTTCATTTATTTATTTAATTAAAGGCAGATCAATATTTACGTTCGCAAGGTATTTGACTATTTCCATTAGGCTTATAAAAATTTCAAAGTAAAAAAAAATATTGTGCTTAGTAGAATAATATTTACATTTTCGAACAGTTTTCTTTTCTGGACAAAAGTAGAGTAAAGACAAATGTCTTCCTATATATCGGCAAAAACATGTCGAAATCGAGTATATATTTTACCTACTTACGGTTACAATTCAGTTAAGTACGTGTGGTGGCCATATCCAACCTGGATGTAATAATTGTTAGGTTATGTTTTAAGAACTATTGTCTTTCTGTCTCATTTTATACATATAATATCCATCATTCACACCGATCGATACAAGCTATCGTATTAATTTAAGGTATTCAGCTCTTGTAAATAAAAGGATTATTGAATTTTAAATGTGATTTTTCTAGGTTAAGGTAAACATGATATTTACAGAGCGTTCAACCAAGAAGAATATGAAGTCCCTTTGAAGGTTGGACAGCATCTGCTACAAGTTCCATATCAAATTTACAATGGCTGTCGCATTTTTTTGCAGTATCAGCCAATATACATTAAATACACATTATTTCATTTCAGAGTATGGAACAGTATTAATTACATTATTTCCCCGTTATTCTAAATTTTTGCTTTCCTTTCTCTTGACTTTCTCTGGTTTGTCAGCAGAGGTGTTTTTTTTTTTTTTTTTTTTTTTTTTTGTTTTACATTTTTAGATTATTTAAATATTACATTAAAAAGGATTTTTTTAAATCTGATTTGCATAATGTTAATTTGTTTTTTAAGATTTTTTTTAAATATTTAGGTTTTTTTTTTTTATCTATTAATAGTATTAATTTTAGGGTCGACATTTTTAGATGGCTATTTGTTGTTATTGGTGATTTATGACTAAATTTACATTAGAACGCGGCCGCCGAGGGGTAAAGGTCGTGGGACCGTGGCCGGCGTCGTTTCAGTCGAGTAGAGGATTCGAGTCCTGATTCTAGTTAAGACCTGTGTTTTAATGGAGCTGCACGTTATAAACTTGTCTTTAAAATGAATTTAAAACAACATACTTTTTCGTAATTTCCCTTCTCTTCAGGCGCGACGACTGCATAATTTATATTTCAAAGAATGGGCTTTGAGTACATTAACTTTTATCACAGCTGTAAGGTTCAATATCCCATTATAGTAATTTCGAAAATGCGAGAGGGGTTGTTTAACACTACATCAAAAGGATACAGAAAAGCGCCATTGTTATTATTGCCAATCTCATTATATTTGTTTATTTTTCTGAAGGGAAAAAAATGAATTACAAGTATAACCACTTAAGTGTATTTTAAAAATGGAAAGGAAGATCTGATCGAAATCTTGCAAAAGTGGCAATGCAAGATTTCATTCCGAAACGAACCCTCCCATAATAACATACCATGTTTAAATTTAAGAACAAAATAAAAAACAATCCAGTTTAATACAGCTTATAGCGAAACAGAAATCAGACAATTGGCAAAAATTTCTTTTTCTCAGCAAAATAATAAAAAAAAAAAAAAAAAAAAAAAAAAAAAAAAAAAAATTTCATTTATCTAATTTTTTTAAATGCATTCATGTTTTAACTCTGCCAACTCATATCAATCTTTATTTCGAATAGTGTGCGATTCAATGTCTCACTTTATCTCAGCGTTAATTTATTGTATTCTCACTTCTTTAACAACTATTTCGTCACATTTTCAAAGAAGGCCCTTAAAATTCTTACGACACCTCCACAATAAATTCCATAGTAAAAAAAGGCATTTTTTTAAAAAAAAATTAAATTGTTTGACAGATTTCTTAAATACTGCTTTTATTTAATAATAAATTTTTTATTAAATACAAAAATAAGGAAAATTACCGTATTAGCCCATATATAACGCGATACTTTTTGACTAATCATTTCCCGTTAAAATACGGATTCGTGCCAAATTTGATATCAGGTAATGGAATATGATAACTCTTTTTAGCACACCCATGCCTTTATGTTACTTAATTTTACTGTCATGAATGTAATCTGTATTATTAATTATTTTAAATTATTGCTTTTCTGACTAGATTATATTTTCTTTGAATTCTTTTATGTAAAATGAATGGGTCGCATTCAATTCATCATTTCCCCTTCTAACTATATTTATAAACAATTTCAATGTCACCGCTACATTCAGGCTAATAGGATAATATACAGAAGTTAATAAAAATTCATTTAAAACCGATATTGCTAAATAAGAATATATTTGTGAATGTATATTTTATAAATATTTAAATGAAAGTAAATTAAAATAAGAATGTAAGATTATTGCAACCATTTCTCAACATAAATTGCAGTGTTTCTACTTGTTCTTTTCGTGATAAAAGTGAATGCATGACACAATTCAATGCTGTAATACTTTATTTGAACAGGCAGGCCTCTATTTCATGCGCACGTGAAAGACAACACAGTGGCTGGAGCTCTTTGCTAGAGCAAGTTCTTTCAATTGATCTCATTTTCAATTTTTCCTATTTCAATAATTGTTACTTTGCCGCACACAAAGAATAATAAATGCAATACCTTTTCATTATTACGAAATCTTATTTTCAATTCGGACAGAGAGGGACATTTCTTTTCACCTTTCACTTTCTATCTCTCCCTTCCCCCCCCCCTCTTCCTTCGTCTCAATCGGTAATGTCTCAACGGGGTGCCAGGGTGTGGTTGTCAGAACTCTTCTCACTATCTACCTTTCAAGGGGGCTACGTAGCGACTGCTTGTAGACGACTCAGTAGGAGGACCACCCAGAGTTCACGAGGCACATTCAACCTTTATTTTATCGCCTACTGTTCCTGGTTGACACCAAAGGTTGCGCACATTGCCCTCTGATCGAGATGCAGAATTTAATTCTCAAAGCTGTTAATTTTTATAGTCTTATTAAGATACCTTTGAATTACAGTGTAAGCGAGACGTCTACAATTTTCATTAAATGCAAAGTTTACAGGTTTGAGATTTGCGTCATGATTTTTAAGTAAAAATTCTTTGTTTCAAATGAGTTTTAGCGTTATGTAAAAATCCCGATATATCGTACAATGATTTAAAATTTTTAATAGCATATTTATGTTCCATTTTGGAAAAATCAGCGAATGGGAAAATGAAGTTCGAAAGCGATTATTTTCATGTGTTTCCATGTCATCTGTTCACCTTGGAATGTTATTTAATGAAAATTTATTATGAGGAAATCTATCACTAATAGACTAAAAATTTTCAGTGTGTTATCTTTTATAAAATAAATATAAGTTCCTATCTTTTCTCTCAAAAAAAAAAATATTTATAACTATCAGGTTAAACCCACTTTCTGTTAGAGGCGGCACGCATTGTTAGAGGGCACTGCTAGTACTGATTTTGTCAGATATCTTCAAGACACGAGAGTGTCGACATGTATACGTTTTTCTATTAAATTTGTTTGTTAATTAAATTAGTTTGTAGATTAATTACGACAATTTGATTTGGATGGAGAATTACTTAATAAACACGACACTGAACCACCAATTCGATTACTGATGACCCAAAACACTTTCATGCGGCTTTGTTTACCCTTTTAACAGTTTATACTAAGAGCCGTATACCAAAAGGTTGAGGCCTAAGAAATTACCAGTTCGCTTCGTAGAATATTCCTTTACATTGAAGTTAGCTGTAAAGATGAAGCCAAAAATATCAAAAAAATTGTTTTAAATAAGCTTTCTATCAAAATTTGAAGGAGCCAATATTCCAAGAAATTTTGAAACTGAACCAGAAGTGTTCGGCAATGAGAACCACAATGGCAACATTGGTCCGACATTTTCTTAAGCATCCTCGATAATACGTAGATGCGGAGATATTAAGATCCTGTTAACATGATATTTTACCAAAAGGATTGCGAATACGCAAACTATCAGTTAATAAACAGTAAATCTGTACATACTAAACTAGTTCGAATAAGCCCGGTTCGGGGAATTTCGGGCCGGATATTGAACGATATATATTCTCTGTTTGGGTCGGTTGATTTTAATACTTCGTGTTTCTTTTTTGCAACTAGTTTGAAAATTTAAAAAATTCATTCACGATGACTAAAAAAAAAAATTAGTATTACTCTCATATTTGAAAATTCAAATTTATTTATAAGCAAATTTTTTATTCTGCATCTCCTTTCGTCTTAAAAACCAAAAAGAAAATGAGTTATGCAAATTTTATTTCAATGTAACTAATGAAACAAATGTAATTTTCTTCTCCATAATTACTTTTTTAAACTTGGATATTTTTATAAGGGTCCCCCCCACCTACTTTTCTAACGAAATTTTTTCAAAAGAATTCAAAGCCGACTGTATTATTATCTAGGAAAAGTATCAGGATCGAGCAGATTTAGAAACTGAGGTGATCTTTCAGGTACAAGCGATTTGGGATCAAAAATCAAAAACCATCGTAAGGCTAAGTCGTAAAATCTATCAAACAAGCTACAATGTAACTAATAAAACCAAATTTTACAGAAACTGGGAAAAAAAAATCAACATATATGCAAATTTAAATATGCAAAGAAAGAGAGAGAGAGACTGCGTATTTTTAATATACATTTAATGAATGTGTATAGTAAGGAAAAATACATTTAGATAAAATTAGCACTTCGTTTCATATTTACCAAAATAATTTTGTGCAGAACAAACAATAATTGGCTGTCAAAGCTAACGAAAATAATTATGTCATCAACATAGGAGCCCCCAGCAAATAACTCATTAATACGAGAATAAATTATTATAAAGTATTGTCTTATTTATCACCAATAAACCCAAACATTTCTAGAACCAACAGACAGTTTCAGAGAAATTTTTATCTTTGAGGGGAAAAATTCATATTTTTTCGTACTCGAATCTATGTTTTACGGTTTCCATTATTTGTTTTCGTTTTTTTTTTTTTTTTTTTTTTTTTTTTTTTTTTTTTTTTGATTCGATATCCAAGCGAATGCACATGGCGTTGCTCTCAGAAGAAAAACCGACGCATCAAAAAATTTACTGCATTTGTGTGAAATCCAATTCAAGCCTTTTCGGCACTCAAAATTGAAATGTATTCAGAATTTATATAAACACGTAAAGATATGTTCAAATTTAGTTCTAAGTAATTTTTAGAAAATAATCTTAACAGTAGCAAATTTTAAAGGAAATTCTATAAAAAAAAAGGAGTAAAAAGAAAAGAAAAGAAAAAAAAAAGGGGGGGGAGAAAAAAAAGAAAAGAAATGAAAAAGAAAATAACATTTTTACTCTGCTCTCAAATTTTAAAAAAAGCACTGTTTAGTATAACAATTAACTTCTAGTACAAAATTTTAATTATGCCAAATTTTAATGTATTATCTGCTCTAAAGAACATTTTTGATACAAATGCTGAGATTTTTACATCACTAGTAACAAAACGAATTTGCAATTACTAAATTATATTACATATATTTTCTTTCAGGAGTTTTCGAAAGCTTTACAGACACATTATAAAGGGAGGCGGGGGGGAATTGAAACTCTTATTCATCAATTTCCACAGAAATAAATATCATAAAGAGCTTAGTAACCCCAATTTTTAATGAATTTGAAATATGCATAACAAACAAAACATCGTACGTGCATAATCAGATTCAAGATCGGCTTTAGAATAGCATTATATCATTTCATTGGCGACTGCATCTTCTCAAGACATACAAATTAAACAAGTACAATGACACTAACCCTTGACATCCGGTGTAGCATTCTCATGACTGCTATCAGAAGAAAATAAAGAAAAGAACAAGCCGACGGAAAAGAAATCAATAACAAAACAAAACAAAAAAATCAACATTTGCAGATCTGCAATAATAGCAGCCTTTGCCGCTAATTAGTTGCTTGGGAAAAAAACCTGGACCAAAAAACACTTAAAAATGTTGCTGCAGGCGGAAAGAACAAAAGCAAAATCGTAATAGTAGTTCGTTATTAATTGAACATCTTTGAGAATAAACTCGCTAGACCAAAATATCTTTTTTTTTTTTTTTGTCTTTCTTCTTGCGACGACAAGTTTAGTACACCCAAACGATTATTAAGATCGAAACAAGTGAGAGATTTAAGAATTCATTGAATATCATAATCTTCGAAATTCTACACTTCCAATTGTTTTGCTGTCAAATTCCTTTTATTCGCAGCCATTTTTATTCGAATAAAATTTTGTTCGTGCCTTGGAAAGGTCATGACCTGTACTTTGTGTTAGAATCACAAAGTGAAAGTTTCGCTACAGCAGCCAAGAACATTTTTCTTTCTATTTTTTTAGTGTTTTATGTCAATTTTTTTTCTCTCTTCTGAATCAAAGAACATGAAGCGGTGAAATCTTCACAGCTAACAAATGCTGTCAAGATGACTTCAAACTTGACACGTGTTCATTTTTTACCTAGCGTACAATAAAGATCGCGGCGCATTCTAAAAAATCAAATTCAAGGATCACGCAGCAGAAATTTCACGACGGAGGATGTTATAATGAGGAAATTATAGGTTATTATTAATTTTTAGTTAACAAACACATAATATGCATAATTTAAAGAAAGAAAAATATGTTTTAACATATGATGATACGCGTTTTATGAAGTACAGGTTTTTTTAAAAGAAACAGCCGAACTGGAGCCTTTTGAACAGATTCGATTGGATTAATTTTAAAATATAACATTCTATGCAATAATTTTTTGAATTTTAAATAAAATACTTCTTGCAAACTTGAATTATAATTTTTGATGACATATTGGGCCCCATCATCAAAATACCTTCATTTTCATTTGCAGACTAGAGAAAAAATACTGAATATGTAAACTTTGTAAAATTAACTGTAGATAGTATAACAAAAAAAATTCGATATAAAAACCAACGTTTTTATATGGTGGCAAAGTTTATTAGAGAAAATTATTGAAATATTAGTTAAAACTGTTAGTTATTTTTAACTTTAAAATTCACTTAAAAAGAGATATTTGTGACAGTATTAAAAAATTCATAATACTCATAAAATCAAAACATGCATTTGAAAGTTTGTAAGTCATTCTATTAAAAAAAGAATGGGAACCAGAATTCAGAAAAAATTATTGTGATAAGACATGACGCCAAATATTGGAATCTTTCTTTCTTGCGAATGATTACTGACTAAAAGTCAGCAACCCTTACTATCTCGGAGATAGTAAAGGGGAGATAGTATCTCCCCTTTGTGAGTACAAAAGGTTTACGATACCGCATGCTGCGTGGGGAGTGCCCGGTGCTCCCAGAGGGGGAAAGAAAATTTTTCCTTAATCCTAAAAGCGCCGAGAGGAAAGAATATTTTGACTTATTAAAATTATTGAAATATTAGTCAAAACTTGTCGCAAACGTCTAAATATTGCATTGTTAGGCGAGTACGAACGATTCCCAAAATTTCAAAGCTCTAGCTTGATGGGAAGTTGGTTAAATTAACGATCGAAAATTTGATGACACACACACTCTCTCTCTCACACACACACTCTCTCACACACACACACACACTCACACACCAAGTGAAATTCAGAAAAACGTTGTAAAAACCGGAATATTTAGCCGCTGTGTTGAATCAGTGGCCGCAGTTGCCTAGTGGTCATGGTCGCGGACTTGAAGCTGGCGGTTTTCATCGAATCATGGGTTCGAGTCTTGATGCCACTAAAGACCCGCCGTGGAGCCAGGGTTGATGCATGTTAAATCTATCGACGCTCAACCCCCCGTTGCCGTGGTATGGAAGTTAAGAGAGAGAGAGTTCAGGTGTCGTTCTCGTCACTCGACCGAGGTTCAAAATTACGGGCTCCGTCGTCAATAGCCCTCGTGTTGCTTCTCAGTGCGACGTTAATCACAAACAAAATCAATTTATTATTGGGGGGGGGATAAGTTGAATACGCCACCCATATAGGTTATTTAATGATTTATCACTTAAAAAAACCGATGAAGCTGTTGATAAGTATACTTCCCCCGGCCTTAGAAAGGGTTAATCTGTATTATCTTATACTTACATGGATTGTTTATCAACAGTGAGGGAATGTAAAGGGTATTGCCGCCGGATGTGGCTATGCAGCGCCAAACAAAATTTAACTATGGTCTAGACGTGAAAAAAGTCTAAAATTTGTTGACAAGGAGAGTCGAAAATGGAGAAGAATCCTTGTTTAGCAACAGAGTGAGTGTTTAATAACGTCACGATGAGAAGCAACAAGAGGGCTATTGGCTACGGACCACGTAATTTTGAACCTTGGTCGAGTTACAAGGACGACACCTGAGCTGGCAGCCTAAGCCTCCCTCATCCTTCAAACTTCCGCAACATGCCTTCCGGAGAGCTTCGAGCCACAGCAAATTCAACGTGCATCAGCTCCAGTTACACGGCGAGTCTTTAGTGGTATCAGGACTCGAACCCATAATTGTGTAGTAACAGAATGTCTATTGCCAATACAAAATAATTATTATAACCTGAGCAAATATAAGGACAAACAACTTGAATTTTAAAGCAATATTTTAATTACTTGGTTTAGGGATATCGTTTTAATGTGCCCTAATCACTAGGATATCGCGTCCTGGCTTTGACGAAAAATTCTCCAACGAGTGGTATATCAAGGTTTTTCTTCAGTGAGAACTCGGCAGTTTATGAATAATTCCAAATGAGACGACTGTCTCTTAAAAACCTCCTGTCATTTAACTGATTTGTAAAATAGCTGTATTTAAAATATAATTAAATGCTTAGTAACTTCCTGGATTTATCCCAATACCTTTAAATCTCCTTCAAACAGCACACATGCTTTTCCAGTGGATATAACAGATTTAAATACATCTGCGCTATTTTTACAAATTTACTTCAAAAACAATGAATTTCAAACAAAAATTTCATACTTATGTTCGTGAATTTTAACAAGTGTCAAGATAACATTTTCTTCAAAGATGATAAATTTCTTTATTGATAAAAAAAAGAAAAGAAAAATTGGAAAACAGTTTATAGAAATTTCTTTCAAACAAATGAATGACTAATTGATTTTTTACTTATTAACATAGCTTTCTTAAAGAAGCAACACAAAGAATATTGATGACGTACTTCATAATTTTGAACTTCTATCAAGTGACGAGGACAGCACCTGAGCATGCACTTCCATATTTCACCACACAAACGGGCTTTAGAATCTCTGCAGATTTAATGTGCATCAGTCCCTCTACATGGCATCAGGATTCGAACCCACAACTCGACGAAACAACGCGACCATGACAATTAGACTACCAAGCCAATCAAATAAATGAGACACGTTAATTATATATCGACCTATAAAAACAACAACTGACGCTGTCATTTTTCTGTCAAAAAAACACGCGAGCGAATATTGCAAATATTGTATGACTCACAAAAAGATTTGAAAAGAAAAAATGAATTTAACACAAATATTTTTTCCAATTATTTCCATTTACGATTGGAAAACTCATCCACATATATCAAGCAATTTAGAACGTCACATATATGTATAGAACAAGTTCATAAATCAATGAAAGAACGGTACAGCACATCATGTGAACGATTCGTTCAGATTTTCACCTGCTCCAAGCAATTCAAAATCGTTCACGATTTCAAAACAATGATTCAAAGAAGCGTTTCCTTTGCGTGTCTGTTTGGACTAGTAACTACATCCGTATGTTCTGTAGTTGGCTGAATAAACTTAGCCGTTTCCGTCATTTCCTACTTTTAAAACTGAACCGCAACAGTTGATTGTCGACCGCGGTTACATGAAATCGGAATGGAAGCGATTGTTTATGTTACAAGGCACGAGATAACAATGAAGCGATTCGCCGCCAGCTTCTAAACATTTCAGAATTTTTCTTAGTCGATCTAACGACGAGAACACGACCGTGAAATAACGAACAAAAATGAACGTAGGGTTAAATTCTTAGTAAGATAAAAACAAAAGGTATTTCGAATCATTTTGTTTTGGGTTTTATTATTTTTTTGCTTCGAAGAAGACATCTTTGGGCTTGGGGGAAACGACCCGAGAATAAAACAAATGTAGAACCACAAAGTTTATGTTAGCATTTTCATTACTCTTTTTCATTTCTAAAGGCAAAAAATAACGAAGGAAAATAGATGTAGTAAATAAAAAAGTGTGCAACAAAAAAAGTCGTTATTCGATCTTTAGTCCGGAGAGAATCTTTTAATATTAACTTTTCAATATTATATTAGTTTGAGATCGGTATAGATACGTATTCCCCCCCCCCCTATTTAACTATTGCCTTTTTATACACATACTTTTGATTTATTTGTCCGATCCAAAAGTGAGTAGGAGCTGTAAAATAATTTAAAATTTAGTATCCGCATTAAATAATAGTCTCGGTTGCAGTTATATCATTCCTGAATTAATCAATGTGGATGTTAATGACCCCGCATAATTATAACATTTTTCAAATAGTCCAGTAAAGTATAACAAAAAATATTTTCAATTAAAATTTAAAAAAAAAAAGCGTTAACAGATAAGAGGAAATAAAGAGCTTTCTCTCATATGTATCCATAAGTTTTTTTTAATAAAGAAAAATATTTTAAAACAAAACCTTGCCAAAAGTTATCTTAATTATTTTTTAAAAAGGTGAATAGTAACACAATCACTTTATGAGAAACTCCTAATACAAATGAAGATGGAAGGAATACTAGATTCAGAAACTGTTGCAGAGATGCGGTTTATAATTTTAAAAAAGGAATACACAAATTTCCTAAACGGCATGGAATAATCGACGATCTTCTCCTCCCCCAAAAATGGTTTTCATGAATAGCGTCTGAAGAAGGATCTATGTTCAGTCTGAACACAAAATACTTTTAACTTTTGCTATTCAATAAATAATTAGAATTTTTTTGCTAGGCCACACATGTACGGATTCTTTACCATAAGTGCTGCAGTAATCTATGAGCGGTGCCTTCGAGAATTAAAGGGTTTCGAATACAAAGAAGACGACAATAAAATGAGCTTGGTTAAAACTGAACAAACAATTTATTTTTCCTCTTCACTTTTGAATGCTTTGATATTATAAATCTGCATAGTACTATGAACAGTTTATTTTCAAATTTATCCTGAAAATATTACCCGAAACATTCTTTGCTTCAGAATCGATAAGAGTTTAATCTGCGAAATTCAAAACTAAAAATTAATAATAAAGTTTATTACCTTAGAAAAATTCCTCTCTTAAGTTGCGTTTACAGAATTTTAGGCAAACTTAATTTCCAGGAATCAAATTCGTCCTTTGATATGCTTTTATATCATTTTTAAATATCATTTAACACTCGAAACTTAACTCTACAATTTGAAGAAATAAATTCAAGTAATTAACAGTGTATTACTGTTATGTACATTGGCTTCATTTAGAACTAGCGTTAAAATTGAGTATTCGTTTCAGAAATTTCAGTTCAAGTGCAGTTCAGCCGTATCTAAATTTTTAAATAGAATTACAACTTAATGCTTTACAATAAAATTTCTTAATTTTCTTAAAATTTTACAGTAAAATGCTCTTACTTGCATCAAGCAAGTGAATGGAATTAAACATGCATAAATAAGACTTTTAAAATCTTATTAATTCAACTGAAAAAGTTTCTGCTTATTTCGCACCGATTGAATTGAATTATATTCTTAAAGAAATAACATTTTCAAAAAGTGAAAGTCAAGCAATATACGCAAAGTTTCGAATAGAAATATTTGCTAACATACTGCAAAAACTTTTGCGACCCAAACCTCAAAAACGCAGTAGAATATTTAGTACCAGATTATGGAAGAAAATGGAAATGAATGACTGAGGAAGAAATGGACCATTCAAAAATGAATTGGTCCATCCGTCTCTCGAAAGAAAAGCCTTCCTTTGCCTTTAAGAACCAAGGATTTGTGTTCAGAATGACTGCAGCGAAGTCACTAGAATCATCTTATTGTACCATGGTACTTAGGAAGGATCAAAGAATAGGAAACACGGTAGTCAATCACTTCGGATTTACCTGTGGGGTCTCTAAAACCGCCATCCCAGATTCTTTTCCCTCAAAAAGACTCCGCTATCACTCGTTTATGAAAGGAAAATATATTCACTAGATCTTATTATTTGAACGCATTATATAAGTCTGAAGTCAAGTAATTTGATAACGTAAAATTCGGCTTTACTTTGATGTACAAAAAGAGAACCGTACAGACGAATAGTTGTAAATACAACAAACTGAATACACTAATCTGGGTGTTTACAGCAATAATACAAATGCAATGTATCTTTAACTTTTAAATTGATGTTAGTAATTGGGACTTACAAACAACAAATCTTTGTGTTTCGGTACACCTTGTTCAGGTGGGGTAGGAAATTATAGTTAATGTGCTTCAACAATGTTTACATTTATTGAAATTAGCAAAAAAAAAGGGGGGGGGGGGATTATTGCTCTTACTTGCATCAAGCAAGTTTAAATATCTTCCTCGTTCAAAGTTAGAGATTCTTTATTTTAAGTTTGATATATTAAACGAATCGAATATGAAGTGATTTCATTTTGAATAAAATACCTTTTTCTTAACACCTTGAATTCATTTTGCCAAATTAAACTCATTCTAAAATTCGGATACCATAAAATTATGCATAACTGTTTGATAGAAATTAATATGACTCAAGAACTAGGTGCTCGAGGGCTATTAGTGATGGATCTCGTGACTTTGAACCGAGGTCAAACGATGAAAACGACACCCGAGCTGGTATTTCATTATTTTACACCATGCCCTGTGAAAATTTTGAAACTTAGTACCATTTCACGTGCTCCCAATAATCCATCTTGTGGACTTGGGAGTTCAAATCTGGGACTTGATTCGTACGCAGCTGACCACGAACGTTATGAACAGAACCACACCACAACACACTTTGCACAATACCTTCAGACAGCATCACTCAGTCTGAAAGGATCTTTTAGTTCTCTTCCCCAGCAATGAGTCACCTGGATAACGTCTTTTGAGACGAGAGGAAAACAAACTTCACATTCACAATTTCTTTTTCGGCGAAAATTTTCTTCGAACACAATTTCTCACCGCACCCTTTTAATCTTTTATCCATTTGCGAGGCCTCAGAGCTCAAGACGCGAAATTTTTTTACCATACCGATTACCTACTTAATGCTCGCACTTATGGAAATGGCTGTAAGTTTTTGTTAAATGTTTAAAAATAATATTAGCGTGAACTTGAGTATCATGAATAAATAGTGGATTCGATTCTTTTCAAGATTAGGTAGCACATTGTAGTTTCATATAACTTTTTATAATGAATGCATTCATTATTCTAATAAAATGTTCCGTCATCAAAGTACGTGTAGTATTTAGCTGTGAATCTTTGAAAATTTAAATAATTGTTCAGATGAAAAACTCTCTGTTGAACCTATAATTTTGATTCCTTTTTTTAAAAAAAGTTTCTCGATTTTTAATGACTGGTCATGTTGTTATCCATTTTACTTGACGTCGGTCAGCTCTTTCCCTTTAATTTTTAACCAGTTTCCTTCTCTCTTGAAAAACAAACCCATCTTGACCCTTCCCCTCCTTCCTAACAGAGTTACTGAATATTTGCACGCTCAAGCGTCATCCTCGTCACTTGAACATGGTTCAAAATTACGAGGTCCGTTGCCATTAGCCGTCTTGTTGCTTCTAGTAAGACGTTAATAAAAGTTTTCAATCAATCAATATTTGCATAAATCATAAAGCTACACTAATTTCTACACTTATGAAAAACAAAACGTTTATATATAAATCACAAATCTTATGATTTATAAAAGAAAAGGTTTTTTATTGGGACTATACTGTTAATTAACAACAGTTTGACAAGAAAAATAAAAGATAGTAATAGAGAATAAAAGTGATGCAGTAATTTTCTTTTCTCGATTATCACAAATATATTTTTAGTTAAATATTTAAACCATGAAACGATTCTAGGCAATTTAGTTCAAGAGAAATAAATTTCTAGCAATAATACGAGCATAGCATCATATTACCTTCATTAACTGGATAAAATGCTTGGGTTTCTTCTTACCTTCCAAATGTATCATTTTCATCTTTTTCTTCATTGTTTAGAATGCTTTCATATCATTATAATCTAAGTATATTTTTTCACGTTTCTTAAAAAAACGGAAAATTATACCCATAAAAAAACTTTTTATTCGTTTTAAGTATACTCGACAAGTATTGTATTCATCATTTTGACTTCAATGTTCAAAGTCTCTTGCGAATATCAAATTATTTAAATATTACAGTAGCTTTTACGAGTATATGAGTAACCAGAATTTAAAAGTGTACTATAATTTATTAAAACAATCTGAATGATGAAAAGTGTCTTCACATGAAATGCTCAATCATCCCACAAGGAAGAGTGTTCAATAAATTTTTTTTAATTAAATTATTTCGAACAAAAAGCTTAAAAGAAAAATCGATGATTTTATCTTTCTCATTCTGAAAGGAGGTGGAAGATTCTCCAACGTACAATCCCACTCAAGTTTTCAAATTGAGTAGGATCGAAGGAAGACTAAATTTATTCATTAATTTTGACTTGTACACTTTTAAATTCTGGTTACTCATATACTCGTAAAAGCTACTGTAATATTTAAATAATTTGATATTCGCAAGAGACTTTGAACATTGAAGTCAAAATGATGAATACAATACTT
>BMAW01080942.1:400414-474730 GCA_019974015.1 Nephila pilipes
AAAAAAAAAAAAAAAAGAAAGAAAGAAAGAAAACCATCTACATTTTTAGGAAAAATCAAGAAAATATCTCTTTCCGGCATATGCATTGATTGTTAACACATCTCATCACAAAAGAATACTTCATAATCGATATTTCATTTCCAATAATTTATACACATATTATTAGTTTTTATTATTGAAATTAATGAACTTCTTAGCTAATCATTCATTTATTCATATTTCACAGCGAAATAATACTTTTTCATATATTCACAGGCAAAACCGCTGTTCTTGGAAAGGAAACTCTCGGAATTAGTAAAAGGATTGTATTCAGTTCATTTAAATTATCTCTGTATATAAATGAAGGGATATTCAAATCCCAAAAACACATATTTTTTCTCTCACTCTTCTATAACAAACGAAGAAGAGAAAGAAATAAAACTATATCTTAATTTTAATAAGCGGTAAAATTATAATAGTTAGAAGAAAAAAAAGAGACAGAATTTTAAACAAGTAATGATTATGAAACAGAATGTTGCGTCTCAATTGGAATAACTCAGTTTTATGTTTTGACAATATACACTTATTGTTTTTGTACACGGAGAGTATGGAAATGTTATGATCGTGCTTTCAAATAAAATTACATTTCGTAAGCAAAAAAATTAGTATTCGTAAATTTCATAATTTTTTTTTTAATTGCAGACGGAAAACCAAAACGACGAATGAACATAACATTGTATCTATCTCATTTTGCTACCATAAAAAAAGTCGGCAGGAAAGAGACCTTTTAGTAAGTATAAACGCAAAAGTAGTGAGTTTTAGATAAGTGAATGGCAATTAAAACTTAAGCGGCAAGAGCTAAATCTGGTTGAGATGAGTCAAACATTTGTTTAAACTGTAATCTAGACGGGGGGGGGGCATGAAGAAAAAGGTACAAATTGGATAACGAAGAAAGAGGATCAAAAATAGAGATGGATGGCTAGGGTATCCTTAGCAATCCCGTAGGTATCGTTAGGTTCCCAAGGGTATCATCCCTCGTTTGCCAAAAACAGAAGATCCGATGGGAAAGAAAAAGATCACTGGAATACCTCGTATTCATGATTCCTTTACTAACCGGAAAAAAAAGAGGGGGGGGGGGGCAAGCCCCTGAGAGGGAAATTCTAAATAAACATAACTTCATTTTCAAAATATTTATCAAAATTTTAAATGTCTGTCAAAAACAACTAAGGGGAAAACAGGAATCCTTGAAACAAAAATAAATTGGCTATTTAATTTAATGATAAATTAGAGAAAAAAGAATTTCTTACCTGAATATCTTGAATAAATTCCGTCTCATCCAACAAGACAATTTTGCAGTGATAATTTCGAGACTTCTTACCAAAGCACCAAAACATGTTTAAAAAATTTCGATTTTTTTTTTTTCTTTCGGAATTTGTATCAGTTTATTGTTAAATCTATATTTTAAAAATTGTCAATTATAAACCGGCATTAGACACACATTATTAATATAGTATTCCAACAAATAATCCTTCTAAAAATGATTTAAAATATGCAATAGAGTAGGCCAGGAGAACTCCCAATGCACTGTCAACCGTCTAACACTCTTTGAATGCGGCGCTCAGAACGGCTCAGGTGATCACTCTGTGGTCATGGACTTAGATGTTCCCATGTCAGATTCAGCGAGATTTGTTTTCCAAAGAAACCTTGCAAAGAGAGCTGCCTAAAAACACACCCACATCGACTACTTTCACTCGGATTGGTCTGTCAACTTTCCCTCAATGGATTGAAGAAACAGTAGTAGTGCCATCTAGAAGTTAGTACTGAAAGTAAAAAATATTCCCGGAATCTCCAATAATGTTCGCGACATCTGTTTTTGAAGTTCTGGAGTTATATTTTGGTTTTGGTATAGATATTGGTAATACAAATATAGTTTTAATTGAAATGGAAAATAATTTATGTTACAGGAAGTTTTGAAAAAATAAATAAATGCTGTAGAATATAGGACAATTTAAATAATTTTCTTTTTACAGTTTTATAATAAAAGATTGAAGTGTTCCATTTTTTCGATCAAGTGAATTCAATCCATTTCATTATGTAAGTATTCCATTTCGCATGTTTGAATGCCCTTCCTTTTTTCCATATAAAACAACGAAAATATTTGGTTAATATTGAGAAAACGGCAATTAATATGAAACGAGAAATGGTTTGAAGTTTGCGGAATTGGAAGTTTGAAGTTCTCAAATACAACAGGTGTATTCAACCTTTTAAACTTTAGGGAACCCTTTGAGCTTACCATTTTCTTGAAGGAGCTTCTTGATTAAAGAGAAGGAAAAATAGAAATCAAAATAGATATAAATATGATATCAAAGCTTTATCCTACTCAAATTTACAAAATTATTATTGCATCGCTATTTTATCACAACTGAAACGTCTTAATAAGATAATGTATTATAATAAGGAAATTAATGGGGTTTTTTGGGGTTTTTTTGGGGGGGGGGGCGGAAGTTCTAAAATATATTCTATGGATAATAAACAAAAGCAAAAATATTTTAAATTATAACAAATTAATAAAAATTTAAAAAAAAAAAAATTACTTGGCAGTGATTTTTATTGCAAAGTATTTTTACATCTCGAATAAATGTTGAAATCTGCAACATAATGTCATCATCAGCGTTCTATCTGTTACTGTATTTTGTTTTTGTCCCAGAGTATAAGGGAAAAAAAATTCGCTACATTCAAACATATGATATTAGATGCTTCACAGCTCTTTTGATTCTTCTCTCCATTCTCTTCTGATATCGACCCAAAAAAAAGCAAAATATTAGCTTGACTAAAATTTATTTTCAATTGAGCATCGGTCTATACATCAATTTAGTTTTCTTTTCTTTTATTGAGAGTTCGGAGGTGTTACAGTCTTGAGAAGTATAAATGGTTTTTTTTTTTTTTTTTTTTTTTTTTTTTTTTGAATATTCAAGAAATGTTTATTGTAGACCTGGTAAATAGTCGACCAAACTAATTTTTGCATTTTTTTCGGGATTAGCGTTACCGTCTACTGAAAAAATGTGCAAATTAGGAGAGCATTCAATATTATCTTTCAAAATGCAATCTGCCCAAAATTTCAATTTTAAAAGAGCGGCATCACTTTTATTTCTATAGGCGATTCTATAAGTAGGCCAAAGAATGAAGACTAAATTTGTGACCTAATGCGTCTTGATTAATAAATTTGAAGCTCGTGACATTTACAAAATTTAAGATTTTATTTTATCCATAAAATACTTATTTGTCTTTATTTTTACAAGCAAACTGCCTTTAAGAATACGATCTTTTACAAAAATTTAATTTTTTTTAATATTTTTGCACGTTGATTAAGCAAATAAAGATCTCATGCGGCACTCGTAAAAGTTTCAAGAACCCAAGTTAAAAACTTCTGAAATACAAGATGCAAAATTTGTTCTGAAAATGGATTTTCAATATCTCAATAAAGAATTCAATACTGGGTTTACTTTTAAAAAAGAAACTCGCCGTAGTTTTTTTTTCCACAGAGGAATGAAATATAAACGGTCTTTAATTTTAAATTTAATTGTTTGATGTTATGTGGGATACTGAGCAACAAAGACTCTTATCCCAATTTTAAATTTGCCAAAAAACTTTTTATTTTTAAGGAAGAAGAATAATACAAATTATTGCTTCATAAGCCCAAATACTCTAAGGTTTGCTAGAAACTAATACAGCAAAATACAATCATTTCTTAATTATTCTAAATAGACATTATTGAAAACAGTTTAATTTGAAAGCAATAGATGAATCAGATTTTACACTAAATACTACTTTCAAGCACCATATGATTATTGGATTTAAAGATATTTGATTCTAATGTTATTTGCTGTTATTTACGATGTTCTTTGGAGAATTTAATAAAAAAAAAAAAAATCCAAGATAAAATAGAAATTGTATTTCTAAACGAAACGGAACTCAAATGTTATGACTCAAAGATTGAGTACAAATGAAGCAGATAAAGAGGATGAAATAGCTGGTCTTTTTTCAAGAGCATGTTTTTTAAGAAAAGCTTAAAATTTATTTGCACTCTTATTTTGTACATTTCCAAAATACGTCTTGTTTTGTTAGACGATTTAAAAATTATTCATTTTGTCTTCATAAGAAAAAAATTTAACAATGTTTAGTGTTTTAGATTTAATGATGATTTTTTAGTTATGTTAAGTGCCCTTTGATTTGAATTACGTTTCTATTTCAGTTAATTAATACTATCCGTATTACGTAACACCCATGTACTATGCATGTTTTAAAATCCTGCTTTTCTATTTCCTTAAGACTTTTCAAAAATGTACTTAAAGAAATATTTGATGAGTTAGAGAAAGAGATTAGAAATAGAACATTTATGCATAATTCCTAGGTTTATTTATTGCTATTAAAGTATGACAAAATAAGATAAATGTTTTTAATTTTATGCACTTTACGATCACGCACTGTTAATGTTGACAATGTTTGTTTTGTCTTCATCTAAGGGCAACGCACTTGTCGTCAAGGGAGTGGGCAAATTTTAATCAAAATTAAAGTGATAGTTTTTTTTAAAAAAACTAAATTTGTAAGATAGCAATCACAGATTGAATAAAATCTGTTAAAATGACGAATAAAATAATCTCGATTTATTTTTCAAACGGTGATAACAAAATCAGGTTTGAAATAAAACGTGGTCGAGATATAGAGAGAAGTTTCAAAAACAAAAAATACGATCTAAAATTTAAATAAGATTCAAACTTCAGGATAAATCAAGAAAGAGACTAATAAATCAAATACGTAACAAAAACATCGGTCAATGATACCAAAAGTTCATTCGCTTTGCTTATAGCAGACATCTTTAAAGTTTATTGAAATTACAGGCACTTAATTCTTGGAATATTGGAAACTAATTAGATAGCATAAAAATTAGTGTACATGAGAGCCGAATATAACTTTTCCAAAAGAGAACAGCGAATACACTGCAAAGCAACGGCTTCAAAGACACACATACACATAATTTTTTTTAATAATTTACCAGTAAAATTTATGCTGAAAATTTTTCTTACCTTTTGAATAAACTTTACAATACTTTTGTGATTACTCCTAAATTCGAAACAAAAACACACGATTTTGTTTATTGAGAGTTTTCCCTATTGCCTATATTTGCTATGCACGGCAATTATATCTCACAGTTATGAACCACAGTGAAATGACGAGGACAACACCTTAGCAGATACTCCACTCTCCACATCCACGCCATTCCGAAGAGGACTTTGAGCTCCGATAAATTAAAGATGCAGTAGGTCTTTTATACAATAGGTCTATAATGGAAACAGGATTTGAACATAAGGCTCGAAAAAAGCATCGACAACCACGAATTCAATAACAAGACCCATCATCTCTCTCTCTCTCTTCTTTTTTTTTTTTTGGAGTGGATGCGGGGAATCTTTTATATGCATGCAACTCCTATACACTTCAAGCGAAAGTTCTCGAATTCAAAATAGAATAAATAAATTTAAAAAAAAGCAAACAAAAAATTTATATATATATATATATATATATATATATATATATATATATATATATATATATATATATATATATATATATATATATATATATATAAGTGGTATCTGTCTGGACGAGACACCTCTTGGTGCTTCGGAGTCTAAGGGGAGTATTGCATTTTCGGGTTCCTGACGACTTCGATTTATTTACTAATCCAATTATGAGGCTCGAAATTGAATCATTACTTTTATTCGTGATTGGATGAAGTTAGACTATTAAAAATATTGCTATGAATAAGTTATTTTGATTTAGCTAGTTCCTTGGAGAAAGATGGATGGCAGCCCAATTTTATCGCATATCGGCGATGGGGATTGAAATGCGCGCTGTCGTTTGGAGTTTACCTACATCGGGAGAAGAGGAAAAGAAGAGAAGAGGAAGTGGGCGAGAGCTATACGCTCCTCATTTTTTTTTCAGGAATAAGGAGCGCTGTGTGAGCTATCACATGACGCTGATTCGTGGTGCCATCTATCGAGCAATTGAGGAGCTAGTTTTACAATATCATTGAAAATGCAGGTAATAAACTGATAATTAGTTAGAAAATCCCATATATATATATATATATAAATTAACGTTGCTTTTGCAGTACTGGTGACGGAACCTGATAATTTAGAGCCTCAATGAAATGGTGAGGACATCACCTCTTCTAGTCTCTCGAAATTTCATACCAATCCATGGGAAAGCTGAACTCTCATGGTTAACTTTTGGTGAACTAAGTAACAGTGACTTTTGGTTAACAGTGACACAAACACCTGATTAGCTTGTGATGTTGAACTGATGTGATAACTGTTTGGATATTGCGGTCCTCACATGGTATAAGTATGCGCATATTGGTTATTTCTCTAAAAAAGATGCAATGATTTTACGACGATAATTTTAATGGAATTTGATTTCGTGTGGGAAAAAAGGAGGAAAAAACTCCAGATTCCTCATACTACTTTTGTTAATTATTCGATATTTGTAATGACCATCCATATGCATTGGATTCCGAGATGCTCGAAAATGTTTTAAAATGAACAGACGGACTATCTCCCGAAATCGATATCCAATGTTTGTAGTGACTATATTTCCTCCAGAAGGTACCAATAGCAATATTTTCAGTAAGCAAATGAAAATAAACAACGAAAATTTTTATTCAAGCAGATATTTTGAAATTTTAGAGAACATCCCAACTATGGATTTATTATGTGGTGTGATGGATTGGACACTCAATCACACCAATGGATTCAAATAAATGGTTTATTGAAGGCTGTGATGGATAGACAATGATAAGATAAATATAATACAATACTGTTGGTTTACAGCGCTTAGACGTCATTTACCGATATAGTCACTGCCAACGGCTTGTGGATATCAACTGAACATCTTAGTGAGGATGTGAATTCGATCGCTTTCGCGAGAGTTTGTTCCAATGTTCTTCCTCCTTGAATTTTCCTCCAATTGTGTCTCCAGTCTGCCTAGAGATTCGCTCTTCTGGTGACATCAGGATCGAAGGCAATGATAATAATAAGAAGAATAAGGTGATTAACGCCATAAATCTTACAAATATCTGAATGGACGAAAAATAGAAGAGAAAAAATACGAATAACTCAAATCACCAGCAGAATAATCATAACTCTCGTTTTTACACAAATTCACGATGATGCAATGTTTTGTACATGTAACTGTATCACCGATTTAGAACATATTCCTTTGACTTGCAGAAAATATGTGTCCAATTCCATAGAAATCATCTCTAGAATATATTCAATATAGGTCCACAATGCAATGTTACTTTCAAAGAGCTTTTGAACAATACATTAGCTAATAAACAGGTGTTCAGAACATTCTTGCAGAAAGCGAAATTTTTTAATATCTGGGGAATCAAAAGAATACTTTAAAGGGGATAATAGCCTTTGTTACTCTATATCCCATAAAATAAAAAATAAAAAAAAAAATTACTATATACATGGCATATATAAATATATGTTGCATTACATAATAATTGCATCCAGGAGTTGATTTATTATTTGAATGAGAATATATACTTATCTTGTTAAGCAAAATTTGTCAAATCACCGAAGCTTTGAATACCAATGTAACAAAAAATTCAAAGCCCGAGTCCTACAGAAGTTCTTTTGTTATACTGTCAAGTACCAAAAGTGATATTTGTCTTTATTAAACTATTATGTGTGTACAATGTTTTTTTTTTTTTGAACAACAAACAACGTTCCTGTGTACCACTAAGTATCACACAGGGCTTACAGAAGTAAGTATAAAACAGTATATTAAAGTAAACAAAATACAAAAAAAAACCCATGTGACTAAACAATGTATAAACAAAAATTAAGAAGCATTATAAATATCTTCAATATATTTGATAAAAAGAACAAAAGAACTTTTACTAGTAATTAAATTACTAAGATTTGGATACCAGTTCATGTTCAATTTTTTCAAAGCTAATTTAAGAATAATTCTCTGTGAGACAAATTTTGAACATAGAAATAGAATGTGCTCAATGTCCTCCTCACCTCCGGCGCTGCAGTTGCAAATTGTATTCGAACTTAAATTGAATCTATTCAGATATTTTTTAAAGTTACCGTGACCTGTAAGATATTGCGTAATTTTCATTAGGGATCGAATGATATCTTTTAAATCAGTAGTATTCAAACTTTTTCTCTGTGTACCTTTTGACCAGTATGTACGATTTTATTCTCCCAAAAGTAAGACTAAACAATCAAATATTGAATGTGCTATTTTATGTAAAGAAATTTGAATACAGTTTGAAGAAGCAAACTATGTATTACCTCAAACGTGCAAATTGAACATTATTTGGTAAAAAAGTTCATGGTAAAAAAAACCACACACATAAAATTTAAATTTGCTGTTAGAAAAAGGGCTCATCTATGAAAAACATCATATTGATTTCATATATCACAAGAACACATAAATATTATGTAATCTAAAATTAGAGAGAGAGAGTAAAATTCTAAGACTTTTTTTCAGTGTATGTGTGATCGATATTCTATTCTCAACAATCTCTACGTTTTAGATTTTGATTGAATGATTGTTTATCAATGTGTTGCGTTTAGAAACAACACGACAGCTAGTGACGACAGATCTCGTAATTTTGAACCTTGGCTAAGTGAAGAGGACAACACCTTAGGTGGCACTTTCATTCTCCAAAATTCCACACCATTTTTAAAAGCAATAAAATTAGAGGATCAATTACACGTTATACGAACCGCCACATTTTATCATCTTGCAACGGTATTCCATATTTTAATGATGATTGCAATATATATATATATATATGTGTGTGTGTGTATGTGTGTGTGTGATTATTTAACTTTAATTTAATAATTTCTCCCAATAATAATTTAATTTTCTATTCTGTCCCTTTCTCTCTATCTCTAATTCAAAAGTAAAGAGTTCATTTTTATTTCCTGATCCAATTCCAAAGTATCCTTTTATTTATTAGATCACCTTATTATGTAATAATTATCCTTATATTATGTAAAATTTGTTTAATTCGCTTTCCCACATTCGTAAATCTGTCAGAAATAATCCCTACTAGATTCTCTGTCTGTAGCGGAAATCCCTAGGCGTCCCTACATTTAGAGCTATGAGATAATATCACATGACAAAATGTCCCTAAAAAATTCCTACTTCATAATTGGAAGAGAGCGAAGAAGCGCTCTCTTTGCTTCGTCAGTGCAGGAGATACGGTCCGATTTTTAAGCTTCAAATATTGGTTTGAAACACTGTACAGATAAATATCTTTTTACCTTGAAGATGCATGTTTAAGTCATTTAAGTGAGTAATCAAATTTACCAAAAGTGTTAAATTTGCAATCCACAAAGTACCATTAAGTTCTGGTTCCACATTTTGCATTCGATATCATAAACGATTTACCTTCATTAAGTAAGACATAAAATCTTTTAAGCGTTTGGTCTCGACTGAGCCGCCTCACTTTTGTAAAGTACATGAGTGTTTATGGCAAACATTTAAGAAATTCTTGGATTTCGGGATTATTCAATTCCCAGGCCCTTATAAAATTCACATTTTAAACGACGATTGGAAGAACCTGGTCCATTTTTAAAGTTTTTATGTATACATTTTCTCGTTGAGGTGTAGTACTTCATCAAAAGAGAATTTCTGACAGCAATAGCAATCGTCTTTTTTTAATTTTACAAGCACTTTTTTTACCTATCATAGCCGGGACACCATCTGTAACTGCGAAAGATATGTTGGCAAGAGACAAAGAAAACCGTATTAATGGTTTTTTTCACTGCTTCATATAAATGTTTTGGTGTTATCGTGTCTTTTAATGTTGTACTAAAGAAACAATTTCTACAGTTACACATTATAATCGTTATTAATTGGTGCCTCTAATACAAATAACAAATTGAGCCGTATCAGTTGTATTATTACTCTCATCCGTTGTCAAAAAATATTTAAAACTAATAATTTGATAAGACAAACTGGTTTTAGAAATGTCACCTTTCTTATCAACGAAAATTATATCTGCCATTTTTTAAAAGCATTGTTTGATAAACTTATAATTAAAAATTGTTATGAATTTTTCGTTACTAAATCTGCGACTACAAAACTAGCAGTCACGAAAGATTCCGTTTGAGTTAAAACGTTATAAAAAACATTTTGCTGAAATTTTCGGCCTATTTTTAATACCGTTATTGTGTCTTTACAACACTCTCCTTGATACGCATCGAATGTGGGGAAACGTTTTTGTTTGTTTTTTTCCTTTTCTTTTTGCATATAGTATTTTAATTATGCTGTTTGAATATAGGTACCAGAATATGACAATAAATAAATAAATAAAGAGAGTGGATCTGTTCCTCTCAATAAAAACAATTTTCTATACATTTTTCATTGAATATAATCGCCTTTTATCAATATATTTCTTTTTTGTTCTTACAATTTTTTAATTAAACGTAGAGCCGATGCTAAAATTTAAAAAATTTTCAAACTATAAATTTCGTAAAGGTACATATAATATTCAATTTTATAAAAAGAAAATAGCAGAAATATATGGAAAGTAAGGCTCAATAACGTGTTAAAAATATAGTTACCTGTCTTAAACAGAAGGTAAAACCGACAAGTCAATAATTATTTTGCTTTCTTCATTTAATTCACAGAAGCACTCGTAATGTCAATTCAACTGTTTCGCAGTATAACCGTAACAAACTATGCAGATAAATAACGAAATATACGATGTATCAAGAGATGCATGACTGAGATCATAGTCCTCATAATTCCGACACTAAACATGCTAACTACAATAAAATAAATCATATGGGGTGCAAAATTCTTTTGTCGTCTTGCTCTTTACTTGAATTCTCCAGAAGAATAAGGTGAGTTTCAGACAAAGTGGCAGTTGACCAATCGGATAACAGGAAACGTAATAGATGTCAGTTTTAAGCAGGAATCACTTGTCTGTCTTCACAATCAGTCAACTCACATTCCCAGGCGACTATCTACCAGGCACAAATAACTCTCATGTTCTCATCCCAAGTAATTCAATCAACTCAAAGGACGATATTCAATGCTAAGGATAACAGAATCACATTGAATGAAACCAGCTTAAGGTTATGTGTCGTAAAAGAGATACAAATGTTGACCTCTAAAGGGACCCTCGCCCCCATGTTGTCTATTTCCTGCCACGGAAGACTGTGCGGATAAATCATCAATGTTGACTCGCTTATGGCTCAAGCAATATTACGGGCTTCTATTTGGCATAAGGATTTGTTAAATGTTCTGTCACGTAGTTAGGGAGAGGGGACTTGACTAAAAAAAAGATAATTTTTGATAAAAAGATTCTTGAATTAATGTTATGGAGTTATATTCTCATGCTGTGGTATTGATATTTCTTTCTCACATCTTGGAGCGCATGCGGCCCTCCGGCGCTAGTTGGGCACCTTTATTACAGATAAAACGATATCGTAAGCTAAATATCATATGTATCAATGCGTTTTAAGGCATTTTAATATCAACTCTCCTTTTCGAAGATAGTTAATGGAATAAATAGAAAGAACGTTTAGGGATTAAATGGTAAGAAACAATGTACATGTAATGTGAATTAAAAATTTCAGTAATTTTTTTTTAAAAAAAATGTATTAAGTATTTTGGTATGCAGTGTGATTGCTATTAAAATATTTTTGGAAAACCTTACAAAATGCAATAAATTATTATTCCTTAAAAATATGAAATGTGCTAAAATTGCAGTTCTAATTGATATTTAAAATATTGTGGAGCAAGAAAATTGGTTCACACCGTTTTTCATATTTTTATTTATTATCATTTTAAAAATTTCAAACAATGTTAATAAGTCAAAACTTTTGTCATAATACAATAGATATGTCCGGGAAATAAATGATGTCCAGTGGGCTCTAAGGCTTTCATATTCGATTATTAAAACTTAGGAGGGAAATCAGACGGCAAAACGCTTGTTTGTAGAATAAAAGCTAAAAGCTAGAAATAGTCCTCCTGGAAAGGCTTGTAAATCTTACTTTTTCGGGAAATCCGACCGCATCACTTTTCTCCAGGGGCCACTATTGTTCACATGTCACATATCGTTCATTCCTACCAAAATGATCAGAAAAAGGTAACCTCAAACCATCGTAAAAATTCGTCTTATTTTCATTTTATTGCGCAGCGGTGTTCAGTGCTAAATGTACAAGAAGAAGATTTATGGGTTTGTTTCGGGATAGTGAAGCCTCTACTTTTCTGATCTTTTTCAAATCCCCATATGTAGCAGTAGAATAAATTCTAGAGCCACTATTTTAAATTATTTGGCATCGATTTAATAAAAGCACAATGTAAAAATTTGTCAAAGTTCTTATCCCTCAACATTACCTTCATATTCATTTCCGAAGAGAATTCATCTGTCTACCTTTTTTTTTTTTTTTTTTCTATAGCATTCAAGTCTGGAACTAAATGAAATTTAGGGATTTAAGGTTTGATTTTCATAATATTTGGATAGTTATATATCAATCGAAGTCGAAATTCACAGTGGGATATTTCGGGTCATTTCCCCGATAAGACAGAGGATGTTTGTGTTAGACTCAATTTTTCTCCACTTTCTAGAAATCAGAGTATTTGAATACAGATTCACTGTTCTAAAGCTTTGGACACTCTACAGCATCAAACCTTCACCTCTGAGATTAAGAAGGCACCATAATAATTCCCTTAAGTCCTGTATTTGAATTTTTTACATAACAAAATTTCCCACTATAGGCAAAAAGACTAAACTTTAAACCGTTTTCGGATAAAACATGTCCATAACTTTACAGTTGTTTCTAATGCTTTAATGAATTCCATTTCTACTCGTATACATTTTTTTTTCTCTTGAAGATATTTGGCTTCTTCCAGAAATCGTTTTTTTTTTAAGTGTTTCGAATTATTTAATAAATGACTTGAGCTCAAAAGTAATTTTCTGCAATGTTTGCCAACTTAATTATACTGATTCTTGGTCATTTTTTTACCATTTTCATACTATTCAGTTATAGCTGGCATGAGATATCCCCTTGACACAATCTCTCTTCTAAGCACATTTTCCACCCTTTCATCTATTTTAATTTTTTTTAACTAAAAATTAAATTATAGTTTTCTATTTTCATAAATTCTGTTTTCAGTATTTTCTTTGCCTTATAGTCCATTTTCCATAAACTTTTCAATAAAATACATCAAACAAACATAAATAAGGTTTATCAAAACAGTTCAAGACCTTCGTCTTTCACAAACACGAAAAAATATCTTAATACTGTTAGGGTTGTCGAATACACTTAGTTTAATTTCATAATTGACATTCATGAATCTATGTTATCCTTTAAAATTATTTAGAAGACATGAATTACAATAAAAAGAGAATAATGTAACCCAAAATATATCAATTGGGATATTCTTCATTTTACTTAAGATTTAAAACAAACATTGGAACTTCATGCATATCAAATACAGTAGTATCTTCCTGTAAGAGACACCCATCGGAGCAGACATTTTGTCCCTTAAATAGAGGTGTCCTCTAATAAGAGGTAAATACATGTATTATTCAAAGAGACCAACAGAAATGTCCCTTAAATAGAGATATCCCTAACAAGAGGTACTACTATATTTATTTTAAACTCTGCTTTTCATTAAAAAAAATTAAAATGTGATAAAAGTAATTGTGTCTCACTTTACTATGAACACTTTTTCGAGTCGATTATACTTTCTCTAACCCCCCCCCCCTCCTTTTTTTTCGAGTTCCTTGTAACTGAATGTCATAGGAGGAAAAAGAAAATTTTATTCAAAGATTTTGAGTTCAATCCTTTTCTAAAATAATATATACGTATAAATCAATAATATTCAATACTGTAATATATTTATTTGTCTCAATAATAAAAAATGTTTGGAAACACCTTTGTTTGGACCTATTTGTATTCAATATCTTTTATTTCATTAATACACTTGTAATATGACTTTATTTTATGTGTATATAAAATAATTCTTATGCTATTCCTACACCTTCAACCCAGTTTTTATCTGTTGCATGTTGGCAACATTCTTGTTGTCTTGGAACGAACTGGGTTTGGCAGGAGACGCCATTAGTGGTAGTATACGAGTTAGCCACACAGTTTAGCTGCTGGCAGTCGTTAAAATAAATAAATAGTTTGTTGAAAAGTTCCGAATCTTTTTACACACGACTAACCTTTTAATTTAATATGTTGTTCTTGACTTATTATTCAGATCAATTTTGGGAAAAAATTTCATGTACAGCTTTAGTATTTATGAAATAAAAAGTCAAATCAGAAAACTATCTCATATAAGTTAGACCTTGATGTAAAAAAAAAAAATTAAGCAATCACTTTTTTTCGGTTGCCTATGACTGCGAGGTCACAAGTTCGAAGTTCGCCTCTATTTTTTAAAAATATAAAATAATGAAATGCACATTAAATTCGACTGGAACTACTTCCTTACGTGACATGGTGTGAAAACTTAGTAAGCCACAACTCAGATGTTGTCCCTGTCATCAAACTATGATTGGATTATATTAGATTTGCTGCCAATAATAGATTGTATAGCTCTAATGTGTTGCTCATTATAATGATTACAGAAAAGAGAAAGAGCCCTAATAAATGATAGCTTTCTTCTGCTTCACATTAAAAAAAAAGTTGTCATTCGTTTCGATAAGTTTTCAAAATACATAGAAGAGAAATTAGAAAATTGTGAGTTATCAAACACATAATTTGCAAAGAATATAGTCTTACTTAACTGTATGTAATTTATTAGTCAGTTTGAGTCGCCTTATTTAAGACAAATTTATTACATTTAGGTTTTTAAATTCATTTAATTTAAAATTATTTTATGAAAATGCGTAACTTATTAAAAAAAACAACAACCGTGCCTGAACCGCTTAAGAACATAACCCGAGTAAATTCGTAATTCGCAATGGATGCAAATTCCTTTATCCCGAGATAAACTGGACTGATTTACCTGTATAATTCTTATCGGAACTTTTTATATTCGAGTTAAGATATACAATTATTGTGCATGGCTAAGAACACTCAAAAATAATTCACGTGTTTTATTAGCGCATGACAGAATATTTTAGATTTGGTCATGAGTGGTTACCGGTATTTCTTCACACAAGTCAAGTCGATTCCCATTGTTTTTATGCCCTTTAGTGATATTTTACACTGTTATTATATACGTCCAATATGTATGACGAGAGTGAATATCAATATTCTGGTGAGTCAGATATTGAGCTAGATTTAGATATTAGTGAAAGTGAATTATCTAGCTCGTGCGATGAATTAGAACCATGTATGACTTGTGCTCACCAATGACTTATGCTAAATTTAGATATGCCTCCTCCATCGACGTTTTCTCTTTGCGCAGATCCAAAAATAAATTTTCAAAAAGAAAACGCCATAAAGAAGGCTATGGACTTTCGACTAAGAGTTGCCTGTACCGTGATGGAGCACTAACATTCTATACAAATAGGAAGACCAAGTAGTATTCTGACGCCAACAAGACTTTCTCGGAGACATTTTTCCAGATTTTATTCCTACAATAATTAAAAAAACAAAATCCTTCAAAATAATGCGCTGGGTATGCCCACAAAACAGATGTCAAAAGGAAAAAGTTTGGAAAAGAATCAAGGTATTATTGCAAGGACTGAGATATTCTCTTATGTGTCGTTCCATTTTTTCGCCGTATACTCATATCACACCACCATATAAATTGTTTGCAAACATTAAATAAAATGAAACTCCTTAAGCTAGTGGTCTTTCTTATACATATATTTACCTCACCCAACTTAACGAGTTAACTAGGATTATGGATTTTTTTGAGCATTTGGTTAAATACTTATAGCCAAATTTGGTCCTTATTGGCAAAAATATTTTTGGATTAAGATTAAGCATTTTTTTTTTTCAAATTGACAATTTAAAAATGGAAATTTTTGACAGATAATAAAAAATTATTTAAGTGGCCCTTAAGTGGTTAATCGATTGAAATGAAATGAGTAGTTAAATTTAATTTTGTTATAATTTCATGGAACTACATTTACACTCGGTTTGTTATTATTTTTTGTTATAATAATATGCGTTATGGCTAATATTCCTTATAAGTTATAAGCGTGTCTATATTTCATATGTTAAATACCGTATAAATAGCTCATAAAGGAAGTTTGGAATTTAATTTTTTAAAACTTTTAATTAGAATTGGGCAAAATTAAAAAAATGGAAGGAAGAAAAAAAAAATTTAGGGGTATAAAATAATTTTGACTTTATATCGTCCTCAATCATCAAAAATGAGCATGAGAACTGAACTACAAAGCAAATTTAATTTTAAATTTTAATTCTTTCGGAAGAGAGTATAGCACCATAAATATACATTGCCTTTTACGATTACCTTACGCCAATTTAATCGTTAGAGATCTTGAATACATGTTCAATCAGTTTGACTCATATTTTGCATCGGTTTAACAACGTATCACGGAACTGGAATAATGTCACACTCTCTCTCTTTTTATGTCAAAAAATATTTTTATATGCCCAATAAATTAAACATATAATTTATCTGAATAGGTGTAAGTTTCAATTGGTGAATCCGACATGTTCACATACTACAAAATTGAGTAAATTTACTTTTATTATACTAAGTATATTTTCTTACACACATATACACATTATTAATTTTATTTTTAAAATTTTGTTGGAAGCATTTTTAACTCTCTCTCTCTCTCACTCACGCGCGCGCACACACACACTCACAACTTCTGCATAAATTCACTAGATACATTGACCCTAAAAAGAAAAGTTTTTACAATAAATGGGATTTGAAATGTCGTTTAAAAAATTCATTTAGCATTTTGTTACATCACGTAAATGACATATTTGTAATTACGATAATTCAAAATTACGTATATATATAACGCTGTTTTCTAAGAATATATAATAGTATTATTTCAGATTTTTTTTTATCATAGGCAATTAATAGCGAGTTCAATATAATAATTTTAAAAAAAAAATCAGAAGGTGACAAGGTGTTTTGACAGATTCATTGGAAATCGAATGAATTGCTCCGATTTCCGTAAAAATGAAATAAGTACGCTTCTTTATTATTAGTTCGTTTTAATTTCTCTTTTTAGTTTCTCTTTTGGGTTAACTATGTAGAGAAATGAGATATAATCTTTATAGTGAGAAGAAAGTAAAGAAAGAGAAAAATGTCTTCATCAATTCATGATGCACGAGGTAGAGTAATGGACTCGCTATCGAGAGTTTTACTGAACTCTCCTTCATCCTTCCGAAGATTTATGTGCAGAGGCACTGATACTTTTATACTTCTCGAAATTAAGAATTCAAATGTTGGTGTACTGGGAAAGTTAAGGGAGTGGAGTGCCATCTAGAATGGCGTTCTTGCCCCTTGGTCATGATTCAAAATTATGAGTATCGTAACGAATAGCCATCGTGTTGCTTCTTGGTTTACAAACAATCCATCAACAGCACATGTTTTCAAGAATCAGGTGCAACACTTAAATACTAAACTCTCAATAATCCGGACTCCGTGAAATAGGAGTCACTTAATCCGTAGAACCATTAAAAAAACTGACAACCAATAAAGACAAATAAAAAAAATTGTGCAATATTATTATAGGCTATTAGTAGCTGTGACATCACAACATTTATTTTTCATTTTATGGAATTAAACCATTCAAAAAGGAACCTTTAAATGAAATTTTAGAGTTTGTGGAACTGGTTGAAGAACACAGAAGATAGTAGACGACATTACGAATCTCAAAGATTACATTATCAGATCAGAAATTTATAATTTGGCAGTTGCTGTCAATGGAATAAAACCATTAAGTTTAGTTGACTCGTGGGAAAACCTTCTAGTGAATGAGGAGTTTAAACTGTACACAATTGAGTTCAAAAATGAAGATTTTCACTTAACTCTCCACCAAGATGGTGAAAATTCTGTGCTTTGAAAAGCTTTAAATTGTAGTTAGAAGCAAATGATGAAGGTTCAAGCTATCAAATTTTAACTGAGAAAGAGATCGTTGAAAGTGTGACGTATAACAAAGCTCAGAAGGCGATAAAGATGACTATGATGAAGTTAATACCAACCCAAAGCCAAAACATAATGCTTTTCAAAGCGCAGAATTCTGGTGAAAGATAAAACATGTTGAAGGCAACAGCAATGAAACCATATCTGAATGAAACTATACAACTGAGACATCTGTGCCAATTCATTGTTCAAGGAATTAAGGCTAAGGGAAGACAATAAAAGATAGGTCGTTTTTTCAAATCAATGAACTCATATAGTGTAGTAAAATGAAGATGCGCCTAGACTATTATGTTCTAAGTAGTTTTTTCAGACCCAATACATATCTTGTAGTTAAATTCCCTCTTGTGTAACTATAGGCTGCAGTAACCTAGTGGTCATGGTCGCTGACTGGCGGCTGGCGTTGTTTTCATCGAGTCGTAGATTGGAGCTCTGATCCCACTAAAGATCCGCCATGTAGCGGGGCTGATGCACGTTAAATCTATCGAGGTTCCAAATTCTCCTATTAGCATGATGTGGAAGTAAGGAGATGGAGGGGGCAGCTCAGGTGTCGTCCTCATCATTTGACGAGGCTCAAAATTATGTAGTCCAACGCCAACAATCCTAGTGTTGTTTCTCGTGATGTTAATAAGTAATCACAGTTACTTGTGCAATTATTTACCACTTTGTCTTATTTTAAATGTATGCTCTGTTTACTGTACAGAATATTTAGCTATGTACTCTGTACAGTAAATAGAACATGTGTTTTATAGGTTATGTTGTATAATCCGGACTTAAATTGATCTGGAAGATTTAGTGAGTGAGTGAATGTAAAGTTTATTGGCGCAAGAGCCAGATATGGCTATACTGCGCCAAACAAGAATTAACTGTGGTCTAGACGTGAAGTTGAAAAAAAGGCAAAAGGTGGTTGACAAGAAGGAGGGTCAAAAATAGAGAAGGATCGCTAGGGTATCCCGGGAGTGCGTCATCCGTGTTTACCAAAGACAATAAACCCCATGGGAAAAAAAGATCACTAAGGTGCCTCGGGGTCATGATGCCCGTACTTACCTGAAGAAGGCAAGTCCCTGAGGTCCCCTGATATAATTCCCAGGTGTCAGGGTGCCGGCTATACCCCCAGACGCTGGGGACCCATTTTAGTCGCCTCTTACGACATGCATGAGCTACAGTGGGACTATTCTGTCATTTCCGACCACCACACGTGTCTCTGGAAGATTTAGAGCCCCCAATGAGTCCGGTTCAACTGTACTTGAGAACTAAATGCCACGAGGAAAATAAATAACAAGCCCTATCGATTGAGCTCTCACGCACGCAATTAAATAGTCTTTTCAAGTATCAGCTTAGGCAATTTTCTACCCGTGGATTATGCACCAATAGAATTTTAAAAAATATTACCTGTGTTGAGTAAAATTACTTCGGATTCAAGGAATGAACTCTAGAAGATTAAAAGAATGTTAATTCCTAATTACTTTGTTAGGAAGTTTAACTCATTGTTGGTCTATGTACGAAAAATTTTAAACTTTTTGTTTTACTTTATTTTTACCTTTTCCCCCTTTATATTATATATATATATATATATATATATATATATATATATATAAATGAATCACTTAATTAATTAAAAAACATATTGCTCTAAAATTGTAGAGAATTTTAAAAGAAGATGAAGGAAATGATTGAGCGTTTATGTTGGAATATACATAACTGAAAGGTTAGACAGAATGCAGTCACAAGAAATGATGGAAGCATTTATTGCATAAAGTATTTGGAAAGGAACGAGTACCTTGTCATGAGCAAAAGGTTATTTGAGCTCTTATGACAGAGCTTTCACACGTACATATGATTAAAGGTCTATTATAAAATGTTCAGGAAAAGAAGGCTGATTGATTGGGGGGATTTTTAAATGTTAAAGATGAGTTGAGTTCAGGATGAATAAAGGGGAATTAGTTACTATCCTAAAATGTGCTTCGTAAAATTTGAATTCTTTTGAAATTACTAGTACAAAAGTCATTTATATATATAAAAAGTCCACAGAAAATTCATGAGAGGGCACTCGTAGCTGCGAAAAGGGTTTGGTTTTAGTAAACCTCGTGACTCCATAGACAGCTGTTATAATATCATACACATTCTTTTATGTTTTGTTTCATATTTGGGTATATATCTGGTGCAAATTAGTTTAGTAGTAGCTGCTATTCTGGGATGTGAAATTTTATACAGCTGTTCAAAAATTAGTCTTTGAAATGAATAAGGAACAAATGGTCGAGGCGATCCGGTTCGATACTAAGTCAGATTCAGAAATTTGGCAAGGTCTGAGTTCAAGTTGAAGAGTAAGGAACTTTTGTTCTTCAGAAACTTTTGAGTTTCCGAATCATTTTGTAGAGATTTGATCAATTTATTAAAACTCAGAAAAGAATAATTGGTAATTTAATTCAGCTTCTTCTCCCCCCCCCCCCCCCCTCCATGCGTGAGATGAAGTCTGTACTACATTTCTTATATCACTGGAGTATTGCGATATAAAATCAAGATAACATAATTGCCTAAGAGAACATTTATCAGGATTTTGTTGAAATATATAAATTAATAGTTTGTGATTGATATAAATTTAGAAAATTCTACCTTTTTTTCTTTCATATGTTTAAATTTTGTTATAGTCTAATAGATCGAGAATAGTTCTTTGTCAGAACTTGATAATTTTTATGGACTGTTGATTAATTTCATTGAGTTCAAGGTAATCGGTTTCCATTCTCCTTCAGATAATTTCATTAACGAACCACCTGCAGCAAAGTTAGAGGTATCAACTCAAATATTTGGAGATGTACCAGGAATAGGATGTCGTAAAAGTATTGTCTAAGAGATTACTTGTTTTACAGGTAAGAGAGATTTTTTCGGCATTCTCGTTCCATTTCAATATTTTCGATTTTCGAACATTTGATTAAGATTTTTTTTTATTCCTATATCCTTTTAAAAATTTCACCAATGGATGAAGTATATCGACAGCATTTCAATAAATCTAGGTAAAAGTAAAAAAAAAAACCTACGTAGCTGCTTAAGAATTATGGGTTAGCGAAAATCGAGAATGCATAGTACTCTATTGGGAAAAAGTTTCATTCCATTCCATTTTTTTTTTTTTTTTTTTTTTTTTTTTTTTAAATTTTAAAATCCTGTAACGCTTACTGAATTTTTTTCGAAAGAGCATTTCCCAACATTAATGCAAAAAACCATATTCTTGTAATTTTGAAATTAAGAGTTTGATATGATCCATATGTTCATTATGATTCTTTGAAACGATTAAATGTCCACAAAAGCGTAAACAGCCGATAAATTTTTGGTAACCTCGTCAATAAATTTCTGAAAGGCAGCTGATGCATTGTATAACCCAAACTGCATGCGCCTACTTCCAACCCAAAGGGCGTACAGAGAGCTGCTTTTGAAATATCATCTGGGTTTATCGGTATTTGACGATATTCTTCAATTAGACACCATTTTTCAATTTATAAACACATTTACCATATTTAAGTTGAAGAAAACCAAACGGCTCTGACACAGTGTTCAATTCTTTATTGTACATTCTACTACTCAGATATGAGCCATAGACTGATTTTGGTCGTAAGCATACTTTGTATTCCTTTCACTATTTAACTTGACCTCAGGGACTTGCCTTCTTTAGATAAGTACGGGCATCATGACCCCGAGGCACCCTAGTGATCTTTTTCTTTCCCATGGGGTTTACTGTCTTTCGTAAACACGAGTGACGCGTTCCCGGGTTACCCTAGCAATCTTTCTCTATTTTCGACTCTCCTTCTTGTCAATCAATTTGTCTTTTCTTAATTTTCTTCTCGTCTAGACCACAGTTAAATCGTGTTTGGTGCAGCATTGCCATATCTGGCTCTTGCGCCAAAAAAATTTACTTTTTCACTTGACCCTTCTTGTCGATCAACCTTTTTCTTTGTTTAGTGATATTGAAATTTTATGGCGCAAGAGCCAGATATGGCTATGCTGCGCCAAACCTTAACTTGCATTCCGTTTTTTAAATGACTCACTTAAGTCAAAGTTACATTAAGTTAAAAGCGGGCCAAGTTAAAATCTTAAAAGTTTTAATCTGTTAAGTATTTTTGTCAAATTCAAAAAAATGTTAAAACATTTGATTAAAATCAATAATACAAAAAAGTAAGTAAATTAAAGAATAACGCAAACAAAGACTAAGACCGATTCCTAGTTTTCTTCTGTTTCACGAACTTAGTATTTTCGATCTCGTCCATGGCATCCAATAGCCATGAATCATCAACATCATACAAGATACAATTATCGTCATCTCCAAGATCAGGCGAAAGGGCCCTTTTTTGGGTTTATAAGCATTCAATATAATATTAATTTTCGGTTTATTATTTGTAGAAGGATGAGAAATTAAGGAATTAAGGATGAGAAATTTAGGCAATTTAATTTGTTTTTCGTTTTGGGTTTTGTTTTAAAACCAATAGATGCTGTGGAGGAAGGGAGACTTCGAGATGCAGAAAGAGCTGTATGGAGAATAGGAGTAGTAATAGATGTAGCTGTTTTTAGAGGAACTATTGATGGCAAAATATCCGCCTGAGAAGATGAACTATTAACTGTAGGCAGTGGACCACATGTAGGTAGTGGTGTGAATGGCAATGGCTTCACATATTGTAGAGGGGGGCATATGACTTTTGTAAAAGTAGGATCGGTTTGGGTGAATATTGAAACGGAAGATTTTGCGGCTTGAGCATAAGTTTGATAAAGTTGTGGAACTATTAATTTTCGGGCTTCTGTGTAAGAAATGTTACGCGAGGATTTTATTTCTTGAATCTGTTTTTCTAATTTCCATTTGGGGCATACAGTTGAGTTTGAAGTGTGAGGTTGGGAACAATTAACACATTTGGGCTCCAGTTGGCAATCCGTGAAAGAGTGTTCAACAGATGCACACCTAGAGCACGTTAATTGTCCCCTGCAAGCAGTTTTTGAGTGTCCGAACCTCTGACACTGGAAACAGTGCAGAGGATTTGGAATATAGGGCCGAATATTGCAATTTAACTATCCAGCTTTGATTGTTGAGGGTAATTTGGGACTATTGAATGTTATTATAGTGATTCTTCTGACCTGAGTGACACCCTGATCGGAAAATCCATCGAGGATTTCAGTTTCGGATGCACACAGCAGATCAGGTTCTAACTTCCACACCATGCCAATAAGAGGACTTTGAATATCGGCATATTTAACGTACATCAGCCCCGGCTATACGGTGGGTCTGCGATCATGACCATCAGGCTAACGTATATCTACCGTTAATTAAGGCTTTAATTCAGATTTATACTCGGGTTACAGTTTTCGTCCGTTTTAATTTTATCATCTACATATTCTTCTAAACCTGTTAAACGAGCACGACCCCGTGAATTCCGACTCCATGAAACCCCATTTTTAGTTTCCCCATCTTTACGCTTATGGTTTCAATTACGCGTTGCTTATCTGGTAGTTAAACACGATAACCCACTGAATAACAAACCAAGATTCCTACGCCGGCTTTTTTTTGAAGGTCATTTCTACTCGCTTTCTAGGACAATATGCTAGAATCTAAAAATATAAATGTTTGACTGAGGCTTTTTTACCTGTCGATGTTTCAAACGGTGTCATACTTGTAATCAGTATATGTTCGCATCGATTACGTATGTGGAAAAATGCTTGTAATGCTTCAGCTCAAAATCATATTTGTAATCTGCTATTTTTCAAAATTGCTCGGATCCTTTTTACAATAATTCTATTGAACCTTTCTGCTATTCTATTCTTTTCAGGAGAATAGACAGACGCGCAGGCGCGTTCTCTCAGGTTTTATAAATAATTCTTTAAGAAAAGATTCAAATTCTTTACTACAAAATTCTAATCCGTTGTCACTATCAACAGATTTTACTTTTCTATTTAACTGGTTTTCTATAAAAGTAATGTGCTCTTTAAAATATGTAAGAACATTGGATTGCCTTTGCATATCTAGAGTAATCATCAATTACAGACAAAATGTACAATTTTCCCCTTAATAATTTTGCCACGAAAGGACCCCACCCAACCATATGTACTTTATCTAAAACATTATTTGTTAATATTCGAGCATGAGATTTAAAAGTAACTCTATTACATTTAGCGACATTACATCTTGTACAAGAGAGAGATTCAAGTTTACTCTTAAGTTTTCTAAGCCAATTACACTAGAATTTTTACTTATTTTAGTTAATTAATCAAAATTTGCGTATCCAACTCTTCTATAAGCTAATTCAATATTTAAGATATTAGTTTTAAAAAATACGTTATAGGATTCAAAACGCTTTGTTGGCATATCATTAAGAATGTAAAATTTACTCTAAGAACAGTTAAAAATGTTTCCCTTTTTCATTATATAAAACCATCTCATCATCATGCTAAAGAATTTTATTCATAACTAAGTATATATTAGTACCACAAATTAAATTACGAGGCTTGTAAAGGGCATACAAAACATTTTTCTGATGTACTTATACAAAATCATTTTAGACCCTAGCATAAAATATTATATCACCTATTGCAAGTATTTCCGATGTATAGTTTTTATCACTAATAAGGGCTTCAGTTCCTTAATAGGGACTTCAATTCGGAATAAGTTCTTTAAAGCTCTTGAACTAGTCCTTATAATTATAAAAATGTGAGGATTGATTTTTATTAACGTCGCACTATAAGCAACACGAGAGCTATTGACAACGGACCTCGTAATTTTTAACCTCCGTCAAATGACCAGGACGACATCTGAGCTGACATTCCTCTCCTAACTTTCCCACCACGCCAATGGGAGAACTTTGAGCATCAACAGATTTAACGTGCATCAACTCTAAATACACGGCGGGTCTTTAGAGGCAACGAGGCTCGAACTCACGACTCGATGAAAACTGCCAGCCGCGAGTCCCCAACCATAACCACTAGGCTACCACGGCCATAAAAATGTGATGAAGCCAGTAAATCTATCAACCACTCGTCCAAATCTGAAATCGGAATTACGAAACTGGGGTTTCGATCATTCGGTATCACATAACATTGGTTTCGTTTAACGTCGGTAAAAATGGCCAACGAAGCTCAGTGATGCTTGAACTTCGAATTTTCTTCTGGCACTTTCACGTTCCGTATGCTTGCGTATTTTACAGCTTTACCCATATCACTCTTTTCCTTGAATTGGATTGTATTAGTTTTATTAACATCGCATTAGAAGCACCGGGGGGGGGGGGGGGTATTGGCGACTTTTTCTTGAAACAATCTCTAATGAAATAGCCTTTTCTGTTGCAATAAAAAAGGCCTTCGTTGCAGATAACCTCTGAAAATATCGGAGATAAGGATCCATTATGTTTACAATGCGAGGAATATTTACCTGCTTCAGCTTAACTAAAAACCCGAGTTTAATTCAGGTGAATAACCAGTTCCAGAATAAGTTCTTCGTCTTTCTTTTTTTTCTTTTTTTTTTTTTTTTGCATTATTCATCCCAATTTGCTTATGAATTGGTTTTCTGTGTACGTAAAGATAAATTTATCATCTTTTAGACGATGCAACAACTGTATTAGGTTGTCGTAATCTGATGGCAGTTTCCTAAACACAGTTGGAAACGAGCAAGTTGCTGAGGCATATCAAAAACTGCTTCTTCAATTAATAGCTTCTTTTCCGATACTCGCTTGCAGAATATACCTATGCTTTCTTCGTCAATTTTACCTCATAGAACTCATTTGTCCTCATATGTATAGACGACGACCTAAGATCATTTTCTGCTTCTCAGTATATTAAAATTTTGCCGAACGGTGAAAAGTTTGAAAGAAAATGCTTAATTTATTCGTCCAAGGCAAAACAAACAAACAAAACATTTTGTTATTATTGCAAATTGTTGGGTGCAAAAATTATGAAGTTAACAGGAAGAGACGATTTTTCCTATTGGCGGCACTTAGATACTTAATTATTCCGACATGAATCAAACATTAAACGTATGCTTAAGTATAAGAAAATGAATGAACTGAAAAAGTGAATTAATAAAAACATTTTGCCGTCGATTGTGAGCAGCAGCGATATTTTGAATCGGAGAAAAAAGAATGACGAGATACAATTGTTAGAATTATTGCAATTCTTCAATATTTAACAGGACAATCTTTAGCTATTAGAGGCAAATCTGATATATTATTTGAAATTTTCAAAAAATTCATAGAAATGTTGGCGAAATTTGACCCAATTATTTTAAATCATATAAAAAAAAAAAAAAAAAAAAAAAAAGTTGCATGCCTTATTACCATGTACATTTTTTTCCAAAACTAAATCATTACTCTATTCGCTAACTTAATAGAAGCAAAAGCTTAAGGCTTGGTAAAAAAAAAAAAAGAAAAATACCTTTCAGTTGTTTTAAATTACTCCAGGTTCAAGAAAAAATTTCATTTATAGTCAAAATCGTTGATATGAATACATTTCCCATTGAAATTAAACAGTTGTTCATAGGATTTTAATCTGTTTTGTATGCAATTGGAAAAAGATTGTATAACTATTTTAAAAATGAATTGTTAGTCGGCTATGATTTAAAAATTTTAAACTTATGTAGCTAAAGATATAACTGTTCAATATGAAGAGGAAGAAAAGTGGCTCTAGGAAATAAGATTAAGAATGTTAATCCAAAAGCTATGTTTGTACTTTGAATACTTCATTTATTAAATTTGGCGGTGAAAGATGTGGCGAAGACAACATTAGAGAGTATTCGCTTTTTCAATTTTATCTAAAAATTGTATTTTTTTTTCTGCGCCTCCTTATAGGTAGAACATTTTAAAAACTAACGTAAATAAACTAATTTTACAAGCTGTGAGTGAGACAATGCGAGAGAGTAAAGCGAAAACAATAAGACCATCGAAATTGAAATTAAAGGAGGTAATAAAAAATTTAAAATTGCTAATAGAAGATGACTCCAGAGATATAAAATTGAAGTTCAGGGAAATTCTTGATTGGGCAACGTTTCCACTTTTATGTTTATTTGTTCAAATTTGATACGTGTCGATATTTTTACAAATCTTAACGTCGCAAGTAAGGTGTTACATTCCCCTAAGTCAAAAATGAATGAATCCGTCAAACTAATCATTCATCATTTTCCAATTTTTCTGTAGCCTTAGAATATTTTTAATTATGCCAGTCACAATTGCAACAAAGGAAACAAATTTCTCAAAGCCATAAATTATTAAATGTTACTTAAGATCATATATGTCTCAAAGGGTTTGAATAATTTAGGCTTAATTGAAATTTTAATTTATTTTACTTTATGGAATAATTTTAATACATGTAATTACCTAACTATTAGGTATTTGGTATTAGAATTGAGTGCTGAGGTGTTTTTTTTTGTGCAAAAATCCTCCCTATCCCCAAAAATATAATTAGCTGAATTCATTATACTTTCTTTTTTCCGTCAATGGTACTAGAATGAGTTCCATCAATAGGATATATAATGCTTTTAGATTGGTTAACTCTATAATGATTGTTAAAATTTCCCTTAACTCATTACAGACTCAGCAGCAATCAGATTGAATTGATGATTCTTAATGAACACATTTCTTTAAAAAGTATTCCAATGTCTCTTATCTTCGATCAATTAGAACCAAGCAAATCCTCTCTCTCTCTCTGACAAAATTCTCTCCACAAGATGAAAAAGGAAAAAATTACCTTAATATGACCTCGACATTTTTTAAACACCTATTTTGATTCATCAGTATAGGCTAAAAAATCCCTTCACCTTCAATTTTATTAAAGTTATTTGAAGAATTAATGTCTTGATTAATTGTTAGCTACAAATTGCACTGGTAATCGTTATTGGATCAACTTAAATAATCTTTTCGATTATTCAAACATTTTCATTTCATAACTGTATCATCTTAAGAATTGATTCAAAAGAAGATTCTAGCATTATCGAAAGGAGAATTTTTAAATTGCTTTGAAGAAACTTGCAATGCTTCACGTGGATCAATATTTTCATGAAATATCTCATCAAGAGTGTGTTTCCTTCCCGAAATTCATCTTTTGAAAATTTACGCAAATATTTTCAGCTCCCTCATTTTCGTACTAAGTAGCTAATATTGCTTCTATGTAATTGAATAATAAACGCTTACTTTTGAAATTATTTTACTATACATGCATATTCATATTTTGTTTTCCTGTAAATACTTTTCACAAGTGTGATGTGAGGAAATAGACTTGTGTTAAATTTTGGATTTGCGAGAATATTGAGAGATGCCTTTTTCAAGAATATCGAGCCTATAATCATCCTTCGCTTGTATTCTAAATTTTACTGATGAATTAAACTTGTCCACGAATCGTTAAAGGCACAAGTCGTTTTTTTTCCCTACTTACGAAGAAATTTTCTTTAATTTTGTTTGATACCAATGAAGTAAGTTTTTAATTTTAAATACACTAGTTTAGAAACCGAGTGAATGTATTATGTGGTGAGAGGGGGGCTGAAATTAATAGCATGGTATACCCTGCTCTATAGAGCTGCTTTACCCCTAGAACCACTCCTCTGCATGTTTGTATTTCTCTCTCACACTTTTCTCAATTTATCATAGAAACACTGATTTGATAAAGCTATGATTCTACTGCTTTTATTGTGTAAAAGTAGGAGAGAGAAATTCACAGACAAGCCTATATAAAATTTAAATGTTCATCAAAAATTTGAAACACCAATTTAACGACTTGCTCTTATCAAAATGTTTTTGGTTAAATTTTATAAGAAAATTATTATTAAAATTTTTTAAATGAAGTTTACTAACTTTTATCATTCAAACTTATTATATTAATTATTTAATTTGATAAATTTCTATTTAATTAAGTTTACTTTTAGTTAAAATTGCTTTATTTTAAGACATAGCAATAAAAATTATAATGTATTTTTTAACGATCAGTCAGTGATCTTGTGTTTACTTAATGTAAGTTATTCCACTTTTTAATCAAATACTTCCTTCCTTTTATCAAACTATTGACCAAAATACAAAGAGAATATTTTAGGAAGGTAATAAAAGAAAATAAATGTATTTCAACAGTTTTGTTCATTAAGACTATGGAATGAAAAAAGTTGTAAAAAAATTTCAGAAATATCATTTAATGATCATGTGTATATTATTTTTAATATTTGCTATATTGGAACAATAATTTTATTAAATTCTTTATCCTCTCAACCCTCTTATTCTAATCTCTCAAATCGTATGACATGAATTATATTAAACATAAATAACATTTTAATTAGTTTGAGGTTACGTGAAAAATTAATCTATGACAAAATAAACAATTACTTGATGAATAAATTCAGTGCCAAATAACATTACAGTCATCAAGAAAACGTCTTGTAACATGAAAGAAACAATTTTAATCTCTATTTTCATAAGAATTTTTTTTATTTTGGATGTAAAATCTAATAAATTTTCATATTTCTAAGCTTACAATTATTCTTGCTCAATACTTTTCTCTAAGAAATTATACTTATGTAGCATTTACTTTTGTCTAACACGAATATGTGTATCAAGAAGTACATTTTTATGTATTTTGAAAATTTGGCTAATTTTCTTCGTATCTCTCTGTTATTAGTAATCTTTTAAAAAATAAGCTTAAAGTTCTTGCACATTAATTAGTGGTGTGGTGTGGGGGTTGCAGAAGGGGCCATTGTCCTAGGCATCACAGATGGGAATGGGGGCAGAGCTGGCTTACTATTTCTGCAGGATTAGACAGTGGTTATTAGATCAAATAACTGCATTGTCATTGGGACTACATAATTTCAAGGCAATTGAACAAGTGGACGTGGTTCAAAATAGAGTTATAAGAATTTACCTAAACAAATATATTTATATTTATGTGAAGTTAAATAAGTACTAGTCAAATATTTTATTCAAAATAAGAAAATAATTTTCACTTTTAGAATTTCGCAACGGACGTGAATGACGGCAATCCGCTGTTGCAACGTAACAAATGCAATTGTGTGTCCATTTTGATTTTCCAAATATTCTTTTATTGGCCTTGATTAACTCATAGACATGATGGTGAGCAGATGGCACTTAATTTATTCAACTTCTTTGTTATTTAGAAGAGCTGTGCAATTTTAATTTTATTTATTTTATACTTCGATAAAGTTTAACGCATACCTGAATTTAAAGTTATTGTCAAGTAAAGTTTATAAGTTTTATGCGATTCATCGCGAAAAGTTGTTCGAAAGAAAATCGGAGTGTTGAGGAAAATATTTGTTTGGTTTATTTTAAAACTTTTCAATTACTTTGCAGTTTAACTCATGTAGATTGTTATTTATTCGTATTAACGCATTAAACTATAAACAATTTAATTCTACACGCGTGCAATGCATACATTATATTATTAGTATTTTTCCTACGGGGAGCAGCAAATTTAGGGTTCGCACCAGGTGGCAGAAATCCTCTCTACGCTACTGATATTAATATAGCCAAAATGATACAAAGACGAAATCTTTTATAAATAGGAAAAAAAAAAGATCGTTTCCATTATGAGTTATGATAATTATAAAATTATATTTCTTACTTTATTGTGTTCTTAAATTTCCGAAATAAAATATACAATTTTTCACCTTCCTTTGCAAAACTGAAAATTTATTCAGCCTTTAAATTTTGAGGAAATATGATACTTATCATTTAAAAAATTCGACATTAAGTACATATAAACAAAAACACAATCCTCTCTTTTATGAATAATAAAATTACTACATGGCAGTTTCATCATGAAAATTTCGCATTTCTTATCAACAAATCATGCAATTTTGCAATTTTCTACGTATTTCATTTAGACTATTTAGAAGTAACTCATAAACAACAAGATATGGTAACCATGAACAGCTAGTATGACTTATTTATTTATTTTTGTTGGATATGGAGCAGCAAAGACTTTAATCCCGTTTAATACATGTATTTCATTTAGTATATGTCAAAGTACTTTAGTTTCTGCAGGAATATTCTGAACACTTGTTTATTAGCGACTATTGTTTCCAAAAGTTCTTTGAAGGTAGTATTTTGTTGTGGATTTTTCTTGAGTGCATTCCAGAGAGAATTTCTTTGGGAGGTATATTTATTACAAATTAAGAGAACATGATCCAAATCATTGATATGGTTACATGTGCTACATATTACATAATCCTGTAGATGGAGTTTATGTAAAAGCCCAGGAGTTATTATAATTTTGCAGATGATTCGAGTGATGAGAATCTCCTCTCTTCTGCTCCTTGTCCACTTGGATATTTTGTCTATAGTCGGGATCTTCAAAATATGATCCGAGTCTTTAAAATATTTACTTGAATAAAAATTTTCATTTTGTTTTCTTTCATTCTCTTTCTGTAGATGTTGCTATGGATATCCTCCGAAGCAATCCAGTCAATGAAAATGTTGGACTCCGTAACCGATTTTGCGAGATAATCCGCCAGTTCATTCCAAATAATTTTCGAGTGTCCTGGAGTCCATAGTAGCACCATTTGAGTCTGAAATTGTGAGAGGATGAAAACTTTGCTGAACTAATCTGTGAGTAACTCTTGGAGATTTTATATTATAATTTTTAGAGCAGTTAGAACAGAATGTCTATTTGATAAAATTAATAATTTTTTATTTTAATTCCGTGAAATCATCTAGAGCTTGACATATGGCTAAATCTTTAGCTGTACATATAGTGTTAATACGGTTTAAATTGTAAGCAAAGAAGGAATTTTTCCTTATGCCGGCAATAGAAGTCATGTTATGGTTTTTTGAAGCATCCATAGCTATTATGAAATAATCTCGGTAGTTATTGCTCACTATTTCGTCAAATAATCCTCTGATGATAAAAGTAGGAAGGTTTTTGTCCTGAAATTCAAATTCATTGGTGTAAATTCTACATGGATGCTCTGTGAAATACATCAATCTGGGGATAGAAATTATATGATGCCCATTAATATTCAAAGTATGAAAAGTATTAGATATATTGCTTTCTTCCTCTTTCAGAATATTTAGATTTATTGTATCCGGGCTATTGAGGTGCAGAGGGGGAAAGTCACCGTTCGAAATTTGAGAGATAAAAAATTTATTCGCTAGCCTTCTTATTTTCTCCGACATTATTTCCTGATAAGTTATTTGTAAAAGTACAATGTTTGGAGTCCATTGTGGTAAATCCAATGCGATTCTGAGTGCTTTGGTTTGAATGATGTTTAAAGGTTTAAGCTGATTATCTGACCATTTATTAATGATATGGCATGTATAATAAAATATGCTGCAAATACTATTATTAGTTAATTTGATTAAGTCTTTTGTTCTTGGACCGAAATGCTTATATGCTATTCCTTTAAGGCCATTGATTTTTTTTCAAAGCTTTGTTTTTCATGTGGTTCATTGTTGTAAGATTTTGATTCTGTTCGGAAAAATATACTCCTAGATATTTAACGGAAGTTTGATATGTGAGAGGGAATCCTGCCAACATAATCATAGGAAACGTTTGTATTTTTTTATTTGATAATTCTGCAATTGTACTTTTATCAGGACTAAGGGATAGTTTCCAATAGTTGCACCATTGTGTCATTCCTTCTAAGGTATTTTGCAATTTTCTACCGACTATAACTAGAGACTGATGAGAACAATATATAAAAATATCATCTGCATAAACTGAGCCTTCTACTCCTGTTTCCAATGTTTCTAAGATATCATGCATATAAATAGTAAATAATACGGAGGAATGGAGACTGAATCGAGGGACTCCTTTTAGAACAAACTTTTTAGATGATAGGCTGCTATTCCATCGAATCTGAAGAGATCGAGAAGTTAGGAATTTGTGAATCCATAGAGCTATTTTCCCAGTAGTTCCAATTTGGAGACATTTGTATAAAAGACCATCTATATAAACTGAGTCATAAGCTTCCTTTATATCTAGTCTAATTCCCACGAAGAATTTTTTTTCTCTTATGGCATCTAAGATAGCTATATTAATGTTTGTGGCAGTTCTACTGTCTTTAAATGGCACAAAGCTATGATGAGAGTGAAGTTTTCATTCTATTGTCAAAAAATAAGATATGCGTCCAGTCAAGATTCTTTCAAATGTTTTAGAAAATGTGGAAGTTAAAACTGTTGGTCTGTAGGATGAAATTTTATTTTTGTCTTTGTCCGGTTTCGGAATTGGTAGAATAAATGTGTGTTTCCATGACTGAGGTACAATAGAATTCTGAAATATATATATATAAATACTAAAAATAGTTTAGTACAGCAGTTCATTGGCTATTGTTCAAGTTCTTTAGTAAAGTTACATTAATTTGATCTGCTCCTGAGGTAGTATTTGTAGCATATTTTATGGCTCTTTTTAATTCCGAAGTATGGAGACGTTTATTAAGAAAATCTAGTTGAAGTGGTTCGTGAGAAACATTATTTGATGCAAAATAGTTCGTCAAAAGTTGAGCTTGTTTTTGAGGTTAAGTTACATATTTATCACGGTATTGGAGGAGATTTAAAGTTGTTTCTGCATTCGTGTTCGTTGTAATTTTTCTGAGAATACTATAGAAGATCTTAAGATTCGACACTTTATTACATATTTCAACACAGTGCTTTGCTTTCTCTTGTTTAATATGATATCTCAGTTTGCTCAAATACTGTTTATATTTTACCCATAATTGGGTTAAATATCGCTTATAGCTTTTTTGTGGTAAAATTTTCTAAGTATGTATAAATTATTGTAGGCGCTGTTCCGCCAAGGAGGAAAGGACTTATTGGATAATCGTATTTCCTTGGTGTTATTAAAGATTATTTCTGAGATTGTATCAGTGAGGTTTTCTATTTTGCATTCTGGGTTTTCTAATAATGCTTGTACTTGTTTCATTATTAAATGCCAGTCTGTTTTCTTAGAGATTCGCTTATTCTGATGTTGTAGATATGGTTCAGTAATTATGGGACAGTGATCGCTGTCGAACAAGCATTCTAAACGAGTATTAGTATTGCCGAAAAAATTTGCAGAGCAGAGGGTGAGATCAATCAGAGTAGCTGAGCTTATATTACATCTGTGGGTTGGGGTAGTAGTATTAAGAAGGATAAAATTGGAGTTAGTTAACTATTTTACAAAATCTGTATCATGAGGCAAAATGTGGTTCGAACCCCACATCGGGTGATGTAGGTTAAGGTCTACAAAAATTAAGATTGGATCTATTAAGGATTCCAAGTAGGAATTGATTAATGAAATATTGAGTCCTCGTGGAGTAAATAAGTTTATTATGTAAAAGGATAAATTATTAATATATACAGTGGGTCAAACAATTGAGGATACACCTTACTTTCACTTGATAAATCCAATTTTTAATGAAAATAACACATTAACTAGAATAGAAGACGTATTTTTACTTTTACACGTAATAAAAGGGTTAATTTACAGTAAAAATAACGAAAATCAACAAAAGAATATCTAAAATTAAAAGTTTCACAAATATTTGAAGTAAACATAGGCAGATCTTTACCTCAAAAAATTAAGGATACACCAATGAAATTTTTTCGATATATTACATGCATAGACAGTATCAGTATTTTGTTGCATGTCCTTTGGCTTTTATAATGTCCTCCAAACGTCTTGGTACCGATTCGACCAATTTTTTAGTGGTATCTGGAGATATTTTATCCCATTCTTCTTGTAACACTTGCTTTAAATGGGCTTTGTTTGTAATCTGGTGTTTTTGGACCGCTGTTTCTAGTGTGGCCCACAAATTTTCTATGACATTGATGTCAGGGGACTGTGGCGGTGTGTACAATTGCTGTTTACAATGAAAAAGACACCACATTTTGACATTACGTGCCGTGTGTTTGGGGTCGTTGTCGTGCTGAAATATAAAATTTCCATCTAAACCCAATTTTTGTGCACTTTCTTTAAGATTGTTGCGGAGTATGTCTATATAAAGCTTATGATCCATTATACCATCTATAAAAACTAAATTTCCTACCCCATTTGCAGCCATACAACCCCAAACCATGACTGAGCCACCACCATGTTTAACTGTAGGACGTAAATTTTTTGGATCCAAAGCGGTGTTCTGCTTTCTCCAAACGGTGTGACGACCATCGCTTCCAAAAATGTTGAATTTACTTTCATCACTAAATATAACTTTCTTCCAAAAGTTTTCTGTCTTCAACTGATGAGCTTTTGCAAACTCCAAACGCTTTTTCTGATTTTGTAAGCTTATGAAAGGTTTCTTTCTAGCTACTCGACTGCTATATCTAGCATGTCTAATCACATTTCTCACAGTTTCAGCACTTACACTTCTGCAGATTATTCGAGAAGTTTCTGCAGCTAGTTTGACTGCACTCAGTTTAGGATTAATCTTGATATCTTTTAAAATTTTCCTTTTAGCTACATCACTCAGAATACTTTTCCTTCCTCTTCCACTCTTATTTTGAATTAATCCATCGCGTTTAAATTTCCCAATGATTTTCTGGACACATGAGTGACTTCTACCGACAATTTCAGCTATTTCACGATAAGATTTTCCCTTCTTAAATAACCTTAATATAAATTTTCTTACATCAATACTAGTCTCTTTCCGAGGAGCCATTTTCCATTTAAAATTACAGCTTTATATTCTCATAACAACTTCAAAAGACAGAAATAACAGTTGAAAAAGTTTAGGATAAAATTTCCCAAACTTAGATTATTAGTAGCAAGCAAAAAGAAATCAAGTGGTAGTTAAACAAAAATTTCATTTGTGTATCCTCAATTTTTTGAGGTAAAAATCTGCTTATGTTTATTTGAAATGCCTCTAAAAAGTTTTATTTTAGAATTTTGTCGTTGATTTTTCTTTATTTTTACTCTTAATTAAACCTTTTGTTATGTCTAAGAATAAAAATTCGTTTGCACTTCTGGTTAAGATGTTATTTTGATTGAAAGTTGGATTTATCAAGTAAAAGTAAGGTGTATCCTCAATTGTTTGTGCCACTGTATTTGTATAATTAGCATTTTTATATCTGGCGTTTGTTCTATTGAAATAGGGATTTGATGAGCAGAAATGTTTGCTTGTACTGCTATTAGCAGTCCTCCTCCTGATCTGTCGAATCTATCTTGCCTGAAAGTTATTTTTTTCTAAACTTTTTTCTAAGTTCTCGATATTTTGGCCTGGTGGGTTTGTTCTCAAAGTTTTAGAATAGCTATCTGAAGTTTTTTTTTGGTACTTCCTCCTTGACTCTCCTGAGGTTAAGTGATTCGTGCATTTATATTGCATAATTTGTTTTTCTTTAATGAATATTAGGCATAAATTGGAATTAGCGAGATGATCTCGTTTGCAGTTGGTGTATGTAACAGAAGTGGTACAAGAGCCAATATGTGATATACCACAATCAACACAAATGATAGAGGTTTGACAAAATCGGGAGGTGTGATAAAAACTGAAGTATCTATTGCATTGTTTGGGTTTATCAATGAAAATTTGGATTCGATGGTTAATAAACCAAAGTTTGATATTTTCAGGTAAATTAGTATCAAGAATGGTGAAAAAAACTCCCACTTCGCTTTTCAAAAAGCATCACATTTCCACTATTTCAATATTATTTGCATTCTGAATTTTTGTAGCCAAATCTGTCAGTGGTACTTTAGTTTGTATTTCATAGATTAGGAATCGAGAAGTGAATGCGTTCCAAACGATACTGGCCTTCACCGGTATGTTTAATAATTGTTATACTGCGAGTATTTGTGCTGAGCATACAGTATCAGAAATACTTAATTTAATTTTTCCGTTTCATGTGAAAGACATATTTGTAATTTTTTCATAACTAGGAATTTTCCCTTTTATCTCTGCATGTAGATATTGTGGATTTGATTTTTGAATAGGAGATGACTTTTCTTTATTTTCCAGAAAAGTAAATTCAGCTATTTTTCTACTTTCCGCCCTTATAATGAGCTCTTGGTCGTTTTTAGGACTCTGGAAGTATTTAAAGTTATCTAAATTCATCACGACATTCACTGTGGGATTATAATCGTCCAAATCTCTCACTCTAAATGTGGAATGTCTCAGCCCGAGTCGCCTCCAGATGTTCGAAATAATATAAAAATTGGTTGACTTACCCAAATCCAAAGAGAAAAAAAGATATATTCAAAAACACTTTTCTTCTTACTCTGTGCAGGAGAGAGGAAAAAAGAGTAAAGAAATATGATTAAGAGATAAATACACGAAAAAAAAAATTTCAACCCCACTAAGTAAAGCTTTCCTAAAAGATCCCCGCCCCATTTTACGAGAGATCAGAACAAAAGATTTAAAATCAGTATTGTATTGGTAAAATCAGTACGAATGATCAGCTTAATTTTAATGATACAAATAATCAAACTTACAGATAATTTAGCTAAAAGTTGCATTACTACATTTGGCAACACAATAGTTCTGTTTACAATTTATACTACACGTGAGCCGCGCAGTATTGGAATATATACGTAAATATTTTATGAGAAACAAATTTCATTAATGTGGGAAATATGTCTGTAACTATAGATATGGTTGATAAACCAATAAAGAAATTGATAAAAATGGGCATAAGAAGAAATCATCGTTCTTTGTTTGTTATATTGGGTCCAAAAGGTTCTAAACAGGTAAATTATTTCTAAGAAATTTTGTTGTGGAACTATTAAAATTAAATAAAATGTATTTCGATCTGTTATCAAAAGATTAAACTGAGCAATACTACCTTTTTAATAAACGTTATTTTTATTTATTTATTTATTTTTTTCATTTATAGATGTTTTGTTTGATCCAAATCTGTGTTATTCTTTTATTTATAATTGAATTTTAGAAATTTTGTAATGGCTTGAACAAAGAAGTTTTGATAAACCGTAAATTTATATATAAAGAAGGCTAGTTTGTTTTAACTAGTAATACACTTTTAAATTGATGTGAAACACATTTAAATGTAAAATGATCAATTGACTACTATTGAAAAGGAATTCAAAGTGAAATGGTGTGGGGAAAAAAGATGTATTATTGTTAACTTTTTCTAAATGCTGGAAAAGTATAAAATATCTAGTCATGTACATTGTTTGTTCCTAATAAAAAGAAAAATCATAGGCATAGATACTGTGAAAAAAAATAGTGCTGAAAACCTGCTTTTGCCTTTCAAAGAATACAATATGGAGCATTGTTTGATAATTGATTTATATATACATTTACATGTTTATTTTTCTTTGAAAATTTTCATGTTCATGTATTAATTAAAAATGTATGCAATTGTTTGAAAAAGAATTTTAATTTTCAGTTACTATTTTAGTTTTGCTAATTTTAGTGCATTAAATATATTTTGTGAATAAGTATGCTTTTGTAATATATATATATATATATAATTTCAGGTGCCAGTATTTTCTCAACTTCTAAAACAATACAAAGTGAAAGACAATTCAATTTTGTGGTGCACTAAGCAAAAATCTGATGTATTTGAGTAAGTAAATATAATATTTTAATTGTAAATGAGCTTGTAGTTTCCTATAATGAATTTTGAGTTTTATATTTGTTCAAAACTTTCAATAAAAAAAATATTTTTCAGAGTAAATAATAAAACTAATTTGGTTGCACCAAAAGCTGCTTCAGATGATTTACAAGATGATACTGATCTTGCCCCTTATTATTGCTCTTACAGGTCAGTAAATAAATTATCTAATATACATTTTTGTAGTTGAGGTTATGCTTGATTTTTTTTAAGTTTATTATTTCTCTGTTTTTGCAATTTTATGGTAGGGTTACCAACTTTATTATTATTATTTTTTTGTTTATTTCCAAGCAGTAGGCTGCATTAGAACCCACCGTTAAGTTATATACAATTAGATTGAATAGTCAGTAAATGCGTTTCAACAATATGTAAAAAAAAATGTATGATGTTAATAAATATAATAAAATAAACAAATAATTTGCTATTTTAATTTATAAGTATTACTATTTTCCCAAAACTTTACTGTTATACCATTTTTATATTATAAATTATACTTATTTGCTAATTTTTTTTAGCAGAGGCTGAAAATGCTAAAAGAGTTCCTATGTGCATGACATATAAATACTAACAAAGTCTTTAGTGTGTGTGAAAAATACGGGTTAGTTCTTTGAACTGTCTAAATTTCTGGGAAAACAAAATTATATTTGCAAGGCATTAAAGTATCTTATAAGTCGCATCCCAAATGAGAATGCATGACAGAACTCAGTATAGCTGTAAACTTTTACCCAATATTGAATTTAATATTCATGCAAAATATATTAATTTGCGTATTATGGTACCTTTTTGTTTTGCCATAGTTGCTTTGTGGATAAGTATGATAGAATGTGAAACAGTATATATCATAAATATGATGAATTTGCAACTGTTAGTCAAATTTTGGTGACCTTTCAATCCTTCTTCTTGTTTTAAAATAGTTTTTAATCATGAGGACCAATTTAACTTAGTCTCTTAGATTTTATTAGATAGCAATTTAAGCTTTTGTATCTCTTAGATGGCTTAATTCTTGCTTCATCTGGATATTATATTTATTAAGTGATGAAGATGAATCTTCTGTTGACCTAGTATGAGTGTAGACTAATGATTCCCAACCATCTTCAATTTGCACACCCTCAGCTGACTTTATTCCTTTTCGCTTCCCCTGGCATCCCCTTTCCTTTTTTCCAATATGTTTCACTCAATATAAATTCTGAGAGCTACTAAATATATATATTGGTTTATATTTTTGAAGTAAGCAAGCAAATTAAAAAAAATATCAGAAAAAAAGAAATATTGAGATATTTGGGACTGTATTGAATTACTAAGTTTTGGAAAAGTTAAACTCAAAGGAAGATGAATGCAAACTCAAATCTGGAGGTACATTTAATTTGCTTTTATTTTTATTTATTATGTTAATGCACGAAGAAAATATTTGTTCAACAAACTCTTTGCTAGTGAAAGGCAACAAAAGCTTGATGTTTTTTTAAAAGAAGTTCACTTTATTTGTTGTAGTTAGGAATCTTGAACACGGGGCTAGGTAAGTAATTCTACTATTGAAGAGGTCTTTCAGATTGGTATCTGATGCGAGTTCTATGGCCGCGGTAGCCTAGTGGTCAAGGTTCTGGATTTGTGGCCAGCGGTTTTCGTTCAGTCGCAGGTTCGATCCTTGGCCGCCAAAGACCTGCCGTGTAGCCGGGGATGATGCATGCTAAATCTGTCAGGGCCCAAAGTCCTCCTGTTGGTGTGGTGTGGATGTTAGGAGAGGGGGTGCCAGCTCAGGTGTCGTCCTCGTCACTTGACCGTGGTTCAAAATTACGAGATCCGTTGCCAATAGCCCTTGTGTTGCTTCTAGTGCGACGTTAATAAATAAACTAAACTGATGCAAGTTCTAGCAATATCTCTTTTTCAAGGTTCAACAATGAACCCATCTCAAAATAATCTTCATTGAAAGTATTAGATATTTGCAGATCACCCAATTCGGATCCTGAAAAAAATATTTTTAAACAAGAATTTTAATTCTTCCAAGTGTATGTGCTCATTTATCATGTTACTGACTTTTAAATTTAGCATTGCTAGTGACTAAAAATTGTTTAGTGTTTCAAACGCTTCAAAATGTTCTTTTTTTTACTGCACTGTGCTCAAAATTCAAAAGAAAAAGAGAAAAAAATCATGAATTCTATTTTGTTAACAACTTTACAAATGGTGCAACTTTTTTGAAGTGTGAAGGATTGAATTTATTAATCTAGAGGAAAATATCACTCAGGTATATGAGGCTTTGTAACCATTCATAATCAAGAACCCTGTTTCCAAGATCATTTAAAGGATGCTCTTTAAAAAAAGGACTTTCTCATGTGTCAGAGTTTAAATGCTGCATCAGGACTTTGCCTTGGGACGACCACTTAGCTTTAATATGCAAAAACAAAAGTTTGGGAAGGCTATCATACATTCACATATCAATTAAAATAACCTAGAGTTGGTAGGATTCACCTGGTAAAATTGACAACTTTGACCACTTCATCAATCATTTTGCAGATTGGAAGGAAAAGGAGTTTATGTCAGGCTGTGTTTGTGAGTACAGCAGAGCGTCCATTTTGTTTCGGAGGCAATATATGCCACATGTGCATGAAGGCCTGAGGAGCAACCTTCAAAATATTTTCCTTCATTTGTGTGGAGCCTATGTCATTTTGATCATTGAATTCCTTTTCCAACAAAATAATGATCAATTTGTTTCAAATATGTCTTTACCAGTTGTACCAGTCAAATATGTCTTTACCAGTTTAGTGGGGGACAAATAAAGAAATTTTCTTTGAATTCTTTCAAATATTAAGCAACCAGTAGTACAAAATATTGTGCAATATCAGTATCATCGACTGGTATTGAAAAAAATTAATAATCTGGTGTGACATTACTATGCTTACAACATTGTCTTATATTCTTAGACACAATGTTATGTGACAGATGTTAAACTCATTTTATGGACACTTTTCTCACCAAGTATGCATGTAACAGTATCTTTCATACATGAGGAAATTAAATTTTTGTGATTTGTGTGACTTTTATTTAGTCTGACACCATAATCATTACTGTAGTAGTAAGTTAATGTCACAATATGATAGCTTGAATGTTTTGACAGAATCAATTTTGGCATTTTCAAAATATGTTTTCACATTTATGGAACTCGGAAGCTGCTATAAAAAAAAAGTGGCATCTTTATCTTTGTGTCTTGATATTTAGTACATAAATGCCATGTTAGCAAAAAAGGCTTCATTGAACCATTGCTTAATACTTCCTCTCATACATCACAGAAGGGCTTAGGGTAATTCTCTTAACCTGTACATAAAATCCCATAGTGAATAAATTTGTCATAGTACTTTATTTTCTTGTTCATTATTCCCCTGAAGAAAAAGAAATTGAAGTTTGTTTGCTTCCTGGTTTGCTGAATTACTGGTTCTTGTGCCATATTGTTGGTCCATTGAGTGTCAGATTATGTGCATAGTACTTTGTTTGGTGTTTCAGTCAACTTCTACATCTACACAAATCCAGTTTTTAGCCACAGTGCATATCACATGAATAACGGGGTTGATAGAGAAATTGATATCGAATTGTAAGATTAACACACTTATGGTTAACATACACATTACAAAAATATTCACAACAAAAGTTAAATGCATCACAGATGCCTAGATTCATTCATCTCTGTTATACCTAGCGAGACATACATCAATAATCAATTATAAAATATAAAGAAAAAGTGGGCTATGAGGAAGAAGAGTGACAATCTTGAGCAGAGGTTGGACATGGGTGAGAGGAGGGAAGACCAATCTTTTCAATGGACACAATCCCTTGCTCCTCTTGATTTGCACAAACAGCAGAAGGACAAAATTATTGAATGGTCAATAAGTTTGCACTTCTAAGTAACTTCTAATCTACCAAAGGAGTATATACTAAATTCCCAACTGGACCTGTAGATGTACCATATGAGAGAAATCCAGATTGTTGTTTTGACTTAACATTGTATGTGTGTATATATTTGAATATCAATGTTAGAATTTATAGTACTGTCTGGCATTTTCTTTTGTAAATTGTTTTTATTCTAATACAAGATATATTAGTATGATATTATTCAACTACAAGAAACATAATCATTGATTATGACTGATATTTGGTTCATTGTGGAGTTAATTCCAAACAATGGGTTATGGGCCCAGAGTTTCCCAAAACTTAATGTTTTTAATTATTCATGTAGGAAGTGAAAATTTATGATAATGGGAAATTTAGATGCAGATATCTTGCATCCTTCAGAATCATCTGAAATGGAAAAATAAAATTTTAAATGTTGAAAGCCAGAGCTTTTTCAACTTTATTTCATCCATTAATTGCAGATACAGAAGATGAAAAAATTTTGTGAAACATTCTAAAAGAAAACTTCAAACCAGCTTTGAAAGTCTGACTAACAGGACCGATAGATGAATTTTTTGCTCTTCAACATGAACCTGATGAACAGACTATTGGCATCTTCTGTAAATGTGTTCATGAAAAAGTTAAGAAGATTAAAGATGCAGGATTTGAAGTTTCACAGTTATGTTTTCAACTCATGTAGATTATCTAATGAATTTGTCATCATTATGAAAATCACTTTTCACTGAAAAACTTAATATCTTAATATTGAAGAAAGTAAAAACAAATGTGGAGCTGTTTCAGGCAATAAGAAAGACTAAATTGGAAGAATATTGCAAAATCTTTCATAAAACAAATTGCCATATTGAAAATTGCTTTAGAAAGTTGTCATTTTAAGGAAAATAAAGATTTCAAAATGATTTTAGAAAATGATTTTGCGAGATGCATTAATATCCTCTCGACCAAAATCAGTTCCTCATTTTTGTAACAATTGCGTCACCTTTTATAGGAGTGTTATATCTATGTAAGCTTTGATTAGTGACAAAAACTGTTTGTCTCAAGTTTTAGATATTGAAAGTGTAATTTTCAACATTAAGGATAGTAATGAATTTGTTCAAGTTACATTAACAAATAATTTTTTTGAGAAGAAATTCAATGAGTGTATCTAATACAAATATATTGCTAGCTTAACAATTGGATGGAGATAGTAGTACCTAAAAGTTAAGACGATGAAGATAAACTTTAAATCATTCATAATTAACAACTAATATATAAATAAGCTAAAAGGAATTTACTATTCTACTTTAGATCCAAAGAGCAGGCTTGAAACACTGCAAAACTTGTCTAGAATATTCATTGAGATTTGCTTCTAAATTTTTTTATGATTATAATAACTCATTTTTAAAGCATAACTTATGTTATTTTATTGAAAAGTATCTTTCTATTCTTATACTCTTATACAGTAATCCCATTATTTGCACAGATAATTTATTCTTTAAAAATTGTGAGCAAATAAAAATTATGTCGAAGAAATCTTGAAAAGTAGTTTAAAAAAATGAGGATTAATCATACATTTTCAAAAATTTATGTGGTACTTTTATGGGGAGAAAAGCTTTTATTATGAATTTTTAAAATATTATATAAAAAAAAACACACACTTTTGGATCCAATTATCATTTATTTTTATAATTGTCTTTGAATTAATATTTTTACTTTACACATTGAGTTGACACCTGGACAATGCTAGCTCAGGTGCATCAAATTGAATCCTTAGGAATGGTGAGTGCATAAAGGGATTACTGTAATTTGTAAACACTTTTAGTGTTTCAGAAGTTCAATTTTTCTAAAATTTTCTATATTATACTTTTCCCTCTCTTTTAAAGTGATGTAGAAGATATTTCACATCGTTCCTTCAATTTGGTGATTTTGCAAGATTTTGATGGTCTTTCATTACATAGTTTATCATTGGTTATTAATACGGTGAAAGGAGGTGGAATAATTATTTTTCTTTTCCATCATCTGAAAAGCATAAGTGATCTTATGAATTTAAGTCTGGTAAGTGATTTTCATTTTGATTTAGAAATTTGTATTTGAATTTAAAACTTAATTAAAATTACCATTTTAAAGTATGATGTAGGAGATTTCAGATGTATTAATCTTTTGTTGAAATAATTTGTTGCATTGTAAAATAAAACTTTATTAAAAAAAATTTCCTACCTTTTTAATATATTGTTTATCACTAAAAATGTATGTATTTTTAAAAATGTTTTATGAAAGGGTGCACCACATTATTTTAACTATTTAAAATCTTTTTTTTTTATTTAATACAATTTTTTTAAATGTGTAATTTTTTTAAAATTTAAATGATTTAATTAATTAATTTTGCTAAATTTTATTTGTTACAATATTTCATATTATAACTTTTTATCAATTTTTGAAGACTGAAATTATGTATACTTTTTGTTTTAGAATACAGAACATAAAGTTTCAAGATTTAATAAACGCTTTGCTTCTTTGCTTTGTTCTTGTCCAAACTCATTGATACTTAATGATAGCTTAAATATTTTATCATCTGGACTTAAATTTTCAGAAAGTGAAGAGGTAAGCTTACAGTTTGAGTTATGTATTAAGTTCAAATAAGTAGGAATTTGAAGAATTATTATTTCTTTAACTATTTTTCATTATATATACATAAAATGATAAATTATAATTATAAAAAATATTTAATTTCTAAAATATATTTATAGCTTATTATTGAATAATTTAGTTTAGTTTAATATTTTTCACACATACTAATATCTTTAAATTTGCATAAATGTTTTTTTAATAAAAGTATTGTATATTCATTAATTACTATATGCAAAAAGTGATAAAACTGCATTTATTTTTGTTCAGTTTGACAGATCTATTGCCAGAGAAAAAATTGAAGAAATACGATTGAAATTTGAAAAGGATGCTGTTATTCACACTCTTCTGGGTGTTTGCCATTCTGTTGAGCAAACAGAACTTTTGTTAAAATTTCTGGAAGTTCTGAAAAATAGATCATTTCATGCTGTATTGTCTGTCTCATCTGCTGTAGGAAGAGGGAAGTCTGCTGCTTTAGGTCTTGCAATTGCAGGAAGCTTAGCATTTAACTATTCAAATATATTTATTTCATCGATGTCTTATGAATATGTTAATACTGTATTTAAATTTGTATTGAAAGGATTAGATGCTCTGGACTATAAGGTATGTTGTATTGTCCTCACATATATAAATTAAAAAATAAGCTGGGTTTATATAAACAATAACTTATATAATTTTAAAATTTTGCTTTAAATTCATTAATTAACAAATTTTAAAAAACTGCCGTGAGAAATAAATATTTAATTACTACCATTTTCAAACTTTTAACATACCATTTGGTTATTAGTTATGATTTAATGAATATGTATGTATGCGAGAGTGTTTTAAAAAGTACATATTTTTGATAATTAATGTTGTTGCTGAGGCTAGTTAGTGTTATCATTGCATGCTGTCATTTGCCAAAAGGTACCAAAACAAATTTGAGACTGATTCAGAGGTTAATTTTTGATTTGGCAGCCATTCATAATGATCAAAAGTTAATCAATGCAGTGATGAGTCTTGAGCCGCGGTAGCCTAGTGGTCATGGTTTCGAATTCATGGCTGGTGGTTTTTGTTCAGTCGTTGGTTCGATCCTCGGCTGCCAAAGACCCGCCTTGTAGCCAGGGCTGATGCACGTTAAATCTGTCAGGGCCCGAAGTCTTCCCGTTGGCGTGGTGTGGATGTTAGGAGAGGGAAGTGCCAGCTCAGGTGTTGTCCTCGTCACTTGACCATGGTTCAAAATTACGAGGTCCGTTGCCAATTGCCCTCGTGTTGCTTCTAGTGCGACATTAATAAAAATTAAACTAAAACTAAACAGTGATGAGTTTTCATTGTCATTTTACAATATGTGGTCCTCACATTTTTATGTCGTATAGTCATTGCCATTTTGTGTGATCTTGCTGATGAGACCTGGATTGTTCATTATAATGATCAGGGTTGAAATCAAACAACATAAGGAACAATAGGTTGCTTATGGTGAATTTGCCACACAGAAGGGGATGAAGGTCTCATCAGTCAGAAAAGTTATGATGACAATTTTTTCGATGCGAAATACATCGTTCTCTTGGATTTTTTAAAAACAGTAAAATAACTTATAGACAAGACGACAATGAATAACCCAATTCCTGACCCGAGTACTTTTGAACTTTCCTTTTGTGCGTGTATAAATATATATACGTGTAAACATATACATATGTGTGTGTGTGTATTCTTTCAAACAAATTGTTGCAAGTGAAATAAATTGTGATGCATTTTTCACTTATTTAAACATGATTGTGTTATGTGAAATTCAGTTATGACTTGGGTTACTGAAAGTTTTTAATTGTCTATCATTTTTTCATAAAAGACCTCATGTGCATTTTTTTTTATAGTAGGAAAGCTCAACAAGTTAAATTTCTCTATTGGTTGGGTTTTAATGTTCTTATAAAAAGTTTTTTGCAGTATTATTTAAATTTTTTTTTTTTGCTGAGACAATTTGCATAATAAAACGTAACGTTCTGATAGCACAGTGGTATAATTATCTTGTAAAAAATAAAGGCTGTACAATATCAATTGATAAAAGTTTGAGATAATCAACAGTAATGTTTAAGAAAAACACATTTTATAAATAATTTGTGAATGTTGAAATATTCTGCAAAAAAGATATCATGATTGTAATCACGTTTTATGCAGTTATCCTGATTGTAATTACGTTTTTAGAACCAACTTTCTCCTCTAATCTCTCTTCAAATTTTTCTCTGTTTCAAAGAACTTGTTTAATAATACTTAACTTCATGAACAAGGCTTTTTTAATCAATTAATTTTGAGTTTTCTTTTTTATTTGCAATCTATGAAAATAGTACAAAAATGAAATGCAAAAAATTATCTATAGTTCATTGCTTCAGTATTCAAATATTTTTTTGCTTCCTTTACCTTGAAAATCATTCTTTTATTTGTAAAGACAGTTAAATAGCAAGAAATTATTGCATTTGTGTGTGTTATGTAATTCAATCATATTAAATTTCTTTATCTTAAAAAACTCACGATACTCATAAATCCACGCATCATTGAAATTATAAAATTGGCAATATTATTAAAACTTGGAAGAAAAGGGTTTGCAAATTCTGAAAATTGAGAAATGTTTTTATTTTTCAATTTGATCAGTATTTTATATGTATATATGACACCATTCAGTGAATAGAATAATTTTTTTGCTGCATAAATATTTTAAATTCAGGGATTTCTTTTTTGACTTCGTAATATATATATATATACACAATGGTAGCCAAAATTGTGAACACTTTTGGATTATATATTTATATAATTTTTATATTTTTGAACTTTGTATGCATATTAAAAATGTTACATTTCACAAAATGCAAAGTTGTATATATCATTTCTAAGATAATTTAATACTGAATTCAATCAAAATGATGTCAGCTTATACTGACAGTTACCTACATATGATGGGTTCCCAGAACAAGAACAGAGATTGGCCAGGAAAACTAGATTTTACAAACCACTTTATAAATGGTGTTTGTTTTTTAGATTAATGTATGCATTTTTTTTTTTTTTTTTTTTTGGTATTGTAAATATTTGAATTTAATATTAAATTTTCTTTAAGATGATATAGATGACTTTGCATTTTGTGAAACGTAAAATTTTCTATAAACATACAAAGTTAAAATACATAAAGATTTCCAAAAGTGTCTACAATTTTGGCCACCACTACACACACACACACACTTTTAAATAAAGGTAAATAGCTTACTTTGTTGTATTATTAGTTAGCAGTAAAAGTTTAGATTTTTTTCAAATTGAGGTCATGTTTCTTTATGATTAATACACGAAGCAGAATGTCTCATTTGCTCATTTAAATAGCAATGCAATTTAATTTCAGTCACTTTTTTTCAAATACCTTGTGGAATTTAAAAAATAACCAAGAATGGATTATTAGGAGGTATGCATTATGAATTGATAAAAATTTCAGTAAATTTTTGACTAAATTTGTAATGAATTTCTTACAATTTTCTGTGATATTAAAACTTCATGAAATAAAATGCTGTAAATTATACCTCTTAGTATAGTATGACAGAACAAATTTAAATACAGTCTTATATGTTAAAAATATTACTTACAGGAATATTTGTTCTCACCAATATTTATGTACAATGATCGTTTGAATTGTGTATGTTTCAAACAATCATTTTGGAGTCAGTTTTTTCATGAATGGATATATCCAGGATATAAATAATTGCTTAAAGATTATTTTGTTAGGATACATAAAATTAAGGAGTGAGAATGACATGGCTAAATTGGAGCTTTCAGTTGTTGTAGAAAAATCAGTAGAACCCTCTCCTTTAAAAAAAAAAAAAAAAAAAAAAAAAAAACATAAATTACCTTATTTAACTGGGGATAATTACTTTCATATACTAGAAGTTTGATCCCTCTTTTACGGCTTTCATTTTCATTTAAATAACTAGAAATGACTATTTTCTTCAGAACTATGTTGGCCTTTTTTAATATTTCTGTATTCTAGTTTTAGTTCCTTAATTAACTAAGATTAGGATCGTTTCTTTTGTGGGAATACTTCTACCTTTTCTTTTTCCAAGCTTCTTGTATCTTTTTGAAGGCTTTTTCATTTTGTATTAAAAAAAAAAAAAAACTTCGTTTTTATTCCATTATATATAGTTTTTTTGATTCAATTGTTTTAATTATATATTTATTTGTGTGTGTTCTTGTCCTTTCTTCTCTTATTACTATTTATATAATTAAAATTTTTAGAAAATAGTAAAATAATCTAAATTTTTTTATATGATTAATCATCGGTAAATTTATTCCTAACTTAAAGAAAGAAGAAAACTGCAAACCCCTTTTTGCTCATAAAATCCTATAAAAATGTTCAAAATTAAATATGTTATTTCTATAATATATCTTTTAGGAAGACGATGACTTTGATCTTATTCAATCTGTGAATCCTAAGTTCAGGAATAATCTCACTGGAATAAATATCTTCAGAGATCATCCACAGTCAGTTCGTTTTATTCTTCCACAAGATATTGGTGAAAGATTAGAGCAAGCAGAGCTTGTTGTGTTTGATGAAGCAGCTGCCATCCCTATGAATGTTTTAAAAAATCTCTTTGGTCCTTATATAGTTTTAATGGCATCGTCTACTAGCGGGTAAGTGTTATTTCACATTTTTAATATATAAATGGCAGAGATTAATTTTATATGGCTTAAAACTCATGAAATGTTTAAGCAAATTATTTATATTCCATAATATTTTATTTGAAATATATGTATATTTAAAAAACTTTTGGTATCTTATGAAGATCTAATGTTCTGTTAGCAATCTGAAGTTTTTTTTTTTTTTTTTTTTTTGTTGAAGTCAAGTTTAAAATTCATTAAAAAAAAATTGGAGTGATAATAATATTGACTTTTATGAATTTTGGGATTTTTTTTAAAAAAAAAATGTTGTAATGTAAAGAAAATATTTAATAAACTAATCTAGAAGATGACATTGGTACTTTTGATGTGCGAGAACAGAGCAAAATATGCAGTGAAATTTTCTTCAAAAATCAAATGTCGATTTTAATATCCCACCATGGACATAAGGTACTCTTTAAAACATTAAACTTAAAAACTTTTTAAAACTTAATGGACATTAGGTACTTTTCTATTTGCAAAATAATATTGTTTTGGGAAAAAATAAAGCTACAGGGAAATGTTTATTTGCTTGGGACACCTTTAATCTTAATTATGGCATTAATCCTTTGTGGCATAGTGCTCACTATCTTACAATATTTGTCTTTGGTTATTTTGTTCCATTTTTGCTGTAGGACTTTTTTTTTAATGTCCCCTTTGAAGTAATTAGATATTCTCCAATTTTGTGATTGTAAGTAATCCAATAGTGTTGTATGAGTTTGAGATCCTTAAATTGTGGGGGCCATTCAAGGAGTTCTACACCATTTTATCTAAACTTCTTAATAATTGTTGTAGATTTATAACAAGTAGCATTATCTAGTTGGAATTTAATTCCACCCATGCTTGTGGCTCTGATAATCTGAAAAAATTATGACTGCAACACTGTTTTGGGTACATTTATGTACCAATTCATTGTTTCCTCACAGATGATCATTTCACCCAAACAATTGGCTACTGTACATCCCCAGATCAGAATACTGCCTCCTCAGTGCTTAACAGTAGGTACTATAAATTTCTGCAAGTATTCTTTGTCTACGCTTTGCTTCACATGTTTAGCACCAGTTGTGCTAAACATCTAAAATGTTTAAATATCATTAACTAACTTTGTATAAGTATCATTAACTAACTTTGTAAACCATATTTAATTTTTTTTATACATATTGACACTGGTGTTGTTTTTTAATAAATGTAAGTTAATTAACATGTATTTGAAAGTTAGATTCATCAGATCATAAAATATTGGACCAATTCTCTTCTGTTTGGTATTGGGGTTTTAAAGACAATGGAACAGTATTTTCCTTCCTCCCCTTCCCTCCTTTTTTTGGAGAGCCATGTCTTTTCCTTGGTTTGCAACCTTTGAGTTCAGCTTCTGCAAGTTTCCTTCTAGCCATTCTAGGCATACTTTGTTTTCTTATCATCATTGATAAATCAGTAGCCTTTGGAGGTGTTTATTTGCAATTTTTCAAAGCAGCCTGTGTCAACAATTGATCCTCTCTTAGTGTAGTGATTATTTATCTTTCTACTATTTTGCAATTTAAATGTGAACCAGAAATTTCAAGATGTTGGTTCATATATTGAACTGCACATCTTGCACATTTAACAGTTTTTACAACCTCTGCCTTTGTCCTGTGCAATTAAAAGCTATTTTTTAAAATACTTTTTATGCCATTCATTATTTTTTTTTATCATTTATTAAAGTAAGAATAATGCACTTTAAAATTTTGGTCAAATTAACAGAATGTATACATATATAGCACAAACTAATACTCATTCAAAGAAAACACAAATTTTTCATTAATATTGCGATAGTTATATTATAGGATGCTGAATGCAATGACATTTGCTTCCATTCTTGTCTAAACACAACATTAATGTTATAATAAGAAAATTAAGCAATTTCAAGCAATTTTTTCATATGTTATTTGTCTTGTGTAATCATAGTAGCATTTTTTTTCGGTCATTTGGAAGCATTCTCATTAATACTTTTTTTCAGAATCATTAGTTTTTTCTCATGGTCATTTTTTTCTCATTAATATTTGTGATGAAGATAAAAATTGCAATTATCATATACAATTGATATGGAATGTAAGATAAATTTCAAGTAATCAATCACTTGTTTTTATTCTGTGGTTTTTAATTGTTTTTAAGGTACTTTACTACTCACACATATATATTTTTACTTCAGATCTATCCTAGTGTCCACTAGGACATAATATTGCCCACTTTTCAAGCCATTGATATATATTGTCTAATTTCTGGGATTATCAATGAGTACAAAAGGATTTTGATACATTTTTTAGCTATGCAATATTTTTTAGAATTATCCACTTGTTTCCTTATAAAATTTCTTTGCTCATAAATCTCTTGATATATAAGGATTTTATTTCAATCATTAGGAGAAAAATTTATGTAACTACTTTTGTAATTTTTTAAATTAGTTTATATTTAAACAAAATAGTAAAATTTCATTCTCATTGCAGAAATATGAAAATAAAGGAAAGTAAAAAAAAGATTAACAAAAATAAAAAAATAATTTTTTAAATTATATTTTAAGAAAACATACATCTATTTTGCATTCTATATTTGAATACAAATGACATTTGTTTATTGTAATAAAAAAAATGTCTACAAAGTCATTAAAAAAGTTAATTGAATGTAACAAAATAATTTGAAATTAAACTTGAAGTTCCTATTAAAAATATTTAATACATGAAAAAATAGTGTTAAATTTTCCATTTTTTTACCATTTAATATTTATTTCTTCTCGACAAAAGATTAGCATTTCAAAGTTAATATACTTGTAATTTTAAATTATGATCAGGTAATGAGGTTGACAACTGAACCGGTACCCCACTTTTTACAACCACTGTATACCAACTGCTGGAAAATAATAGCTCCTGAAGTGTGCAGTCAACATTCTAAACAGCCACAATGTTTTTACAGGGGTGTTATAATTTTTTTTTCAATTCTGTGTAGTAAGATGCAGCATCTATGAGAGCTGGTGTAAATTTTTAACTAAAATGAATGCAATGAGTGTTTCTGCATATCATATCAATATTGAAGTGCTAAGAGGAATTTGAATAATAATACACAAGTTGATTAGATCACATATTGATTCGGAGAAGTAATTTCTTCAAAATTTTATTAGAAGGGTAGACAACATGGCTTGCTGCAATTGTAATATTGGTTGCAGCCAAAAAGAGGAAATGTATCACTTGACTATGGTAATTGTTTCTGTGTGTTAATAAACCATCATTAATTTTTTTCTGGATTTTCTTTAGAGTGAAAATAACACTTATAAAGGGTTTTGATGAGTAAAATATTTTGCAATATTAGTTTAGAAGTGGAATTTTGCAATTGGAATTGACTAAATTTAAATGATACCTCTTCTGACTGAAAATGATCAACAAATTTTAATTCCATTTGTGACTTCTAATTTGTGAAAAGTTGAGTTCTTGGTGGTCTCTGTAATAAAAAGCATCTACCAAAAATCAATCTGGAAAAAGATGCGAGGATGAATGTGTCTGGTTTGATTCTATGATTGGAGAAAATATGCAGTGATCTGAAGGCTTAATCAACACATTTAATTAATGTTAATGATTAAATAGTTAATGAATTTCTTTCTGTTATGCAATGGTATTAGTTGTTCATTATGTGTCCATTACATTTTTTTCTGTTGTATATATTTCATTAATTTTTTTTTTATCTCTACCTCTGATAAGTAAAACAATGTCTTAGTGTTAGGCTCTATGGGGAAACTTAAAATTCCTAAAGAATGCTGTCAGTTGAATAAGTTTGGGAACCATTAGCTAAATTGTTAGTTAAAATAAGATGTGACTTGCATTTTAAACTGCATCAAATTTAGTAATGTGAATGAATTTTTGTACTTTTGTGTAATGTAAGATTTCCTTGAATAATTGCATCTTTTAAAATTTTATGGATTGTTTCTAAGTTACATGATTTTAGTCTGTAGATACTTAGTATTCTTTTTAATATGACTCAGAATAACTTTCCACTTTTATTATTATCCATATTTTAGTACATTTTCTATTTCACAGTTTAAATCTTTTGATACAAATTTCAAACTTCCAAGGCAATTCTATTCAATTTAATAATGAGGTTTACATTTGTTATTGGGAGTTTCAAAAATTCAAATTCTATTTACTGTAAAATGAGTAATGAGAATGTTAAATTAAAACATTTTAACATTTTTAAATGAATATGCTTTTTATGACGGATAATCTGTCTTAAAATGTAATGTGGAATCAGTTTAGCTCATGTCTTTTATTAACAGTCATTTATGAAGGGTTCATATTTTTAATGTGTGATAATTATATTTTCAAAAGCTAAAAATTTCTATTATTTTTTAGTATTAGGACAATTTTAGTTTGTGTGAATTTATTTGAGGGAAAGAGTTTTTTTTTTTTTTTTTTTTTGAGATATCACTTACAGTATTGGCCTGATATCAATATAACATTGGAACTCCCATTTATGAATTTAATAAGTTCAAGTTTTCAGAGAATTATGTGAATTACTTCAGATCTGTAATCGACAATAATGAATTGACATTTTTTCTGATCATTATTACACATACATGTATGAACACAATTATAGCAAAAATGTTCATTTCTTCTGTTATACATATAATTCAAAAAATTATATTTTTTTCAAATAATTTATTCATGTTATGTATTTTAAATAGTTTACACATTCTGTATATTTTTCTGAATAGTTTATTTCATGTTACATATCTTTAAATAATTTTATTTCATATTATGTATTTTCAAATATTCCTAGAATTTTATAATTTTTTTTTTTGGTTATAATTTTTAAGTAGCATATTTACTGTTTAAGAATAATTTAATACCTTAGATCAGTGGTCTTCATGCTTTAACTTGGAACCCTTAGAATTATAAGGTTTTTCTGGGGAACCTATTCCATCCTTAGAAAAATATATATTAAAATATTTAATTAGATCAATATATTATATATACTTTATGTTAAAAAGTTAAAAAAAATGATATTTTTAATTAATGAAATTTATTCATTAATAGCATTTAACTTGCTCTCACTTACCATTGCATAGTATTTACTGACTAGAGTGAGCTGACATGTTTCTTTATATAATAGCTCTATTAATGTTATCTGCAGTCACTTTTCATATTCTGCATTTAATTTATTTCTATATTTTGATTTTGTTGCTATATATGTTAAAAAAGACTTTATCTCAGAGCACATAATGGTAGCTCTCCTATAAAATATTCACTGCCATACAAACTCTGCTGCAAATGAGAATGAATGAATATTTAACTAATAATTGAAAATCTTGAGCTCTTTTTGCCAGTCACTGCTGATGTCAGTAGATCCTCATACCAAGCTTCTGATTAATTTTCTAGAAAATCTAAATGTACGAGTGATATATAATTTTCTTTTAAATTTTTTTTATATTGACTTGCTGAGCCTTGCAGATTGACTCAGGCAACACAGGAGTTCTGCAGAACACAGTTTGAAGACCACTGCTTTAAATTATTTAATCAGTTTTTGAATTTTTTAGTCATAAAAGTTGTAATTAAAAGAAAATAATCACTTTACATTTTAATTATGCTATGAAAATTTCATTAAAAAATTAAATTTTAGATTTCTTTTTTTTAAAATTTTAACCAATTTTGTTTGAAAAGAAAATAACTATTTCTTTCAAAAAGACTAATAACTTGAAAAATATTTTAATTTTTAAAATGAAGCTGAATAAAATATATTTCAAGAAATTGTTACAGGAAAAAATTAAACCTAATTCAAATTCACTAGAGTAATGAAAGCCCTCTCCCCCTTCCTTTGGAAACAATCTCCTCTCCTGCTTGTAACGTAATACAAAGTTTCTTTTCATTCCTGAAAATATGTTTCTTGCCAAAATCCTTCATTTTCTTATTTCATATGTAAAATTTACATTTTTTGGGCTACTTTTAATATCAGTTAAATCCTCACATTGATTTAATAACTTTTTTCCAAATTAAAACAAATTTGGAGGAAACATTTTTTCAAATTTTTTTCCCAAAAGCTGTAATCTTAATGAGAAGCCTCCACCTAAATTGATCGTTTTATTAATGTTGCAATTAGTAGCAACACAAGGGCTATTGGTGATGGATCTCATAATTTTGAACCTTAGCCAAGTAATGACAACATGACATCTCAGCTAGCACATTCATCTCCAAACTTCCACACCACGTCAATGAGAGGATTTGGGACCGCGGCAAGATTTAACACGCAACAGCCCCATTACAGAGTGGATCTTTTGTTGCGTCAGGACTTGAACTCACAAACGATGGAAGCAACACCAGTTATGAGTTCATGGCCATGATCACTTGGCTACCATGACTTCCTCCTAATTTAAAAAGATTTTTCTGTTTTTCAAAGGAACATACTTTGCTGGATTCTATATTATTTACCTTGCAAGTTATAAATCATTGAAAATCACACATCAATTTAACTGAACAAGTGAGTTGAGTAAAACGAATTAACTAATGATTTTATATTTCTATTGATATTTAAAAAAAGTAGTTTTATATGATTAAGATAAACAAAGCCATACTTCTTACATTTTTACTATTTGATTTTCAATATTTATTTAGCGAGACAAGAAATAGCAGGCTATCTAAAAACCTTTTTTGTACATGAACTTAAGCCATTCATAGATCAGCAGTGTAAAGTTTAATATTGTATTTGCTCAATCAAGTATATAATCATTTCTGTGTTGTTAGGTTAATCTTTTTTTTTTTTTTTAATTCAATTTTTTTCAATAAAGATAAAATTGTATAATTCTTTTCCAAACCATATGTTTATAATTTTTTTAGCAATTGTTTTCTATTGCTTTATTTTGTCACTTCACATTAGTGCATTACTTTAGATGTGTTAAAATGATAAATATTAAATTCTTTAAGATTGCAAAAAAAGAGGAGGAGAGAGAGAGATAATTGAATTTTAAAAATATGAAATATTTTTCATTTGATTAAGTAAATGCATTCATTTTATATATATATATATATATTTTCAAAATTTGAATTGATATTTATGCTTATTACTTAATTGTTAAAAAATACCTCATTATTTTATCTGTAAATTTTTATAACATTTATCTGTTTAATATACAATGTAGGCCACATTTGTCAGTTAAAGGTATTATTATAATTAGTTGTGACAAAATTAAAACCATTAAAACGTTAGTTGTGTAAAATCTCTTAACTCTCCCTCCCCCACCTAATTTCTAATCTTTGGCATGTCAGTTTTTCTATGTGAAATATATTAATAAGCAAAGAGGGATTTTAAAAAAATGTGTGTACATGCATGCATATGGGGTAGGGGAGAATATATGTATTAGAGTTATCAACATTTTTTTTTTCTTAGCAGATTCACTCATTTTGCTTGCTATTTTGACCTAAATAAAACATTTAAAATTTTTTAATTCTTTTTGGTAATTTATGTGTTGATCATTTAATGAAGATAGTTGAAATATTTTTTCATATTTTACATGCAAAAGAAGAAATTATTTCAAAACATTTTTTCAACTTGTCTCCTTTTTTAACATGTAGCTAAAATTATATAACTTAGCTGAAGTGGACAATTGTAGTTCAATTACATTTTTTCTCTCTTCAATCAGAGCAGTTTTTATTTAGAAGCAGTGTCTTATATATAAATATATAGCTAAATTGAAATATTTATACATTTATTCTTCAAATTGTCATTTTTTTTAAGGAAGATAAGGTGAAAAAATATTGAAATTATAATTATAAGAATTCAATATAATAAAGTATAGTTTTCTCTATCTTACAATTTATAAAGTATTTCTGGCAAAAAAACATGTATGAACAATGTCGAGAATAAATTGAAAAATTAGACATTTTACTGATGTTTGACACAAGTCTTTGCTTTATTTTAAATCAGTAGAATGAAATGTATGTAAGAAATTTTTAATTTATTGCTTATATTTTGATTATCAAAATTTGATTTTTTTTTCAAAAAAAATATGTTGTAATTCATATACACATTTCATAACAAATGTACAAACACACATGAAATTTAAAAATTGAATCTGTGTGAACTTTTTTGATTTTCATTTATAGTTCTGGTATACATCAAACTTTTTATTATATTTCAGACCTGGAGCTTCAAGCCCATATATGTACACTAGCATGATTAATGTTATCCAACCTTCAACTTCAGTTAGTTCTCAAGGTAAATTATTAATAATCAGACCTGTTTACTTTATTTTTTTTAAAAAACCTAACTTATTAAACTTTGGTGTAAATATTTTTAGGTGAGCAACTTCAAAAGTTTTATCTCAATGAGCCTATTCACTATGCAAGTGGAGACAGCATCGAATCGTGGTTAAATCTGGCATTGTGTGTAGAGCCAATTATTTCATCTCATCTTTCTTGTGGCTTCCCTGTACCTGAACAATGTAGATTGTATCCTTTTGAGTGATTAAAAATTATATACTAACTTAATTTTCATCTGAAAAAAAATTTACACAGTTTTTTTTCATTGATTATATTGCATTATGTAAAAATATTTAAGCATTATTAAATGGTAATGTAAAACAATAATTTCTTAAAATAAAGTTAATTTTTGTTTTAAATTAGTATTTTGTTAGCTCACATTTTTACAGAAACATAATAATCCTTAACTGACAAAAGATTTTGTGTTAATCGTGATACATTATTTGGAGGCAGTAAACAAGCTGAAGATTTTTTGCAATCTTTGATGTCTATTTTGACCTCATCTTGTAGATCATTGAGCTCTGATCATCTTGTGAATTTAGCCGATTCACCAAATTATAATATATTTTGTTTACTTCCACCGATGAACAAGTTTAAACAAACATTTTCCGGATTAATTTGTGCAATATTGGTAATATAAAATTCTTTTTATATGATTGTTTAACTTTTGATTTCATAAAAAAAAGGACAAAATGCATTTATTAAAATGTCATTTTTGGAAATTAGTGTGATCATGAAAATAATAAAATGCTGATTATTTACACATACACACACACACACATGCTAATAATCTTCTACTGAGTATCTTGGATATTAAAATATATACAGTATAAAGAATATAATTTAATTTTTTTTAATATGTATTGATATTTCTTTATCAGCAAGTAGAATACTATTTTATAGTTATTTTCTTTGAAATCATAATTTATTCATTATATAAAGCTAAACTCCATTTTCCCTTATCTTTGTATCTGAAAGAATACTGAATAGCAAAATAATTAAAAGTTTAATTAAATAATTATCTTGCTAAAGTTCTCCAACACTATAAAAACTAATTCATTCAAATGACTTAAAAATTTATTAATAAGTCTTATGGGTGATGTGAAACATAATCGAGTTGCTGAGGACACATCCAGTCATTTTCGTTCACTTGGTTTTTGCCTCAACATTTGATTCTGAGGTATATATTGTATGAGTATTATGCTTCTAAAAAAATAACATTCATGGGTTCGAGCCTGATGCCACTAAAGACCTGTTGTGCAGCAGGGCTGATGCACATTAAATCTGTTGAGGTCCTAAGTTTTCCCATTGGCGTGGCATAGAAGTTTGGAGAGGGAGGTGTCAGGTGTTGTGTCCTTGTCACTTGACTAGGTTCAAAATTATAAGATCTATCACCAATAGCCGCTGTGTTGCTACCCAGTATGGCCATTAATAAACAATCGCATCCAAACAAATAACAGATTTTTTTTCCTGTCATTTTGGCAAAAATGGTTTTTTAAAGTTTGCAATGACATTGTTCACGAAATTCAATTGGAAACATTGCTGTGACTTTGAAATGAAGTTCTGAATCTGTATTTATAAAGGAGAAGTGGCTGTTTGAATTTGCAATATGGTTAAAATTTAAACTTAAAACTGTGTGTCAGTTCTTTATTATAAAGATAGTGAAAACTGTTGAATGTTCCCATTACATTTAGATATGATGCTATTTCATATAATTGATAGAATGTGTAAATTGTGAAGTTATTTTTTCAAAAACATAAATTTTAATGGATAACGGTGATAGTTCAAACAGGATAATCGTCTTTGTAATGGAATATAAAATTGTCAATTACTTCTTGTATTTGTTCTTTTAAAGTAGTTATAATCAATAGTATTTTGGTAACTTAATATAAGCAATTTTTAAATTGAATATGTATAAGAATTGAGCAAATATATTGTTTGCAGTTTGTTTCCAAAGTGTGGATTTATTTGTTGAATTTGTGTGTGTGTTGCCTTTAATTAAATCTTTTTTTTTTTTTTTAAATCATAATTTGCCTAATTTTTTTTTTATTGTTGTACATATATTGTTTAAAAGTTCTTCGTACATATATTCTTTAAAAGTTCTTTAGCTTAATGTCACTCCTTCTAATATGTTTTAAAAAACATTTTTTTAACAAATTAATTTACTGAATTCTCTACAGGTACATTTGGAGCAGGAAATTCCAGATCATATTATTCATTGTGGAACAAATTTAGATGAGCCAATTTCAAATTGTTTCAATGAATGGAAGGTCAAGAATATGGTAAGAAAATATTTTTGTTAATTTTCATGAGTATATTGTTTCAAATAGTGGGTAAAAAAAAACTAACTGTTAGCCTTTTTTTTTAACTACATCAAAGTATTGACGATTTTAGTATTATGAAAATAGAAGTAAATTTTCTGTTAGGTTCAATGGTAAACAGCAATTTATTTTAATGCAATTTCATCATGTATCAGAATTTATTAAAAATCTCATTTTTTTTTATTATTTATAATACCTCATTTTTAATCAAAATAATTTTTTCTATATTTCAGTACTTCAGAAAATTTTCTAATTTCATATTAAACTATTTAAGAATTAATGTAAATAAAACAGTTTTTAAAAAAGCTAGTACAGTTGTGGGACAATGTGTTGAACATTTTTAATAAAATATAGTCATATTTAATTGTTTTTGTAAAGCATGTCTTGAATGGGAAATTAAAGTGTATTGTAATTTGAAAAATCGTAAAAGTAAAATGTAGTCGTATATAAATTTTTGATATTCTATGTATCTGAATTAGCTGTTCAATTATTTCATAATTCTGTGATTGTCAGTATATTTGAAGAATTGAATTCTCAATTTTCTATTGATTTTAATTTCTGATTATAAATAAGTTTTATGCAGGTTTTTGACATATTAAAATCTATTCTTTTCTTTAAAATGGGAACTCTTTATTACATTGTTGTATTAAGTTGAGTAATATAATATCTGTTTTATTTATGCTACTGTTGGTTTTTATGAATAATTCATTTTAACATTAAAAACTATTTTTATAAAATTCTGTTTTATAAATTAAACATACGTACTATTTTTATAAAATTCTAGCAATGTATTGTGTAGTTTTACTCAAACTAATATGTAACATTTGAAATTTATTACAGACAACAGCTCGTTTTCTGCCAGTACAAGGAATTCATGTACTAAATATAGTGACCCATCAAAATTATAGAAAGGTGAAAGTATACAATGAATGTATATTATAAAAAAATATTAAATGGGAAATAAGAAAATGTACTTATATATTATTATAACTTTTCTCACAAATTAGAATTAAATTAAATTTATTAAATGTATTTATAATTAAACATATTAGGTCAGTTTAAAATGATGAACAGCAAAATTTTTAAATATTTAAGTATTTTTTAAAGGTTATAAAATGTTTTTAAAGTGTTATCTGTAATTTTGCCTTTAGATGGGGTATGGCTTACGTGCTCTTCAACTTCTTCAAGAATTCTATGAAGGTAAATGTATCTCATTGGATGAGAATCTAGGACCACACAGTACGAGAACTGAAACATGTTTAGAAAACAATTCTGTAGATTTTCCAATTTTGCAACAGTTGACTGAAATACAACCTGACAGTATAGAATACTTGTTTGTTTCTTGTAATTTGTCTTCAGAATCTTTAAGGTAATTTCTAGATACATGTAAAAATTCCTAAACTCTCTTTCCTATTTTCAAGATGTTATTTTAATGAATTTTTTTGTTTGTTTTACTCTTATGTATGTACATTCATTACTGTTTTAATTTGTTTTTCATACTGTTATTATTAATCTAGTCTTATGTTGTTAATGTGATAGATAGATCATTCTTTTTATTTCATTTTTAGTAGCTTTCTATGTTATTTTTTTAAAAATTCTAATATGGTTTAAAAATAATTGCACTGTATTTTGTAAACTCAAGGTTGTCAGGATTAAATTCCTCTAAGAATTTGAATACAAATGAAGTATTCTGGTAAATATTTAATACAATTAAAATTTTATTTAATTGTAATTTTACTAAATGCTTTTTTTAAAAAAAAATTTGTAAGCATCTAACATAAATAATAATGAAATCTCAAAACCTAAGTTTATAGAATAGAAGAAGCAAATTAATTTTTAATAGAATTGCTTTAAAAAATTGAAATTATTTTATTTTTTACTAGGTTTTGGAAAAAAAATTCCTTTATTCCCGCATATATCAGTGAAAAAACCGTAAGTAAAATTTTTATTTTCATTTAAGATATTTATTTAAAACTATTTATGGTACTTGTATATTGCAATCATGTTGCTAAAGCTGTGGAATGCAAGAAATTCTCATAACTCAGTTTTCCAAGGTTATGCAACATGTGATTTCTAGTTTTATTTCACTAATTAATATCACCATTTTCTTCTATATGTAGTTTTCTGTATTTCAATACCTTTTTTCTGCCTTATTACAGTTAGAGTTTAATTGAGAATTTCTATAATAGGAGTTTCTAAAAATGAAAATCTGAAATGTAAAAAACTGCATGAAACAGGGAGTGCAATTTAATCCAACTGCTGGTTTGCTAATGTAAAAAGAAAAAGAAGATGCTGGTAATGAGTAAAGAACTGTCAATAATATATTGAAGTTTATGTAAATTTCAAGATTTGTGCTGGCATGCAACATAACAAAAGAATTGGAGTGGAGGAGAGCAAAATGGATCAATGATAATCTCTGAAAAACAACCCTTGAATCATGTGTAACTGAATTTATATAATGGCAAAATTGAGAGTCAGTTGCTTTGAATTTATTTTTATGTATATGATGATAAGATTTCCTCTCTTGGGGAAAAAATACAGAAACCTGCTTAAAAGTCTGAAAATTTTTTAAAGAAAAATTAATTAACAATTTATTTAAAATATGAACACACACACACATTGTCTACTCAAAAAGACATACATGTAATAAGCAATTTTTTGCTCTGTAAATCACTTATCCTTTGTTAAAAAGTTACCAAACTTTGTCAAGGTGGTTCAAATAATATACAAGTACCTTATATTTTTTAAAGTTCTTTTTCAGTATATTATAAATTTTTGATGAATGATTTTTTTTAAAAAAAAATAGTGCCTACTTTTTAAAAATAAAAGCATAGTATTTTTTCATTGGAAAAACATCAAATGCAATTAATTTTTGTTATTTTTAAAATATTAATAATGTAAATCAAAATTATTAGGATTATTGATAAGGATACAAAAGAAATATATATTTATCAAATATCTTCAGTTTTTTAAAAGTAAAATACTGTTGAAGTAAGTTATTTTAAATTCAATTAATTCTTGTTTAATTAAACTTAATATAATAGAATTCAGAATTTAAGTTTTCCTTATAAAAAAATATATTTAGAACTGAACCTATATACATACAATCAAATGCTGAACAAGCACCCGAAAAATCAATAATATGCCACTATATAGATTAGAGATAATATTTATTATTTAGATTAGAGATAATTAGAGAATTCTAGATTTTAAAAATATCATGATAATGTTAAAATAGCTGATTTGATTATTTATTAATTCATTTCCACCAGAATTCTGTAAATTTATTTCTAATGATCAAGTGAAAGAATTTGAAGAATTTTTTTAATCCTTATTTCATTTTATATAAATATAATAATATCCAAGCTGGATCAGATTTCTTAATTACATTAATGTGCGTGTGTATGTATATATATAGATATATCTATATATATATATATATATCATTGCTTAAACTTCTAGAAAGTGAAAACTAACCCCACTTTTTCAAAAAAGGTGACTTAATTTTATATTTTGGAAATGACTAATTTGTAAATGTTTTTTTAAAAAAACTATTTTATACATTTAGGCTGAAATATCTTTTCAAACTATGTTGGTGAATAATATTTTTATTGCAGAATTCAGAAGGAGAACATATGTTATTCATGATCAAACCTATTGAAGAAACGTTTAAACAAAGAATAGAAAAATATTGGCTAAATTTTCAAAATCATTATTGTTGCCATCTAGGAGCAGAATTTCGAAATTTTAAAGCATCATTGGCTCTTAGTGTAATGCAATTTAGTGCAAATTGGATTAATAAGGATTTTAAAGGTAACTGCTTTTTTTTTTTTTACTATAATTTCATATAAAAAATTTGATATAAAAAAAATGGGAAAAATTGTAAAGTATCTATCTTTTTTTTTCTTTGCATTTCAAGCAAATTGCCACAATGTAGTGTTATCTTTTATGCCTTTTGTACACATTTCCTTATAATAAGAAATGTAATGTTTATGTTTTGTGTAATTGAATTTTTCCTTATGTTTTGTGTAATTGAATTTAAAAAAATGTCAAACTCTTTTTTTTAAATTATAAAAAGAATTTCGTTAATTTAAATAGTGTTATATATATCTATTTAAATTACTGATGTTTTTCTAATGTTTTGAATGATAGAGCTAAATTTTGAATTGTCTGTGAAATTAACATTTTTATTGATTTAGTATTGCTAACAAACATTGTCCATCTGAAAGGTGGTTGTTTTTATTTATAAAGTAAAATTGATAGGAAGGAAAATTTGTTGTATGGAATGATATTTAAGGTAATTATTCCTCTCTTTCTGTGATATTGTTTAAAAATACTTGTGCTATTATTGCTTTAAATTACATAACAATATGTTAATGTGTAGATCACGGGTGTCTAAACTATGACCTTTTGAGGGCCGCCACATTGCAAAAAAAAAAAAAAATCTGGGCCACACATACAATATTTTTTCAACAAATTGAAATAAAAATTAACTCTATGTAGTTTTATTAAAATAAATTAACTTCTTTTTATCATAATTTTTTTAAATTTAAATTAGATATGTATAAGTATGTATTTATTTTAAATTTGTAAAAGTTTCGTTTCATTTAGTTTGGATTTTATAAAGATGGAAAAAATTCGAATTAATGAGATGGATGAATTTGTTTTGTTGAACAAGCAAATCGATATCAGGTTCAATAAACGAGGTAGCAAATCTTACTGCATTTTCAAGATGTTTGTCAGTGATCTTTGTCCTATTTTTGTTTCATATAAGCTTCATTCTTGAAAATAATTGTTCACAAATATAAGTACTGCTAAAAGCTGAAGACATTAATAAACCATGATTGGGAAAAATAGGATATTTATTGCAGAGTAGGTAATCTTTATAAAACTCCAGTAAAGAAACATTCCCAAATTTTTGTTTCAGTTGAATGTCACTTTGCAGTTCAATGCACTCCATTTGATGATTTGAAGGCAATTTATTTATTTATAGAGAAAATAAGGTAGAAAATATATTGAAATATTCTTCATTTTTTTCAAAAATTTTGAAATCTTCTTTCAAATTCTTTAATTAAATCAAAAATTAATGCAGGACATTTTGTGCAACTCACAGGTTTATGTGCAGCCAAAGTACTGAAATGTGTCTAATCTTTTATTTAAGTCAAAATTTCAATTTTCTTTCAAATGCTGTAATTTTTTGGAACATATTATTAATGAATTGATTTTTTTCTTTGAAGTCTCAAATTTAAATCATTCAAATATTCTGTTCAATCAAGTTCACTAAAAATGCTAAATCTAAAATCCAATATTTGTCCTCAAATTCATTCACAGGTTTCCCTTTTGTTTCCATAAATATTTTTATTTCAGTTCTCAAATTGTAAAATCTTTTGAGTATTTCCCCCTTACTATATTACCATCTTACTTCTGTATAATAAATAACATCTGCAAAATCAGTGCTCATTATCTTAAGAAACTCTTGAAATTGTGTATGATTTAGTCCTTTTGCTCTATTGGCTTTTATAATTATGTTTAATACACTTTCCATTTAAAATTTTTCCACATAAATTACTCTTATGTATATTACAATGATATGCCATCAAGATCGTATTGCCAACAGCGACAGCTTCATTATCAACCATTTTAATGAGTCCCCCATTTTTACTAACCATGGCAGGGGCTCCATTGGTTATATAGCTGATAAATTTTTCATAGATAAGGAAAACCTTTTCATCGAATAAATCTACAGACTTGGTTGTGTCTTTTAACGATACTAAAGCATCCATTTCTTCCATGATATTATAATGTTCATAGATTCCTCTTATAAAAATTGCCAATTGTGCCGTATCAGAAGCGTCAGTGCTTTTGTCCATGGCTAACGAAAAAAAATTTAAAATTAGTACAATTACTTTTTAAAGACTTTTCAACTGAAAGTGTAAATTTAAATATTTTCATAATTTATGTTTGGATCACATTTTAAAGGCTTTTGGGCCGCATGTGGCCTGTGAGCTGCACTTTAGACAATCATGGTGTTGATGAATTGCATGTATTTTCCCTTTTAGTCATTGAGATAACATTAAATGCAAGAAGATGCATGGATAATATTTATATGCACTTGAATCTTTTGCATTGAAATATATTTTAATCAGAAATTCTTTTTGGTATTTCTTTTACTTATTTTTTACCTTAAATACATTAAGCATGTTTTATTGCAACTATTTTCAATTGATCATAATTAGTTTATTCTGTGGTTTTTAATCTTTAGGAGAAATGTGTAACCTTTAAAAAATTAATGTTAAATATATTGTTACAAAAATGATTTCTTCGTCTTGTGTATGGATGTACGAGTGAAATCAGTCCAACGAGAAGGAGAAAAGCAAGTGAAGTTTCATTCAGGACAAAATGAATACAGGTTGCAAAGCTTGGACAGGTTAAGAATTCAAACAGAAACACAAGCTCTTGTACAGATTAGTGACACAGATACAAATTAGTACTTGTAATAACAGTCACAGCACTTCTGCAGATGCCCAGCTTACTATTTTGCTCTATGAATAACTCTTCTTAATAATACTCTTCACTTACAAGACAGATTCCAACAGTTCCCGGCAGGTATAGGCCACTTCTTGGCAGATTCTTTCATCCTCACAACCAGCAGATTTCTCTGTAGGTTTGCTCAGCCAAGGCTGACCACTTCCAATCGATTTGCTCCACCTTCTCATCTCTCTGTATTTATAGCTTCTCTGGCCTTGTGTGATGAAATAGGGAAAATTCAGTAAAAGTGTGTAACTTTCCTCCCAGTCAAGATATCGCCAAGATTTCAGCATTTTTTAGAACTTTCTCTTTGTCGCCAAATTTCTCACCTAGCCACCAAAATGGTAGGCAAATTAGTTGCCAAGGATAAGGGGTCATTGTTTAAACTTTCCTTGGATGAGATCAACGCAACTTGTTATGAATATTAATCCAAAGGTTCAAGAAGAGGGGGAAATGGTGGTGGCAATGTATTGGTGTATTCAAACTGGAGTGTACATTCAGTAAAAAAAAGTATTAGTAAAAATTTACTGAAACCGTGTAGTGTGTATACATAACAAAGCTTCACAACAGTCACTTCTTTAATTTGCAGTGGGGCAAGTCAATTCAAATGACATAATTTAGACACTAAGAATATATTTTTCTTTTTATTACAAATTACTATTAATTATTTTCATCCCTCAAAATTTAGATGTGTTTTCATTACATAGAAATTTTTAATACATTTTCAGGTGGTTTTTATTGTTTAATTATCAGTAGATCAGAAGATATGTGCATTATTGTTAAAGCCTGTCATTTTACACATTTGTGATTATTTAAATCCTGGGCATTGGAAAGTGTATTTGGTTGTTAAGTCCATGCATTAATGGTGTAATAAACATGGATGAGGATTCTATAAAAAAAAAAAATAAATACCTATTAAATTAAATTCTATAGTATCTGTATGGATATAAATGGTTTCTAGTTCTGGAGAAAATTTAATCATTACTAATCAATCAATAATCACCCTCTTTTTTTTAATCAAGTATTTTTGATGTTTTGGGATGAAACATAACAGATACAAGGTACATAACTTAATTATTGATTTCATTCTCATGTTCATTTTTGGCCTTATTAATTTTTATACTTGTTTCTTATTTTTATTTCAGAACTCAGCAAAACAGATATAGATTTACTCATAAGGCCACATCATATGAAAGCTCTTGAAAAGTATTGTCAAAATCTTCTAGATTATCACACTATCATCCAGATAATTCCTACTCTAGCAAACTTGTACTTCAAAGATCGTCTAAAAGATGTAGCTCTTCCTCGTGTGCAAGAAGTAAGATTTTTTAAATTATTTATACATTTTCTATTTAACAAATTTTGGAAAAAACTTCAGTAATTTTTTAACTATAGTTTTTATCAATTTACTTTATTCATATTCATTTTTATTTATTTAAATATTAAGCTTTCACATTATACTCTTCTTTAAAAATCCATATATGCCAAGGAATCCAAATTTGAAAACTAGAAGTTTTTAATGTCGTTACTTTTTAAGAATATCTACTTTAATTATTAGAAATAAGTTATGTGTATGTTGTATTAAATCTGAAATGCATAATTTCTCACCCTCCATATCTTTTTAAAATGCGAATCATAAAATCACAATTCCTTATATCTTTAAATAAATGAATCTACAAATATAAATCTGTTACAAAATGAAATAAATTAAATGAGGAATCTTATAATTTACTTAATTTTATACATTATTAAATGTTCAAATTTAATTTATTAATGAATCAAACTTTTAATTAGTACAAAATAAATGTATACATGAATCCCTTTGAGTTAAACTAATTACTGGACAACTAAAATGAGATTGATATTAAATAGTGACTAAATAAATGTATTTTACTAACACACAGCTGTTGAACCTGTTATATGGTAATGAATAATGTGTTCGTTTCATCGATTATTTTATCTATATTTAATGACCAAACCAATAATTAAGCAACTTAATTCTTGGTTGGTTGCAACAGATTGTTTCTATTACTTTTATTCTACTTATATAGCAATGACTCACATATTGTGTGCTGCATCATTCGTATATGAATGACAGAAAAATTTCCAAAAAGATTAACATGTAAAATAAATGTTTTAAGAGAAATTTCATTTGCCTCAAACTGTTGGCATGTAATATGTTAGTATATTTAAATTTTGCTTTTTATTAAAATAAATCTTTGAAATTACCCTGTGGATGTCCATGAAATCACACCCTTTGAGGGTCTATGGAACCCAATTTAGGAACTCTCAATTCAGAAGAAGTAGTTTAAAACATAAACTCTGAAAGTTTTCAACTTTTAACTCTGAAAAACTAATTGTCTGATCAGAAATATATGTTATTTAAAATACGCAACTTTTATTTCACCCTTTGATCAAGTTCATAACTTAAAATGCTCTTATCACAAATCAGTTTTTACATTTAAAGTTAAAGGAAATTAGATTAATTCATGCCAGTCCTTAAAAAACACTATTTATAATAAGCAAATGTTGTCTATAAATGAAATAAACTTAAATGTTTTGATATGTACAAAAGGAAATGTTAAGAAATAAACAGCCATTGATGGGGGTTTTAATCATATGGTGGTGGTTTTTTTTTTTTTTTTTTTTTCCTTCTTCTTTTGCTTAGTTAATTTTCTGCTGTGATAGTTTCCTCCTTCTCTTGTCACTTTCTGAAGATTCTCCTTTTCATGTAGCTTTGAAATAATTTTATTTAATAAGACCTTGAACTGGAATTATAGTTTTTATCAGGTTATTTTGCTGTATAATAATTCATGTTGTAGAAGTAGTGCAATCATTCTTCCTTGTCAAGTCCATTACTCTTTTGCATGTTTATGTTTGTCTGTTATTTCATTCTTTAATTCCATGTATATTATCTTTTTCTTATTCTCCACTGTTATTTACATTCACCATCTTTGTACTCATGGTTAAATTTTTTTAAAAAAAATCACTCAAATGTTAAGTTCATATTGAAAAAACTGTATGCTGAGGTACTCATGTCTCAAGGTTCCCTGTTTTCACTGCTCTAGTTTGGAATTTAAAAAAATAAAAAAATTTAATTATAAAATATTTTTCGAAGTTAATTATGTTATGTAATGTGATTTAAATCAAAATTTAGTGTCCCCTTGTGTCCTCAATAGTAATATCAAATTTGAGCAAATGCAATGAGAATTATGGAAGATATTAAGAATATATCCTCTCTTTTTAATGACTACCTTTTTGCACTAATCCCTGAAACTTTTATTGATTGATACTTCTCAAGTCTGTAAAATGTTATAAATAGTCTGATTATATATTAAAACAAATAATTCAAAAATTCATGCAAATAAATAATTAAATTTTTGTTAGTTGAAGTAAATGAAAACCCATTTCTTGTGTTATTGTCATGGTATGAAACACAATTTTGGATTGTAAATAAATATACTTTGTATACTGAGTCATCAATCACTTATCATCAATTGAAAAAAAAAAAACTTGTTTTACATCTACCTCACTGCTCTTATTCAGATGTATTAATGAAAATAACATCAACCAGTTTAAGTACTTCAACTTTGGAAAAAGGAGTTACAGGCTTATTCAACATCTATCAAAACATGGAAAATTCATTTTAATTTTTGAATATCTTCTGTTGTAAAATTGTATTGAATTAAAGTGTGAGAGATTTTTTTCCCCAATCCCTTTTCTAGGCTATTCTTCTGTCATTTGGTATTCAATTTAAAGTTGTTGACGTTATATCAAAAGATTTAGGACTGCCCAAAATGCAAATTTTTGGACTCTTGAATCGAACTATTAAAAAACTTGCAAATCACCTTACTGCAATTATTGAAAAAAGTGTGGCAAGTACTTTAGAGAAGCGTGAAATTGTGATGGAACCGATTGCTCAAGATTTAGATGAAGAATTGGTATGTATTACACTAATATTCATTCGTTTTAAAATTAATTCCTATCTTAAATACATGTTACATATATTTATATATATATATATGTGTGTGTGTGTAGAGAGAGAGAGAGAGAGTTAATTCTATATCTTGTTGAGTTGAAGGAGAAGTATATAGTCTGTTAAAATGGCTAACAGTTTTGTTTTACAAAGAATAAAACCAGTCTTTTTTTTTTTTTTTTTTTTTTTCCTTTTTCTTCTTTTTTTTTCTTTTGCTTGTAAAATATGCAAACAAATTATATTACTGTTCAATAAATTATCATGTATATATAAATACAAAAAACTTTTTAAAAAATTAAGCATTATATCTAAAGAATAAGTATGACATGTTTTATTGTAAAATATGTTAAAATCATTTATTTTATTTTTTAAGATTTTTTTTACTCATTCATTAATGTATAGCTTTTTATTTGTGAAAGTGACTTAACATAAGCATTGGGAAAAACTTACGAATTAAAAGAAAAAAATCCAAGCTCTCTACTCCTTGATATTCACATAACACATCTAGTCACATACCAGGGTTGCAGATCAAATTAATGTTAAATTAATAATGCCTGTCACAATGAAAGTGGTCAACAAACAACTTACAGAAATCATCAATATGACCGGATCAGTGTTTGATTAAATAGTATGTTGTACATATAACAAAAAAAGTTAATTTGTTGAGGTAGTAAACTTTGGAAGTTCTTTTTCAGCAGTAAATTATGTAGAACACTACAGTAAAGAAGACACAAAATGCACCAAAGAGTAAATTATAGCAAACTTGTAGGAGGCTGACCATTGGGCATCAATGTAAGAGGCCATTTAGTTTTCGTTTAACGCCAGTGGACTGTATATAACTAATCAAGTGATTTCAAAGAACAACAAGCTTTATTTCAGGAACAACACTTTGGTGTACCTTCTACTTCAATAACGGTATACTCAAAGAACTCTCCCACACATAGAAACAAGCAAACATTTTAAAGAAGGGATTGCAGCACCTCTTCACAACTAATTTATCTAGGGGTGTTAACACAATTTGACAGGCGATTGCTGCGCTAAGTTATTTATCAAGGGAATTAACACACTCCCCAGGATTGAAAGTACATTAATTTCAATAAATACAAGAAAAAAATTAAAATTTTCAAAAATAATTAATTTTAACACATCACAAGATATTTTAAATACAATATCAGTATACAACAAAAAATATCATATTACAAATAGACAAAATAAAATACAATGCATTATTTTCATATAGTTAATACAGGATTCATTCAATAGGAAGTATTGCAATTTTGGTAATAGGTCTTTTACAAATTCTCCTGCTTTAATTTTAAGTCTTATAGATCTTACTTTATTATCAGAATCATAATAAACTTCTACAACTTGTCCTAAAAACCATTTGCAAACTGGTAAAATGTTATCTTTAACTTAAACCATTGCACCTATTGATATATTATTTTACTCGACCTGCCATTTTGTTTTTTGTTGAAGAGTAGTTAAATAATCCCCTGTCCATTTTTTCCAGTCTCACTTTCGATTTTATAGTAGTTGAAAGTCCTGACAATCAATGTACTGATAAATTCACATTTTCTGTCTGCAACTGAAGCCTTTTAACCAATTTAGATGAACTAAGGTGAATCATGCTTCCACTATCAAGTAACATTCTTGCTGAATATATTTTTAGTTCGTTATTCTTAATAAAAATTATAGCAGTGGATATTAACACTTTCTTCACAATATTATTATTATGACTAGCAGTAGTCATAAAGCATTCATTTTCATTTTTGGTTACAAAAGGAGTTGCATTAACATCAAGTTCTTGTGAATTTCTACAAAGATTGGAATCTACTATTTGACCAGACGGTGATGTAATCTCATAATTATTTTTATTTTGCAGAATCTTAAAGTTTTTTTTTCGCTTAAAACCAATTAAAGAATTATGTTTCTTTTTACAAACTCTACAAGAATAATTAGAGCAGCAATTTCTTACACTATGGACCAAACAACAAAAGCATAAATTTTGTTTCTTTACAAACTCAAATCGATCTTAACACTTAATTTTTAAAACTTATGGCATTTATACAATTTGTGTTTGGTGTTACGCAGCTTACAAGCACTTTCACTTTTCTTGATTACACATGAAATCGTCGAAGAAACTTTTGAGTAGTTTCGTTTTTGAATTACCTGCATTTTAGTTGCATTTAAAGTCCTAGCATAATCTTTAAAAAAATCTAATAGTTCTAATGTAGTAAGTAATGTATCCTTCTTTAAATTCCTTTCTCATCATAACTCGAGTTCTGATCAAGTTTTTTACTTAAAATAAAAGCAAAAATAGTCGATGAAACCCCTTCTAAATTTTGATCTAGACATTTGAAGGATTTAACTACTTCACATGTCACATCAATTAAATTTAGAATCGCAGATGCTGACTCATTTTGAACTGGAATGTTCATGGATCTTTTGAGATGGGCATAAATTTGTTCTCTTGTATTAGAATATCTCTCCTCTATTAGAGACCACGGTAATCTATAATTAGAATCTGTTATCGAAATTGTTTGGATTATTCTAAACACATCTCCTCTTAATGTTGACCTTATGAATTGTAATTTTATAGCATCTAATAAGTTTGGATTTTTATAAATACTCGCTTTAAAAATATCTAATTGAGAGCCAAGCATGCATTTCCCCCGTGAATGTGTGTAAAGAAATCTTCTGTAAAGGTACAACAGAATTTTCAGAAACAGAATGTACAGTAGAACTTTCAAGCTTAATCTGATTAAATTTTGACAACTTGATATCAACATCAAATTCTACATCAATAAGAATAGCATTTATTTCATCTTGTTCATCCCTAATTCTTTCGACATTAACTTCATCATTTATATTGATAATATATTCTAAAATAGAATTAAACTCATCTTGCAAATTTTTAAATTTTGTTCTCAATAGCTCCAGTTCACTTATATTTAAATTTGGTTCAGACAGTTTTTGTTTCAATTTTGTTAGCACAGCTTTTTGTGCACTTTTCTTAGTAAGACAATCTTACATATTTGCATCCACATATCGTTACACATAATAAATTACAAACAATAATTGTTCTCAAAATTAAAAGTTATTAGAATTCAAAAGGGTGTACTAGCCCCCAATTCAGCAACTTCCAACGAAGAATTCTTTAACCGACTACAGTGTCGTTAGGTTCAATGATCGATTCGAAGGGGAACAGTTTATAATCAACCACAATGTCAAAAAGTTCTATTAACAGTTCACATACTCCAGCGTAAAAAGACAACCAAAATACTGTTAATGCAGCACTATTGCTGCTTTCAAACCAATAAAAGTAGACTGTATGTATCTAATCAAACGATTTCAAAGAACAACACTCTTTATTTTGGGACTCGCATAGAAGCAAGCAAACATTTTGAAAGGGCAATTGCTGCACCATTTCACAAGTTATTTATCAAGGGAATTGACAGTATTCA
>BMAW01080942.1:474740-581837 GCA_019974015.1 Nephila pilipes
GCTGCACCATTTCACAAGTTATTTATCAAGGGAATTGACAGTATTCAGTAGTGTAACAGTATTTTATTACTTGAGGTAAGTTACAATTTGACAACAATTACATATAATTCCAAAATATACTTAAAATAAATTAACAGAGTGTTGTGAGGTGTTCATGATTAGCGGCCTTGGCCTTCACTGAGGCATTTATCCTTGTTTCGTCTAGTCATTAAAGGATGTCTCTGGTGCTCAGACAGATAGTATATATTTAATATAATAAAGGTGCTCACAAATTGAAGTTTTCGTGTTGTTAAACTTGATTATAATTTTTTTAAAAAAAATCTTTAAAATTATTCAATCTTTTGAGCTCTATTCTTCAATATCAGGCAAAGACATTTGCTAAAAGAATCATTTTTCCTCCTCAGTGTTATTAAACTGGTGTCCTAAACAATTTTTAAAAGTTAGTTTTTTATAATCTGAGTTGTTGCATTGATTTTTTTTCTTCCCATTATCAACTTTATTTTTCATAAAATTATTGTTAAATAAATGATACAGTTGATTAAATTGTAATTCTGTTCAGAAGCATTTTATAATTTCAAATATTTATGTTATGTTATATTTTTAATATTTATATAATTATTAGGTCAAGTTGTAGTTAAATTCTGTTTTCTTATAAGACATTCATTTTTCTCATATTAAATAATAAAATTAGGTACTTTTCCATTTCGCCAGCGCAAGCGATAAAGTCGCCAAAAATGATACAGCCGATGTCAAACAGAGTATGTGTATACTGTGTGTTGTCACTAATAAAGTCTACTAAAGTAAATTTGTGCTGGGGAAATGGAAAAGTATGGAAAATTATATTATTTTAATATGTATGACCTTCTCCCATCCTTTTGGCAAGTTTATCAATGCCTTTTTTGTAAAATGTTGTTGGTTTGCACTAGAAGAAATTTTTGACACCTTGACTGATTTTTTCTTTAGAATTGAAGATTTTTTTCCATTCAAAAAGTTTTGAAAGAAACAGAAAAGATGGTAGTCTGTGCAAGGTACAGGGAGTTAAGTGGGTGTGGTAAAAGATTATCCAAGCTTAAGAATTTTTCCTCTCTAAAAAAATTATGCTATTGTGATTGACAAAAGCAGAACTCTTAACATGGATTTTCTCTTTCATTCTTTGTAGCTGCTGAACATATGTATCTGTAGTAATCATTAAATTTGACTTCAACAACTCATAATGAATTATACCTTGATATCCCACCATATACTCAATAAAATCGTTTCTCCACAGCATTTTGCTTTCAGATATGGTTGGGGTAATTGATCCTTATCATGCCGCTGTCTTTTGTGAATTTCTTGTGTCTTATTTAACCATTTTTCATTGCCTGTAATAATACCATGTGAAAAAGGTTTATTATTTACCCATGAGAGCAGGCTTGTGGTGTTTGATATGCAATTTCCTTTATTTTGTTCTCTTGAGTAGTGAGTTACAATCTCAGCTCCTACTCCTATCTCGTTGACATTCCTTGATTTCTTCAGGTGATGGCAAATAGTTGACTATGAAGTACTCAACCATTCTGCTATATCACTTGTTGATTAACATGGATTTTGCTCCACTATTGTCTTTTAAATGTTGTCATCCTAGTCAGATGGATGTCTCGCCCTCAGTTTGTCTTTTAATGTCATACCTCCTTGAAGGAATTAAGCAAACTAATTTCTGACTGCCCGATTGGTTATTAATCCTTCACCATATATACTGCATCCTTTTTCAGCTGTCACCTTAGCTCTATTCCCTTGTTTAAATTCTCAAAGCAACACATGACTAATATGCACTTTTCACTCTCCATTTTGGGGTTAAGAATAAAAGTTTAATATAACATGCACCTCTCAAAATGTTTGTCAGAAGACTAACTGAATCCTTGTTTATTTAGTAAAAGTAAAATTCATTTGTCTCAGTGATTTTCAATGTGGGTAGATATGGGCAATAGATTTTACCTTAGCTGCCTCAGAAGTTATTTATGACTTGACCTAATATTTGAAAATACTGTACAGAATTATGACATTGCACTAATATTGCATGATATAATTGCTCAAGAATATTTGCACTATATTATACTAGTTTTATTGCAAAATCAGATGTATAATATACTGTTAGATCATCTTCAAAATAATTAATTAAGACTGTTTTCATCCAATGCCTGAATCAGACTTGGAACATATTTTCACACAACAAAAAATTTGTCAGTGTTATATTAATCTGTGATGTTGTAATACATCCTTTTATTATATTGCATTATTAAAACTTGAAAATGTAAGGTAAATGTTGTATTAATTGTAATTTGAAAAACTTATTTAATATTACAACATGGAAAACGAAATATAAAGCAGGATAGTGAAGTCAGAATATATTAATCTATTTTTATTAATTTTTGTATCTAAACAAATTTGCTCATATTAGGACCTATTTTTAACATTACATATGCCAATGTAGTGGCTCAGCTATAGCATGCATACTCATAATTATCAAATTATTTTTAAAAAGTGTATTTTTGAGTATTCAACATTATAAATATTTCCAAATATTACCATTTCAATTTATTATTAATATATTTATCATATTATTTCTAATGCAATATTTATATTTTCACTGTTTATATTCATTTATTTTTAATCTGTAACTTATCAATTTGTATCAATACTGGTCTTAATTTTAAAAAGTTTCATTTCATTGTCAGAATCTGGCAACTAGTAAAAAGATAACAATAGTTTTAGATAAAAAAGGTTTTGGAGGAGAGATTGATGAAACTTTGATCAATGCAAGGTTCTTTTGTGAGAGGATTTAAAATTAAAAAATAATATTTTTTGGAACAATTGAATGATTCTTCTTTTTGCTGACAAGTTGTAATATTTTATGTGGTTTCTCGAAGTTGTACAACAGAGGCTGCAACTGTGTTAAACTTATTTCATTTCTTAAAAAAAAGAATAGCTTGGTTCAAATCGGGAATAGGGTGTCCCCTAGGCGATTGGCGACTTTTGGAAATGATAAATGGCAGGTCATGATAACCCTAAGCATACTCAATGCTTAAGTCATGCACGTTTGGCAACCTATCTAGGAAGTCGCCAAGTTTCGTTGCTAATCTCCTAGGGGACACCCATTCCCGATTTGAACCAATAGCTTTTTTATTATTTATTAATGTTCTGGATAGATAATTTCTTTTTTAATTGTTTAATTTAATTTCACATATGTTAGATTGATTTCACTTGTATATTGCATTTGACTATTAATTGATACACAGCTTAGATAAATTAATTTTTCGTATTTCTAATATTTTAAATCATAATCTAAGAATTCTTGAAGGTTGAGGAAACTTCTAATTTTTCTTGAATATAATATATTAATTTGAAAGTTTGTAAATATCTGTATAAAACTTGTAGATTTAAAGTAATTTGGGTTCAAGTGAAGTATCATGTGCCCCTTGGTGATTGGCAACTTTTGGGTGCTATAATAATGATTTAAATGTGGTGATTTAGGCTATGGTAACTTCTACTTCAATACATATCACTACTTTGGCAATTTCTTTTCCAAGTTAGTTTTTCCTTCAAAAAAGTCACCAAAGGGCACCCGATACTTCTCTTCAACTCTGATTTGAGATATAATATTTAAAATGACTTTTAATTACTCATGGATAATATTTTATATTTTGGAAGGGAAGGAAAAGACTTGAAACTTAATAAAGCTCTGTGTAAATCCTAAGTAAAAAAAAAAAAATATTTCAAATGTATTAAGGAAATTATTTCTTGAATTATTTACTTATTATACTTTTGTAGGAAGAAGCTGCTAAGAAAATCCAAGAAAAACAGGAACAGGATGCTTTGAAATTGAAAGATATAGATATATCTCAATATGCTATTAAAGGCTCAGAAGAGGACTGGGAAAAAGCCTTGTTCAGTGGTCGTAAAGCTCTTGTTAGTATTAGAAGGTAATAATTGTAGTGATTATTAAATAATTTTAATAAGTTTTTCTTATTTAAGTTTTGATTCATATGCTATACAGGGTGTTCCAAAAAGATCTGTACAACTTCAAAAATTTATTTTTAAAAAAAGGATAGGCCTCCTGCAAAACTATAAGAACAATATGTAGAATAACTCAAAGTTTTTTTTACAAAATGTTTCTGATCATAGATGACACTACACAACATGTATAATGATTATTAAAGAATTCAGTTATTCAAAATGTGGATCCTATGAGGAAAGCTAGGAGTGTTGAGGGGTTTATTGAAACTGATGCAAAGAAATTATTGAACAAAATATGGGGAAATATCACCATCTCGTTCAAGCATTCACAAATGGTATCATAGATTTATGACAATCGGAAGTGTGAATCGTAAAAAAGGATATGGTTGGCCTATCACTAGTGAAGAATGTGTGGAATAAATATGTCAAACATTTTATAGGAAAACATTTTTAGAATGTCTGCCCCAGTCTCCTGACCTCACGCCACTAGACTTTTTCTTTTGGGGTTATGCAAAAGGTGTACTAAACAAAAGTTAACAGTTTCATGAAATTGAAACAAAAAATCCATTCAGTTGTAGCTACTTACTGTTTATGCTGAAACATTTGTGGATTGAATTGAAGTTTCATCCTTGATATTACTTCTGCTAGGAAAGAATCTCATGTGCAAATTGTACTAAAGTAGTAGAAAAAACTTTGAGTTACTCTATTGTTATGAGTTTCACTGGATACCTCTTTTATATACAATTTTGTAGTTGTACAGATCTTATTCGAACACTTTCTATTTTAATGGAATGTTATAATTACAATATACTTTTAAAATATCAAATCTTAGCATACCATATGAACAGCATCTAATTTAATATGCATTCTTTCTATTTTTTAGATTGTATAAGTCTTTTTATAGATGCATTTGTCTAAAGTCACAATCTATTATAAATCTTCTTTGATAATTGAAGTTTTATTTATAACCACCCAAGGGGCTATTGTTTTAGTTAACCCAAGATGTCGTACCTGACTGTTTTTGATGTCTGCTTTCACCAGTAACAAACTTAATTTTCAAAAATATGTCATAATAAATTTCCCTCAATTTTTTTATTGGATTTAAGTGAAACAAATATGAAAATTAAGTACTTTATTTACTTATCGGTTTATGTATTACCTAAAATCATATAAACTGGAATTAAGGTAAGACTGAAAATAAATAACATATTCAGAATTTTAAGACAGTTGTGTGAGGCAGCTATTTTTTTTTAGCCACCCAAGGGGCCATTGTTTTAGTTGGATCACATTTCAATTTTTATTGTTTGCTTCAGTTTTACTTACATTTAGCTTAAACATATTCAGTTTAATAAGTTATTGTTTGCTTTAATTTTAATATCGGAAAAATTTATTATTGTCCATTTCTTGATATTTCATTATTTAGTTTAATTCTTATATTTAATTGAGTAATTTAATAATTATTATTTAAAAAGAAGTGCACCTTGAGTGGCTAAATCCTTTCTTTGTATAACTTTGCATAGAACTTTTTAAATTTTATTATTGATTTCTCTTAATGAATAATAAAGTAAGATAGAGTGAAAGCAACAGGTTTTCATAAATTATATATATATATGGGGGGGGGGCATTTCAAAAATCACCCATGATTTTTTTCAATCCATTTGTTGAATGTCTTTTTTTATCCATTTATACTTATGAAAATGGGAAATTTAAAAATGAACTGAAACCTCCACTGGATGTAAGTAAATTCTTTTCTTATTAAATTGCTTGTATTTAATGTGTCTATAAAGCATCAATTATATTTTTTGTAATATGTTATAAAGATTCAATTCTAAAGTAAATTATAATTTTTACAGTGTCAAGAAAATTGCAAATATTCCTGATCAATCAAAGCTTCTCAATGAAAGTTTTAAGAAACCAAAGCAAAACAAAAAACGAAAGAGATAATCCCTATTTTTCTGTGAATGGGTTATAATTATTTGAATCTTATTTGATACGCCACAATTTGGAGGGTGCTAAATGGTATAAGTGTTTTAGTTGCATGTAGTATACTGAAGATAAAATGTTATGATGCAAACTGTTATAACCTATTCTTGCAGGTTTTATAAACCTGTAATTACTTTTGTATGTATTTTTAAATAAACATGTTTATTAAATTATTTGATTGGGTTTTTTTTTAAACATCTGTCATATTCTGGCTCATTATGCATGAAAAATTAATTTTATCTGACGAATTTTAGATGTTAAAAATTATATTAAAATAAAATTCATTAAGTCTAGCAAGAAATCAAAAGTTTTGAAAAAATAGTACAAGTAATTAAAAGAATAGTATTGACAAAAATGTGCTTTTATGTTTTAAAAGTGTGTGCTTTTTAAAAATATTTGTTCATAAAATAAAATAATGTTTGGAAAAAGAAGGTTAATCTGCAACTGTACATTATATGGAGAATATAAAAGTCAATTTTTGTTGATTAACTCTGTTTAATTTATTATTTTGTTATACAATTTTTTTCATAAATTGTAGGCTTAAATGTCATAATACAAGCTTAAAAATAAATTGCTTTTATTTTGTAGTACTCATTTTTGTAATATGTGTTATATTTCTTCTATATCTCTCTGAGATCATTAACTATCTAATTAATGAAGACAACAGTGTATCTTTTCAACTGTACCTTTATTTATATTCTTATTCTACTAAGTGTTGCCAGAATCAATGTCTTATATTACAAGTACTAAATGTTGCAATATAATTACACTCTTAGCATGTATTTGTTAAAATACCGCGTTTAGTGAAAATAAAGATTAGTTTTGATGCATATTAATAGGAAAAATTGTTACTTTTCCATTTCACCGAAGCAAATCTTGCCAAGCAGACTTTATTGTCAACAACATACACATATTCTGCTTGGCATTGGTTGTATAATTTTTAGCGATTTTATTGCCTGCACTGGTGAAATGGATAAGTACCCAAAAATTATCTGATAAAATACATAAAGTTAGAATAAGCTACTATGTAAATTTCTCTTATTAAATCTATTATAGAATAAATTTGATTCTTCAAAAGAATTATAATAAAAATCTAATATTTGTTATAAATAATTCTTACTATTTCCATAGAGAAAAAGTAAGTTCCTTTACATTATTATGAGAAGGAAGAAAAAATGGAATGATAAAGAGATTTGTAATTACTTACTGATTGTTAAATGAATAATTTTAATAAGCAATGGTTTGACAATTTGATTTGAGCAGATTTTAATTTTTTCATTAATGTTTTCAAAAGAGTCTGAAGTAAAGGTGAATTTGGCTTATGACAGAAACTAATTCTTAGAGAAAATAGTACAAAACTTAAAGTAGCATTACATTGGTGTTGCATTTTTTTAGAATGAAATTTTTTCATTCTTAAATGCACTGAAAAAGGAAATAATAATAAAAAAAAAAACATTCGTATACTCAGTCCATCCCTTCATCAGTGTTAGGATATCTTATTTTACGATTTTTGTCTCTTTCTGACTTCAAAATGTGTATCTTGTCCTACCTGAGATTATCCATGACACAAGAAAGAGATTGTTAGTCTTAGTTTTGTTGAGTATGGACAGGGAGTTATCCACAGCATACACTTTGATGAACTAATGATAAATTTAGCTTAGCAAAAGCTGAGAAAAATTCTCTTTGAAGTTAATAATTACGTGCAAGGATTTGTTTTATCAAACTTTTTTTTTTTTTTTTTTTATGTATGCTAACTTCATTTTCAGATGATTATATTTTTTTTAGAATAATGTTTTAAGTTTTTGCAATGTTATATTTTTTATTATTTTCAAATAACTATATTTTTTGAACTACCATTTGTTGTCTGAATTATTTTATTTCATTCTATCTTTATACAGTTAGTAAAACCTTGAAATTATTTGCATAAGTGTTTTAAAAATTAAAATACTTAAAAAAAATTTAAAAAATGAAATTTCTCTTAAAACACTATCGTAAAAATATTTTTTAAAAAATCCTTTCTCTTCAACCTTGTATTTTTGTAAATAGGAAGAGGTGTGAGATACTCAGTTGTCCTTGGGCACTAAAAACCCTAGCTATGCCTCTGGTTCCTATCCCTCACAGTATTTAATATTTTCAAAAAGCAGGAATAATTTCTAAGTCATGACAAAATATAGGCATAAAAAGCACTATGAAAGTTTCATTTTTGTAGAACAATAATAAAAGGTCCGAAAAAAATACAGATATTTAACATGGAAAGGAAATTGAATCTTAAATCTGGTTCCTTATATAGAAAACTCAAGTTGGAAAAGGATGAACAATTGTGAGATTCTTTATTGAAATTTGTTGAACTGGATCCCCAAAGTTCTAATTCTTGCTCAGCTTCAATTTCACATGAAGTCCAATCCATTATAATTGCTCTTGAAAATGGGCCAAATCTAAAAATCTTGTTGCACAGCTCCTATGAATCGCAGAAATTGAAAACACATTTTCTACTATATCGGTAAGAGTTGACTTTGATTGCCCAGAGAAAATTAACGATCATTTATTGGAAATCCTTTTTGAAAATAGGCCTTAGCTCAAGATAATATCAAGTTTTGTATATATGACAACCTAAAATCATTTTCAACTTTTCAGTATTTCATAGTTTTGCCGATTGGTGGAAAGGTTGGGAAAAAAATGGTTAGTTTATTCGTTCAAAGCAAGACATTTTGTTATTATTGCAAATTATTAAGTACAGAAATTATAAAGTTAATGGGAAGATTTAGTTTTCCCAATTGGTGACACTTGACTACTCAATTATTCTGGCATGAATCAGGTATTGATCATATGCTAAATTATAAAAGGATGATTTGGAAAAAAAAAAGACTTAATAAAATTTTTATTGTGGATTGTTAGCAGCAACAACATTTTGAATCTGATAAAAAATGATGACAGGATATAGTTATCAGAATTATTCAGTATTTAGCAGGACAGTCACTAATTATAAAAGGCAAATCTCATACAACTTATTTGAAAAAGAATAATTGGAATTTTCTGAAAGGAATATTGTTGATATTCAACCCAATTATTTTAAATTGTATTAATAATATACAAAATAAAAGTCACATGCCTTATTACTTTGCACATTTTTTTTCCAAAACGGAATTATTACTCTGCTGGCTAACTCAATGAAAGCAAAAAACTCATGACTTAGTAAAATTTAAAAAAAAAAAAAAATTCAGTTGTTTTAGGCTATGCCAGATTCAAGTAATGCAGAACAAATTTCATTTACAGTCAGAATCTTTGATATGAATACATTTTGTATTGAAATGAAAGGGTAGTTCATAAGATTTTATCTTGTTTTGGATGTAACTGGAGAATGATCATATAACTATTTTACCAATGAATTATTAGTTATGTATTAAGGTATTCAAAATTTACATGGCCAGGGATATGATAATGATTCCAATATGAAAAGAAAAGGGTCTTCAAATAGAATTTAGAATTTTAAACCAAGAGCTATGTATATACCTTGTGTATCTCATTCATTAAATTTGATGGTGAAAGATGTGACCAAGACAAAAACTTGAGATTGTTGGCTTCTTCAATATTGTCCAAGAATTGTATTCAGTTATTATTTTTTTTTCTGTGTCTCCTTGTTGATGGGACATTATAAAAACTAATGTAAATAAACTAACTTTTCAACCCATTAGCGACACTACGTGGGAGAGTAGAGTGAAAGCAACCAGGCCTTTAAAACTGCAATTAAAGAAAGTAATAAAAAATTTAAATATGTTAATAGATGATAACTCCAGAGATAAAATAAAAAAAAAACTAGTTTCTGCAAATTCTTTATTGGGCAGGCTGTTCACTTATAAGTTTATTTCTTCAATTTTGATATGGGATGATATCCTTGCAAATACGCAAAATGTCGCAAGTCAATTGCTACAATCCCTCAAGTCAACAATTAATGAATACGTCTAATTAATCAGTAAAATTGTCAATTTATCTAGATCTGATGAAGCTTTTAATAGATATATTAATGACGCCATAGCAATAGCAACTAATCTTGTTATTAATTTGGAGTTTACCATTAAATGTCACAGAAAAAAAAGCGATTTTCAATTATGAAAGCATTGATGAGTAGACCGAAGATCCAAGATTATTATTTAAAGTTAAATTTAGTAACAATAGGGGATGTACTGCTTTGAATTCTATTTAAGAAAAGTTTATCTCCTTAAATGAATGCAATGCAGAGCTGTATAATTTTAATTTGGCTATGGTGATTTTTCTCTCTCATTCCAACATGTTAATTTAGCAACATCTTGGATTTTATTGATAAATTGCTTAACTATGACATCGCTATCTACCGAAAATTTGGAACTAGATCGATCAATTGATAGTTCATGTATGTATGTGGAACCTTTTCTTAGTGTGTCAATCGTACTGCGAACCTGTTGTCTCCTAAGAGGCATTTTTAAATTGAAATAAGGATGGATAAGTAACAACAAAAGAAATTATCAGAAATGTAGTTAATGCGAGTAGTAGAATTGATTATAGGAGAATGAGTATATTTCATGATTCATTTAAATTTCACCCAGAAATATGTAAAAATATTACAATCAACAATTAAGAGTATGGAACATGTTAAATGACAAATGAATTTTTTACACAAAACAATCGAACACATGATACAAAACATAAAATTATTCACAAAAGATATCTTAACAATGCATGTATACAGGTTATTAAATTTTACGTAATTAACATTTGAATTTAATTAGATACATTAGAGTAATTAAAAAAAATTGAATATTAATTGTCAACAGAACAATTACTTAAATTTCTTATTCAGTATTAATATATCATTGTTAACACATGCTGTTTAACATACTCCGTTTCAGAGAATTTAGAATCAAACTAAAATGTAGAGTCATAAATTATATGTTATGTACGTTCCTTGTAAGTCAAACTTAAAATTTATAAAATACATGGCAAATTATTATTTTTACACCACAATACCTCCAGAGCTCGTATTTCAAAATTCAAATTATTCTTATCTAATGTTTAAATCACCATTACTCTATTCCTACTAATTTATGTTTACTAATTTCTAATAGTTCGAGTTAATTCACATGGTTTAATGATGGGTTGCATCGTCGCTTTCTGGAATTACTGTTGTGTTGTTCCTGCTTCCTTACGCTCTCCGGTGCTTGTTCTGCCTTTCTGGAGCATTATTTTTCGAACAGTGTGATTTTTTTCCCCATTTCACGTGTGTATGATTTTCCGCTGTTAGTCGTGTGCAAGCACCGGCTAAACACCCATTTTGGATTACCATGGATTATTCTTCAAATAAAGATAGTCTACCTGATGAGGTAAGTGCATTTCTTAGTCAATTGAGTGTATTTAATGTTGAGGATTCTAAAAATAAATAACAAACGCTCAATTCTGTTCAATCAAGCTCTGCATTGTTCTATGCTAGCTCAGGATTTTTTTTAAAGAGGAATTTTGATATTCAAAAAGAATACCTAACGAGTCAAATTCGTGATCTTAAAAAAGAAATCGCAGTATCAGCAAAAACTCCTCCTGTCTCTCCAAGCAAAGTAAAAAATAATAAAAAGAAATGCTAACTCTCCAACTATTATTTACGCAAAGAAAAGTAAAATAAGATTTTCAGAAATCCCTTCTGAAAACAATAATGAGATACCTCTAGCTAACCAATTCTCGGTCTTAGGTGTCGAAAAACCAACTGATGGGATAATGTTTGGCGACTTTATCGCCAAAAATTATATGACCGACGCCATACGGAATATATATATATTTTTTATGTATACTGTGTATATATAAACGGAATATATATTTTTTCTATGTATACAATTAAGTTTACTACATTTAAGTTTAAGTGCGAAATGGAAAAATACCAAATAATTTTATATTGAAGCGCTGATGGAGAATTGGCAAGATTTTGGCGAAGGGACTCTATATGTGAAATTTCGTGCATGTCGAAATTAGGAAACGTACAGATTTAGCGATTAAAATAATTAAGTTTGGAATACCACGGTTGGTGAAAGTGTAGTTTAGCCCCAAAATTTAGCGGGATTTTGAAAAACATTAAAATGGTTACTTCATACGGAGTAGCCCACATGCAAGACCATCTTCGTTTACTGGAGAACCTCGCTACATGCATGAACGAACTCAAGACGCTGTGACATCCGTAAGACATTTTGGACGTCGCGACTAGCTTGACTTTTTTTTTTTTTTTTTTTAGTAATGCAAATTTAGGACAAAAGTCTTATGATAGACACGATATCATTGCGAAGGTTTTTCATTTGAAAGTTAAGCACACGATGAATCTTCTAACTAAAGGTTGTATCTTTTTCAATATTAGGTGTAACATGTATACGGTGGAATGAATATATATCCTTATTATACATATATGGGGTGATTTTTTACTAATTTTTTTATTTTTCTCATATATTTGAAAGTGGTGGATAACTATTATTAAAGGCAATCAATTTCTTAAAATTTTAAATTAAGATTATCATTATCAAATTATAAAATTTTCTTGATATTTTACGTATAGGTTGCGAAATATAATATCGTCTGCCACAACTAGTGATTAATACCACCGAAATAACTGATTTGGAAGAACTAGAAATCAACTCAGTCGAAAAACAGTTGTCACTGTTGCTGAGAATTTGCCGGTTTCAACCCAGTCGGCTTTGGAGACTCAAAGTCCCACCGACACACACACAAAAGGAATATCTCCCATAGTTATTGATGAATACATTAACACGCCAGCTCTTATGAAAGAATCAAGTGACATCTCCGGAAGTAAAATCTTAAGTCGCGTCATAAATGGAAAATTAAAAGCTTTTCCTGAAACAATTGACCAACTCAGGAAAATTCAAAATTACATATCTGTTAAGAAATTAAAATCTCATACGTTTAAAATGCAGCAAAATAAACAGCTGTAAGTCATTATTAGAGATTTACCAGCCGATTATGATCAAAAAGAGCTAACTGAAATCCTGGCTCATGAGCCCCAACCGCAAAATATCAACATTTAAAAAAAAATAGAAGGAATAATTATCCAATGCCCCTGTTTCTTTCTTAACTAGAGCCCTTAAAATCCGGAGATTCATAACATAACAAATATTAGCTATTTCAAAGTTAAGGTAGAAGCACTTAAAAAAACTACCTTGCCCCCCCCTCCCCCCCAATGTTATAGGTGTCAACAATTCTATCATCACTCCCGTTTCTGCCGTCAGGAACCAAAATGTTTAAATAGTGGTGAAAACCATTTATCAAAAGAATGCCCAAAAGACTAAGAATCTCCAGCAAAATATGCGCTTTGTGGTGGAGCTCATTCGGCCAATTATTCTTAATGTCCTAAGAAACCAAAAAATTACAAACGAACAAACAAAAAATGTATGGGAAGATAAGACTTAAAAAAACAAAATGAAGCAAAACAAAAACAGAATAAAAATAACAGTACCAAAGTTGTTATGGAACAAATATCCCAAATGATGTCTCAAATGAACAATATGTTTCAGCTATTCCAGAACCACTTCCAAAACAATATAATTAATGGTTAATTAAACTAATAACACAATTACCTCAATAAGAATTTTTAGCTGGAATGCTAACGGAATAAAGCACACATTGATGAATTAAAAAATTCCATCGCTCATCATGACTCTGATAAAATATAAGAGACCCACCTTCGGACTCTAAAAGTTCCTAATTGTCTCTGCCATAGAAGTGACCGACACACTCACCGAAGGGTGGGAAGGCACTTTTGGTGAAAAATTCTATTAAACATTATGCTATTTATTATTCCCACATGCAATTCTTTCAAAAACTTTGCAATAAACATGAAATTACCTGACAAAAGTATTTAACCGTAGTTTGTGTTTACAGACCTCCACACGACTCCATTAACACAGTGGAGCTAGATGCCTTTCTCCAAATAATTCTAAAGTCATCCCTTCGGCGATATCAATGCAAAACACCCCGGCTGGAACTCAGGTAGATCCAATAACAAAGGCCAAATTCTATGTGATTGGGCTCAAAATTCTGGTCTCGATATCTTTGCTCCGACTCATTTTGCGACTAGGAATACAACAAATTCTGTGCTTTATGTAGCCTTTGCGAAATATTTGAAACTTACCCGCATCAATTCTTTTTGTGAACTCATTAGTGACCACAAACCTATAATCTGTGATATTTCGATTGATAACTATCTCCCTCTGCCCATCAGGACAATGAAATCTGTGAACTGGACAAGATTCAAGGAAATCGTTTTCCATTCGATTGAGGAAAATCCAAAAATTAATAGTGACAATTTTGACTATACAATAGAAAAATTCAACAGTATTATACCACAAGCCGTTTCCAAAGCGAATGTTACAAAAATTATAAAAAACCCTCACCTCAGACTTCCATCCAATATCAGAGATATCATCAAAACAAAAAAAAATGATTTAGAAAAAGATGGCAATCTACAAGAGATCCAATTTTCAAGCGAGAAGTTAATACTCTTACAAGACAAATCCAATACTTAATTAATGACCACAAAAACAAATTTTGGAAAACCCTTCTCGAAAGCTTAAGCCCTGAGGACAACTCTCTCTATTCTATGCAAAGAAAAATAACCAAGAAAACTATAAGTATTCCGCCATTGAGTGGTCCAAACGGAATCGCCTTTACTGATTACCAAAAAGCAGAAATCTTCAAAGATCTACTAGAAATTACGTTTCAGGAGAACGCGAAGTCTTACAACAACATTATAATTGACAGGGTGGAAAGAAAAGTCTCAGATTTTCAAGCTTATCAGAACACTCAAACCTCTCCACTTATCAGTCCCTCGGAAATAATGAATATTATAAAAAAAACTTCCAAACAAAAAGGCCGGAATCAGATAATATCCCGAACTATGCTTTAAAACTTCTCTCTCTAAACGCCATCACGCATCTAACAAAAATCTACAATAAATGTCGAATGAACAATTATTTTCCCATTTGCTGGAAAGCAGCAAATGTAATTATGCGACCAAAACCAAAATAAGATCATAAATTTTCTCAAAGCTATCGACCGATCAGCTTACTTTGTTCCGCTGCAAATTTTTTTGAGAAGATCATTCTTGAAAGAATTAAAACCATTGCGATGAAATTAATTGCATTCCTCTGTGAGCAATGTAAATTCAGAAATAGTCACTCTACCACCCACCAGCTAATTAGGGTTTCCAACATAATTAATTAAGGATTTTCTAATAAACTGTTCACTGTTGGTATTTTCTTGATGTAAAAAGAGCCTTCAATAAAATGATAAATTTAAATTTTCCTGACTAATAAGAATCTTGCGGAGTTTCCTTCAAGATAGAAAATTTAAAGTCAGATTCAAATCTGAGCATTCAAATTTTGACATAATTAATCACCCCATCTCTATTCAATCTACACTCATGACTTTCTACACCACGCCACAACGAGTGCAAACTTACCTATGTAAAACATATTAAATACCTCACTAAAAATTTTGGAATAAAGTCCTGCTATATAAACAAATTTTACGCCCAATAATAACGTTTGCAGCTCTTGTTTGAGGCACGGTGGTCCTAACTCATATGAAAAGAGTCCAATCAGTTCAAAATGAAGTTCTCAGAATCATTACCAATGTACCATGGTATGTTAAAAATTCGGTTTTGTATAAAGACCTTAATATCGAATCCCTTGGTAGTTTTATCACCAAATTATCCAGAAGTGTCTTAAATACAACTGAAACACACAAGAATCCCATTCTCAGAGCTTAGGTTCTTTTCACAATCCCCTATTCTAAACACAAATATGCATATAAAACAACCAAATGGTCGGAACCCCTCAAGTCACCTTAAAAAAATTATTTTGTTCTATGCACTCATTGACGGATTTAAATGCACTTTGTATTGCACAAGCTTCAGTTTAAAAATCAGGTCCCCACTGGATGAAAATTCTCTTGCCGTTTGACTCTTTCTAGCCTTCTATATTTCGTTCCACCTTTACTTGGAAGCACTAGAAAAGGTAGAAAATGTACCAATCCGATTGAGAAATAGTTTTATTTTGTTTTGGAATTTAAAATAAAAAATACATAGAAATTTGAAAAAGAAATGTCATACATTATAGAAATTGTGATTTTAAAGATACATATCAAGTTAATAACATGTTAAAACCATTTATTTTTAAACTAAGCGAATGAATATATACATATATATAGTCGAAACAGTGACGTAATGGATTTCCAGTTTAGCTGAAAACCGATTTCTAAGGAAACATTCCTGGCAAGCTTGCTATGTTTCTATGCCATTCGCTTTGCGTCTTTGATATCGTTTGCTTTTTCTTTTCTCGTTTTTGTTTGACATTCTAAACATGGCTGAGGAAAGAATGTCACCGACCACACGGTATACACCATCAAAGCGCAGAAAATCAGTCCGAAGTGGAGTCCGGAGAAATGTATTGAATGTTTATTCTCGACTTCGAGAAGAAAACCCTCGAGAATCTATTACTTTATTTAATTTCAGATCAAAATCCATTCGAATTGTTGCTTCGCTACGGTGAAGACGTGTTTTCTCTCCGCTGATTTTTTACTTGTGCGTTCGCTCCTTATTTAAGGAATTTACTTTCCTTGTTCCGCGGGCTCTGCTGCAGCGGACTTCTATTTTCTTTCTGAGGGAAAAAATTTTTCCACCTCAACTAAACTACACATATTTACTTTTTCACCTATTTTTCTCTCGATGGGGAAATCATTCTACAGCTAATCTCATCACTGGACTCTCTTTACCATGGCAGATGACATGGACTTTTCTCAATCTGCTATCTTCTCTGAACCACCAATCCTTCTATTCCTAAAGAGGTAAGAGCCAGCATGGGTTCTCTTACCCTTTTAAATTCTGATCAATGCAATTATCTAGTATCACTCATTCATCTTAATAGTTATGATCTTGTTTCTGAAACTATTTCTAATATTCTCAACGCCCTTGGATCTGATGAAAACCGACCTGTTTAGACACAAAAAACTCCTAAATTTAGAACGCACCCTCTATCGCGCAAATATTCAAAACAAATTTAACCAAGCTAATGCAACCATCAATAAATTATCATAGGAAGCTGAACAAATTCAGGCCCTTAAATTAACACTTACAACTGAAGTCGACAAACTTAAAGATTCCCTTAGAAACGAAATATTAGAATCTTTCAAAACTAATCCCCTTGATTATGGCTTTGTGACGGTTAACCGCCGCTAAAAAATAAAATCTAAGGATGCTACTCAACATTACAATTTCAAACCAAACAACAACAATACCGAAAGTTCCCCTTCGATATCACTTTTACCCTTTCTCAGCTTCACGTCTAGACCACAGTTTAATCTTGTTTGGCGCAGCATAGCCATATCTGGCTCTTGCGCCGATAAACTTTACATTCACTCACTCCCCTTCGATATCTATGCCATTGGAATACAAATTTCAAAATTTAGACATTGAAGAAAACATGGATCAAATTCCAATTATTCTAACTAAATAAAAAAAAAATCCCAATGAGATTATTAAAAAAAAATCAACTCAATTACAGGGGAAAAATCGTTGGTCAAATCAGCGGCACTAATCTTAAACTATTTCCCACAACAATTGACTCACACAGGACTATTCAGCGACACATCGCTGACAACAACATTGAAGCTAATACTTACGAATTGCCAGGGCAGAAACTTCCTAAATTTGTTATTCGCGGTCTTCCCATCGATGCCGAACCATCAATGAACTTAATAGCTATGGCTGGCAAGTCAAAACTTGCCACGTCATGAAATCGGAAAAAAAAAAAAAAAAAACAATCTTGCTATGCCATTTTTTCTTATCTAAGTTCCAAAAAATCCTAAAAAGGCTGAAATTTTTTCAATAGATCACATAGGCTACCTTAATTTAAAATAGAACCAATAAAAAAAAAAAAGAATTATACTCAACCAGTGTTATCGCTGCCAGTCATTTTTCCGCTAATCCAAATTTTGCACTAGATCCCACAGATATTTAAAATGCGCTGGAAATCACCTCTTTAACCAATGTCCCAAACCAAAAGACACTCCCGCGACATGCTGTAACTGCGGTGGCCCCCATACTGCAAATTTCATAGAATGTCCTTAAAACCCTTTTAATTTTAAATCCTCCTCTCCTCCTGCTGTTAAAGCCTGGGAAGAACGGGCAAAAAAAGCAGCACAGGCTGCAAATCAATCCACCCCACCATCACCACCACCACCACCAATCCGAATTAATGAAACAGAACCAGCACCGCTATTCGAAACTTCCACACCCGCCACTTTTCCCGATAGTGAAACCTCACCTGATACCTCCAACTATTTCGCCTCTAATCTCAAGGAACTTCTTAACCTATTTAACCAAAAAAAAAAAAAAAAACACTTGTCCAATCAATGTCACTCCTTAAATTTGTAAATTAAAAAATGCGAAAAATGACATTTGTCAAAAATTTGAAATAATTTTGACGCTATCCCTCAATTACTTGAAATCTGGTCCTAACATTCATCGCCCCTCAAAATTTCCCCCTCCCCTCACTTACAACAGCAAGCTGGAATGCTTATGGCATCAAACATAAAATAGAAGAATTTAAAAATTTTATCATAGACTATAACCCTGACATCATTGGAATCCAGGAAACACATCTCACCGCATTGATCATCTTTCACATCAAGGCCGAGGCACAGCATTAATTATTAAAAATTCTATCTCTCATCATGTCATCATTAAAAATACGACATCGGAGAATACTACTATTCACATAGAGAGAAACCCAAAATAAAAATAACCATTTCCTATATTTATCGGCCCCCCCCCCCCCGCAAAATTTAGTTATTCCCTCTTAACTTGAATCCATCTTATCCGATAACCCTATCGGCATCTTGTTTGGAGATTTCAATGCTAAACATCCTTCTTGGAATGTTGGAGGCAGATCAAACAGATCAAGTCGTCTCATTTACGATATGATCGCTACTAACAATTTCATTATAGCAGCTCCCGACTCCCCTACCCACTCCCCTTACAGAAGTAATACTAATAGCATTATAGATTTCGCAATTTTTAAAAAAATACAAAACTGAAATTGTGATAGCCTTAGTGAACTCTGCAAGATCATAATCCAATAATATTCGAAAATTTTTTTGATAACCTTCTCTCCCCAACCCTCCAATCCCTTACTACAACCAATTGGCCTAAATTTAGACTAAACCATAACCGAACTACTACTCGGGAATCCCTACATTATTGACATTCCTCATATCGATAACTCTATTCAAAATTTAACACAAAAATTGCAGGATGCTATCAAAGCGGCCAGCACCACTAAATTAATTAAAACTCCCCTCTTAAGACTTCCGCCTTTCATCATCAGTTTAATCAAACAAAAAAATTGCCAAAGAAAATGGCAAAATTTTAGATACCCCCTTTAAATAAAAACTTAATCGTCTTCAACATAAAATTAGAAGTGAAATTTTTAAATTTAAAAATGAAAAATGGGAAAATTTACTTAAAGAATTAAATACCGAAGACAATAGACTTTTTGAAATGAAAAAAAAAACTTTCCAAAAAATTTTCCCCCAAACCCCCCCCCCCCCCCGAGTGGTAATAATGGTTTGGTCTACTCAGACAAAGCTGATCTGTTTGCACTGTCATTGGAATCTTCATTCCAAGAAAAATACTTCTCCTACGATGACACTCACATAGGAAATATTGAATCTGCTGTGAATCATTTCCTCTCAGCACCCCGTAACTTAACTCACTCCCCTCATCTCCCCCTTCTGAAATAGCCAATATTATAAGACAACTTAAAAATAGAAAAGCCCCTGGACAAGATGGTATCCATAATAAGGCTGTTAAATTTTTATCAATTAATGCAATTACCCATCTCACAAAACTTTTTAGTAAATATTTAATACACTCCTACTTTCCTGATCAATAGAAACTCGCGACTATCATTCTCTTCCCTAAACGCCCTCAGGGGCTTACCTACTTCAGGTAAGTACGGGCTTTACGAAAACCTAGGGACCTGAGTGATCTATTTCTTTCCTATGGGGTTTACTGTCTTTGGTAAACACAGGTGAAGCACTTCCGGGATACCCTAGCGATCCTTCTCTAATTTCGGCCCTCTTCCTTGTCAAATTTTGCTCCTTTTTATTTTCCTTTCCGTCTAGATCACAGATAGCAGTTCCGAGTACTTATCTACTCGTTTGCATTCAATTTTGTTTCCCCTGTCTTGAATTAATGTTTGTTCATTCTTGTTTTGTTCTTATTTATTATAATCTGTATTTGTTTCATTTTTGTTTTTGTTTTTCTCTGTTGGCCTTGCCAACCCGCTTGTTTGCCGTGTGCGGCTTCCCGTAAGGAGGAAAGGGGGATCCTGGAGATACCTTTTGCGTTCCCTTTGGCCCATGCTTCGCTGTAGACGGGTGGCAGGAGTGAATCCTCTTCTGTCAATCGGCTGGTGGTAAGTCTCTTTGTGGTTTCATCCATTAAGAGACACTGTTGTAGGGTTAGTGTTGCAGATAAGGGGTGCATCGGGTTTCCCGGTGTATCCTCGCCCTGATGCTGCAGTGCTATATCCTGGTTGACCTCCAGGTAAGTGCCGTGCGTGATATATGTCAGTTGACCGGTAACTGCCTCCCATGTTGGGCTCCATGGTGGGTGGAGGCTCCTCAGGACGAATACCTTTATTTTTCTATGGATCCTTCTTTTTCGTGCCTGGGTAAAGGCCTTGTTTTACCCACATCTATTAACATTAATGTAATAGCTAAAAATTCCCGGTTTTTAATTCTTTCTTTACCAAACAATGAATTGTGTACAAAATTGCCTTTCGCTATTCAGAAAGCGTTGCAAGGTATCGATGGTGAACCGAAATCTGAAAGAAAATTGAAATCTGGAGACCTGCTTATAGAAACCAAATCCGCTTTACAAACCAAATCTTTCTTGTCTGCTAAAACCTTTCTGGATTCTCATCTACATGTCTCTCCCCACAAATCTCTCAACTCCTGCCGTGGTGTAATTTCTGAACCTGACCTGTTGTGCACATCCGAAGCGGAAATTCTCGATGGATTTTCCGATCAGGGTGTCACTCAGGTTAGAAGGATCATAATTAAAAAAGACAGTTCTACTTTCTCTACTAAACATTTAATTTTAACTTTTAATAGTCCCCGATTACCTTCCAATATCAAAGCAGGTTATCTTAACTGCAATATCTGCCCATATATTACGATTCCTCTGCGCTGTTTCCAGTTTCAGAGGTTTGGACATTCAAAAACTGTTTTCAGGGGACAATTAACGTGCTCTAGGTGTGCGTCCATTGGACACTCTTCAACGGATTGTCAACTGGAGCCCAAGTTCGTTAATTGTTCCGAACCTCCCACTTCGAACTCTACAATATGCTCAAAATGGAAATTTCAAAAACAAATTCAAGAATTAAAATACACCCGAAACATTTCTTATATAGAAGCCAGGAAATCAATAGCTCCACAACTTCCTCATACTTATGCACAGGCCACTAAATCTTCAATTTCTACATTCGCCCAAACAGATTCAAATATTATCAGAATTGTATGCCCTCCTTTGCAATGTCTGAAGCCCTTGCCATCCAATTCAACACCTACATCGATTCCTCTGCCTACAGTTACTAGATCATCCTCATCTTCTCAGGCTGATATTTTACCTTCAAAAGCTCCTCTCCAAAAAAATTAAATCCCTACCAACTGGTCCCATTCTCCGTGCAGTTTCTTCCGCACCCCTAAGTCTGCCTTCCTCTGCAACAGCTGTTAGTTTTAAAACAAAAGCGAAAGGGAATCATAAAGTAAAACGCGTATATCGCAATATTTCTAATCCTACGTTAGACAATAAACCTAAAATTGACATCACATTAAATCCCTATAAACCTAAAAAAAAGTACCCTAACGCCTAACCTTGGACATGAGGATGATTTTATTTTATATGATGTAGATTACTCCTGGCTAATGGATCCGTGGATCAAATGGAACACACTGATTTTATAAAGCAAAAGAAAACCAGGATTCGACCTTAGTTTCTGATGTTTTCCGCTTTTACCTGATTTTACTTAAATCTGTTTACGTTTTTATCAGATTTTAAACAGCTATCTATTTATATTTATCAACATTGTTTTTATTTTTCACTTCAAATTTATTGCTTCCGGATTTTAAATTTTAACTTGGCACGATGTTTTAATTAATTTTCATGTATCACCTGGTTTAGCGCAGCATAGCCATCTCTGGCTCTTGCGCCATAAAATTTCAAAATCACTCACACTCTTTCTCTTCCCTAAACCAGGCCTTAACCACGCCCACTCTAATAACTACAACCCTATTAGCCTTCCAAATGCAATTTCAAAAAATTTTGAGAAAATTCTTTTAATTCGATTCCTTGAGTACACCCTACAGAATAGTTTTCTACCTGATGCTTAATTTGGTTTTAGACACTAACATAGCACAGTCCATCAACTCTTTCGTGTAGTCAGTCTTATCACCGAAGGATTTAATAATAAATAAATTTTTATTGGTATTTTTCCAGATATTCAAAAAGCTTTCGATAGACTTTGGCACGATGGACTGATTTTTAAGTTAATTCATCTTAACTTCCCTCCTTATCTTATTTTAATTATTAATTCTTTTCTTAAAAACAGATCTTTTCAAATTAAAATTAATCGTGAATTATCTCAAACAGGTAGAATTTCTTCGGGCTGTCCTCAGGGCTCAATCCGTTCTCCCTGTCTCTATTCCCTCCATATTTATGATTTCCCTCAAACTAATTTTTCTAGTATGTGCCTATTCGCCCAAAGCGCTGCCATTCTCGTCCAACCCAATAACCCTAACACCACGCGTAAAAAACTCTAAATTTATCTTTAAAAAATTCAAAACTGGCTCACACTCTGGCGAATTGCCGTAACTACTTCTAAAACTAAAGCCATGGTCTACCGCAAAGGCACAGCCCCCTCCATCTAAACAAATTAAACATTTTAATAACAATATAGACTGGAGCTCCGAGTTCAAATATCTTGGCGTCACCCTGGATTCCAAACTTACTTTTAAATCACTTATTAATAAAAATCACTGAAAAATACTGGGGCAAAATCAATAACTGCTTACCATTAATTGGACGTAGATCCTGCCTCTCCCTCAAAAATAAAACTTTACTATACAAACAGGTCATCCGACCCATTATTCTTTATGCCCTCTCGGTTTGGGGTCACGCCGCCAAATCTCACATAAAAAAACTTCAAATTTTACAAAATAAACTCCTCAGAATAATAATTGATGCACCCTGGTATGTTCGTAATATAGTTATACACAAAGATCTTAACCCCCCCCCCTCCCATCCAAACACATATTGCCTACCTAGCACGACGTTTTTTTTAACGCTATGCACTTTCATGAAAACACTCTCATTAATAATTTTTTACTCATAATTGCGGCTTCCACCCATTCCCATACGAATCATGTCAAAGTTATTTCAATCTTTATCCCCCCCCTTAAATCCATTTTTTTAAAATTTCCATTAAGCCTTTATTTATTTATTTTCGTTTTCTCATTTCAAACAACACCATTATTCCCATCCATCCAGCTCAATCAATGGCAACACGCCATTCCAAGTTGAGCGTCCAATAGGAAAACGGCGATTCATCGCGCAAAACCACCACTCTAACTCGCGTTAAAAATTGTTTTTCATCGCGTATATAATCATCAGATTCAGAGCCTCCATTCTCAAATTTAATTTATTTCTTTGACCTCATTCCTTCCTTACTCTATCCTTAAACTTCCTCTCATTTAATTTTCTTTCTTTCTTTCTTTTTTTTTATTTTATATTGGTCCAAAAACCAGCTTTCTTCCAATTTGAAGCAGGTTGATTTGAGCACCTAAAACAAAAAATAATAATAATAATAATAATAAAATAAAAAAATATTACATCCTAGGATGGTAACAAAAACTATAAAAATTTAAAATCAAATCCATTTTTCACATTTTTTTTTTTACTTTCTTTAATTTCCTTCTTTTTCGTTGCTACCACTTTTTTAAATGTACGACTTTTATTTATACAAAACTAAGCGCTTTTGCGTATTGTAAACTGTTTACTGTTCCCTTTAATGTTTCGTTCAAAAAAATGTCATACACGAGTAAAATGCCTGCCCAGGCTAGCACTCAATAAAATTATGCGAATGCTGCAGAATCTGTTAATCAGTTCGTTGAAAAGAATAGTTTCTCTTTTGAAAAAAGGAAAGAAAACATTTAAGTTCTTTCGGAAAAAAACGTCCTGGTACCGTAGGTAAGCTCGGAAGACTGATAAAGTATGATGACTTTACATTGTCATGCATTCAACGAAAAGTTCATTTTTTTTAAGAAATTGATTCCTATGATAAACAAACTTCTGAAAGAACTGAACGATGATACCGATATTTTTTCGAAAAAGATTAGCCTGACTGTCCTGAATATAATATTGAAAGATATGAGATTTTCATTTGATAAAAGGAAAAGACAGGCTGTTCTTCTTAAAAGATAAGACATCATTTTATGGCGTAGAAATTGTTTGCGAAAAATTCGGGAATTAAAGAAAGAAAATGCGTCAATATTCTATTTAGATGAGACCTGGGTGAATGAAGGACACTCTATGAGTCGAGAGTGGCAAGACACAAAAATTACAAGCAGTTATGAAGTTCTTCTAACTGAACGATATGTTTGATTCCACCCAAAAGTAAAGGAAGGAGACTTATCATAACCCATTTTGGAAGAAACGAAGGATTTGTTCGAGATACTGCAGATATTTTTGTAGGAAAAAAAATCTGGGGACTATCATGAAAAAATGGATGGTAACCATTTTGATAAATTGTTAAAAATGCCACTCCAAAATTAAAATCCAACAACATCATTGTGATGGACAATATCCTCTACCATTCCATGAAAAAGAAGAAAACTCAATTGCACAAAGTGCAATTTAAAAGGGGTTATCAGAAAGGAAAATTATGTGGAACCAAGATATAAAAATCGAACTTTTGCAGAAAATCAGTGAAGTAAAACATTTGTATGATAGTTATAGAGTAGAAGAAATTGCAGAAGCATTTGGCCATAAAGTTTTAAGACCACCTCCTTATCATTGGGAGCTCAATCCCTTTGAGATGATTTGGAGCTAAGTAGAAGGACATGTTGTTAGGAAAAACAAAACTTTTTAAACTTAATGATGTTAAAGATCATGTAATTCAAGGAATATAGAAGATCTATGTTCAAAATTGGAGGACTTGCGTTAATCATGTAACCGAAAAAGAGAAGATTTGGGAAATCGATGGATTTGTTGATGAAATATGGGAAAATCAAAACTTAATTATATCTGTGATTAGAATGATTCTAGCTATTCACAACTATTGAGTACTGATGAACTGTAAATGCATGTGTTGCAAATAATATTGTTGCAATACAAATATTTTTCTCATTGTCACTAAAATTTATAAAAACGTTTGGCTTGGTATTTTAAACTACCTTATTTGTATAACTATTTGAAATGGGATAAATAGTACAAAGGGTGTTCAGATAAAAAAGGTGCGAAACGACACTATGAGTATAAATGAAGATTTTATTCAAAGATTACACCCTAAGCCTGAGAACTATGATCCAATTGATTAACGAGCTGAAGGATTCCTCGTTTCCAGAATTCCTGTGGCAGTGACGAGACCCAGTCCTTCGCAGCGTCCTTAAGGTCGTTGTCCGAGTTGAAGCGCTTCCGTTTCGATGTCTTTTCAGGAGACCAAACACATGGAAATCGCAGGGTGACATGTCCAGACTGTAGGTCGAATGGTCAAGCTACTCCCCCTTGAACTCGGTCAGTTCCGCGTGTGAGACCCTGCAGACATGTGGACGCGCGTTATCATGGAGCAGAGCCACACCCTCCTTAAGCAGCCCCGGTCTTTTATTATTGATGGATTTGCATAGGCTTCGGAGTGCCTCACAGTACACATCGGAGTTAAGGGTTCTTCTGTCCTCGAGGAATTCAACAAGTAGTGGACCTTGGACGTCGAAAAAGGCTGTGAGCAAAACCTGGCCTGCTAACACCGCGGTTTTGAACTTTTTGGGAAAAGGTGACGACGAATGTTTCCATTGCATGCTGTCCCGCTTTGTTTCTGTCTCGTAGTGATGGCATCAGCTCTCATCATCTGTGATGATTCATACCAGGAATCTGGGGTCTTCATGATAACGAAACAGATGTTGAACTGCTAGCCCATACGCAGTTCCTTTTGCTGATCAGTGAGCTGCTTCGGAACCCACTGTGCACACACTTTCCAATAACACAACCTGTCGTGAACTTCACCGCCAACAATCGCAATGTGACACGCCGATCTCTTTTAGATGTGAGTGGGCAGCCATTTTAAAATGCAAATGAAATTATGTTTTTGTATTTTCAGTTTGCAACGTATATAGATTGACGGATTAACTGGAGCACTTAAGCTTGTAGGTTTTTAATCTCCGTATCTCTTTTAACTGTAGAGCATGACATCGGCCTTTATTTCGCCCAAAACTGCTATTAATTACGAAGATTTAAGTTGAAAACTGCTTGAAAGTATTAAAAAAAAACGATGTGAATATGGAAGTTGTGAGGGTATGGCCTATGTTTGTGCTACTTACCAATGGGTTTGCAGCTTATCAGAACGGTAAGAGAATCAGGAAGAATAAAAATAGTTACCGACGGTTCCAAAATGACTACCCTCTCAGAGAGTGGCTGTGTTCTGTGGTGCTTTGCTTTGTTACATAGAATTTGTTAATGTCAGTGTGCTATTGCATTTTGTTAATGGTTTGAGTATTTAAAAACTTAAGCGTTGAGTAAGATGTTATTAGGTCTTAATTTTGTAATCAGGAGTGTAATTTGTAGTATTTTGTAGGGAATTTGTTATCAATATTTTCAAGAGTTTCAAAGAATTTGATAGCAGTTTTTTTGCATTATATATTTTATGGTAGAGAAATTAATGGAATTGTAAAGTTTTGCATTTCTCATAAACCATCTGGTATTTAATATTTGTCTTAAAACATGGTTTTAAAATCTTTCTAGTTTATTAATATGAGTTTTAGCTACAAAATTCTGAACTGGGCAGGAATAAATAAGAATTGGTTGGAGAATCAGAGTATAGATAATCAACTTGATATTTCTAGTCATTTTTGAATACCCAGTGATAAAGGGGTAAACTTTACACGCGCTTGCTCGGAATTTCTTTTTAATGCATGTTATGTGATTTTCGAATATGAACCATTTACATATAATTACACATAGGTATTTAGTGTACTAAGACCAGGGTATTGGGTTAAGTAGATTTTTGAGTTGATTCTTTTTCTGATGTTAGGGAAGAAAATTGATTCAGTTTTTGTGACGTTTATGGCGATTTTTCATTTAGAAAATCCGTCTAAAAGGATAATAATTTGTTTGTTATATGCGTGGGCAATGTTGTTTGATTCTGTGTTATGACAAGTATTGTAGTGGCATCTGCATACATTGATGTAATAATGTTGTCCGTGCGGCCTATATCTTTCACAAAAATTGAGAAAAGGGTCGGAGTGAGAATTGAGCCTTGAACTACTAATGCGGAGATGTTCTTAATATCTGGATAGACGTTGTTAACACGTCGAGTATAGGAACGATTTTTTAGATAGGAATTTGTTGGTTTGATGATTTGAGAAAGGTGTATTAATTTTTTTTCAATTTAAAGATCAATCCTTCATGCTGCACTCTGTTGAAGGCTTTTTGTATTATTGAGAAAAACTGATCAATCGATTTTCCATCATTATTCCCGGATTTGATATGTTCAATGACACGCAGAAGCTAGCGGGTGGTGAAGAGTTTTTCTTAAAACCATGTTGCTCTTGGATTAAAATATTCCTTTCTTTTAGGTGATTGTTTATTCTGTGTAAAATAGTTTTTCAACTAGTTTACTGAGAATTAGGAGTAGTAAAATTGGAAGGTAACTATCAAGAAGGGTTTCTCCCCTGGTTTAATAATGGGAATAATCTGATAAAGTTTTCGATGATAAAATAAAATAAACTATGTTGTTACTATTTTTAATGATGTGAATAATCTCAAAAATATTTTTGAATGGTAGTTGCTTTACCATTTTGTTGATAATTTCTTCCCTTTACGGTTTTTTTTTAAATTTAAATTTTTTAATGTATTTAAGAATTTTAGTTGGATTTTTTTGATAGAAGGAGTGAGGTGTTGTGTATTTGAGAAGTTATTTTTGCTTGCAAGGTAATTGTGAAAGATATTATTTATTTTGTCATCATTATTTGGATTTTAAATTTCATTTAGTTTGAACTAGTTTCCGAGACATCTTTCAAGAGCATTTGCTTTTTCTGAATCTGAGCATGTAATATTGATTTATCCTTTAAAGACGGAAATCGGGGCTCTCTTGGAGACCTGCTCATGAATTTTTGTGTTTATGTTGAGGGAGAGGGAAGTGAGTGTGGTGTTTGCGTTTAAAATGTCAATGAATGTTCCCTATTTGTAGATACTTTTCTTTTATTAAGAGCTATTTGTATGGTAGCTTTAAAGTTAAGAATTAATGAGTTGTTATTTGATTATGTTTCGCAAATAGAGTTTATTTCCCTCGTTCAGTGATTGTTGCGTATCAATGTAAAATCTAGGGTAGAGGCGGGGTTACGGCCAAAGTGTGCTGGTGTGAATGGGGCTAGAATGTCGAATTCTGCACGATTAGAAAATTTTTGGTGTATTCATTGTAATTACCGTTCCAGCTGATATAGTGGACATAATCATCTCTGTATAAAATGGAAACATCTCAGAGCTGAGTAATTGTTTCTAAGTTGTGTTGAGTCGAGAGAATATTAGAAGTTGAGAGAATGTAGAGGCAATACTTAATGGGTATTCCTCCGAGAGGGAGACGGGGGAAGGTAAGAGAAATTACTGTTGCTTCTATCACCCCTAAAAGAAGGGGTTGGTACGTCGTAATGGTGGATATTAGTTATAATTGACAGAGATGTGCCTCCAAATGGAAATGTTTTGTTTTTCCTAATGTTCCTATAAATAGGGAAATTTGAGATTTTGAAGTTTACACCTCACAACTCGACTGTATGAGGCTTAATTCCGTTCCCATCAATAATGTAATTCTGGGCCCTAAACAGTCGGGATTCTCATTTTCTAGTATTAGAAGAGAGGTTTGCAATGTATTTGCAGTTCGACGTTCAATAGCTCAGTTTCATTTAATATTTTTTAAGTAAAAAATTGAGCTTAAATTTGCATATTCTAAACATATCATGTTTCTGATGAATATTGCAAACATATTAAAGAACTTAATACTTATAGAAATTTAATGCTCAAATTCTTATAAATTCTTAATTGTCTATTAAAATTATTCAGTTGTTAAATTATTTCTGAAAAAAGAGCATAATATTTTCTTGTATATTTGCAACACATTAAAAACTTTACATTTTTATCAATAAAATTTTGATTCAACAATTTCGTACTTTTTTAATAAACTGTAGTTATTTAAAAAGTAGCTAATGATTTACAAACAGCCAGATATGGTAATTCATAAACAGCTATTATCTCTGCATTTTGTAGACCTATTGGTTGCCATCTGTAAAACATTACTAGTCCGCTCTTCTTGGCTCCTGTTTTCTACAACTCTTGAATGATTTGAATGAAGATGAGAAATTGATCTTTAATTCATGGGGAAAAACTTGGCTCCTGTTTTCTACAACTCTTGAATGATTTGAATGAAGATGAGAAATTGATCTTTAATTCATGGGGAAAAATTAGGCAACATTTTTTGTACTTGGGAAGCATTGCCAAATTTATTGATTCAAAGAAACTGAGATACCTTTTTTTCTAGTCATTTAATATAAATTTAAAAAAATTTTCCAATTCCATTTCGCTTCCATCTTACGTGACTAAGAAGTGCACAACCTTTCATGATGTTAAATACTACAACTTCAACTGTTCGTATTTTAAATGTTTTGATACTGAAATTTTGTTTAGTCCCGACAAGAGTAGTATATACGGACGTGTAGGTAAATAATAATGTATTTTATGGATGTCTTTTTCAAAATGTATTAAGAAATAAAATTAATGAAAAATTAGAGTTTTATTTTCACTCATTATCTCAAACACGTGCGTAATTTATTGAGATTAATTTTCATTTATAGTTTGTGTATTTAAATTCTTGAAATTTATTCAGAATTCGAATAAATAAATAAAATAATAAATAGTCAATATTTTACCATTATATTAACTTTGCTCGTGAGCGTGAATTCCCCCCCCCATTATTAACTAATCTAATTTTCATAGCTTTTAAAAGAGAATTGTTTTAGTAAAATACATTGTAGTTTTTTTTTTTATAATCGAATGGTTAGTTTCATTAGCTTCAATGCCAATGAAACGATCTAGTTTTAAATTTTATTGATTGTAGTTTTTTTTTTTTTTTTGGCTAGAAGGTATTGCTTTTGATATTTCTATATTTAATTTGTATTGAGATATCTGTTAATGTGAATAAAAGAAAAATCTATATTAACTTCTATCATTCTGTTCTTCCAGATAAATTTTGTTATGTAGATGTTAGTATAACTAAGCTGTATTGTTATTTATTTATAATGGCTGGAAAGCTGTTTCGCCCACACTGTTGGCAACATAAATATTTGTTGGAGATAAATGTAGCAACTCTTGATTTTCTGTTTAACATGGCCATTTTACATAACAACCTTGAATTTTTTTCTTCTCTAGTTAAGTGCTTGTCATTGGTTTGAAGGTTTTAGCATGTGCTCAGTTTTCGTAAGGTTTTTTCGACCAGTAAGAGGATTTTTTTTAAAGCTTGTGTCAGGAATCAATTTAAAACTTTAGCCAGATAAAAAAAATTGAGGATATCTCAGTTTGATTTGCATTTTTGTCTTATATTTTTAACGAGTTTTATCGCTTGAATGGTGTCAATTTTGTAAGATAATCTTTAAGATATATGTTTATTTGTTTGATGTGATTTATAATAGCTAGCAATTTGGAAAACCATAAGTATTTGTGGAAAATTTTGCATCTAAATTTGAGAAAATGACTAAATTTTTAAAACATTTCCTCGAATCTACCTGTAAAATAGTTTAATAAAGCTTTTATTGTATTCTTTCATTTAGCATTCAGTAGAGTTCTGATATGTAATTTTAAAACAAGTTACTTTGTTTTATTATAAATATTAAGTCCTTTTTATGTAAATTTTAAGAAGTTTTTTCTTTTAAAATGAATTATATGTAGTTCATTTTATTTTGATTGTGAGTTTCATTAGGTTTATTTTGAAAAGCTCCTGATGGAATCATAAGAGATTTTAAGTAGTATTACGATCAAAACATTAAGCGAGTGCAATTATAAAAATTCACATTCATTCTAATATCCTGTCATGCTTTTCATTTTTGTAGAGAACATTTTTAAAATTCGTTATGATATATTTTTAAGCACCAGATGGATTAATTTTATGGGAATATATAATTCTAAGAAAGTGAAAAATAATTTAATCTGCCAGAATGTGTCAAAACAATTAACAGGTCTTATAACTATTTTTATTGCTTATGGAAGTGAATGAAGCTAAATTTGTGAGAGAGGATGATGGTTATGAAGTTCTTAAAACATTTTTTGGATCCACAGACAAAATAGATTAGTCAAATTTTTCTTCATTCTTTCATTTAGCACTCTGCAGAGTTTATACAATAAACCCAATTTCGAAAAAATCATCAAAGGTATGGGCTAAACAGTATTTTCACCACATACATTTTGTAAAAAAGCTAAATATAATTTGTATGATTTTCCCTAGAACACCAGAACAGTTAAAAGTAATTTATAAAATCAACAAAATGGGTTAAAATGAATCCCATATATATTGAACTATACACAAAAGTGTCATTGGATTTTTATATGTTACTTTTAGAACTATAGTAAACTGTTCCTTAGCTGTATTCACACTGGTGTGCTAAAAAAAATTTACATAGCAATCCAGATAAAAAGAATCAACTTAGAAATCATAATAAAGAACAATAAAACTGAATTTACTCTAGAGATAAACACATTCCTTTTTGTTTGCCAGAAATATCTCCAATTTGGTGTGCTTCAAATTGTTAAAACCTGAAAAGTTACTGCTAAACTTCATTGAGAAAGCAAAGTCAATTAAATGAAGTTGCATTACTGAAACTATATGTGATTTAATAAAGTTTTAAAGTAAACATTATTTGAAGTGTATAAAATGTTTCCTTTTATATGTGTTTCATCTGTGTTATAATTTTATTATTTTATAAGAATGTTTTTTTAATAACTCATTAGTTCCAATTTTTGACAGATATTTTTACAATGGACAGCAAATTTAAATCGAAGATTTTTAATCAAGAAGAACTAGAGGCCGAAATTCAGAGAGAGAAAGAAAATAGGGAAGTAAAATTAACTTATAAAAAATCAAAACATTCTTTAGACAGTGATGAAGAAGATGATGATGCTAAAGCTGAAAAATACAATGTTCTTGATCCAAATGATTTAGAAGGTAAAATAATTTTTTTTTTTTATATAATTGTGAAATTTTAACTTTTTTTTTTATGAGTGAGATGTATTTTCTAATTGAAAATGTAGTTTAAATATTTTTTCTGACTTAAAATTTTTTTTAATTGTATTTTTGAGAAATGTTGAAAAAAGTATGCTTTATAGAGTATAGTTTAAATCTCATTTTTTTTTAAATAACAGATTCAAATTAAATTTTTTAAAACTGTTTTAAAAGGCAGTGTTATTAATTATTTTAAATAATGTTTTTAGTATTGTTGAAATAAATAAATTATAATTAATTTAGATTAGTTCTATACTTGTTTTATACTTTTTTGGATATAGCTATATGTGTATTATATTTTAAAATTTTAATTAAAATTTAGTAATTTTTTTCAAAAAAATTTTTTGAGAATAAATTAAATAACTTTTAAGTGTTGAATAGGATTTTGAAAGTTTGATTTACCCTCAGATGTATGAATGTTAATAAAGGAGTTGTGCATTTTTTTTAAAAACTTGAATATTAATGTAGTGAACTGTGGCAACATGTGATTGCTCACCGTTTAAGCTTGCTGTCACTCTCCACTATGAGAATGATCTGGCCATTCTAGTAAAGCATGCGAACAGAAGTAGACTGAAGCCAAAGTGAACTAAAATCCTTCAGCTACTGCTAATAAGGTAGCACTGGGAAGTAAGTTGGGAAAGAAAGATGAATCGCAGTGGAAGTTACCTGGTTCTCTCTACCAGTTCGGATTTTCTTCTTTATTTGCAGATCAAGTTCACAGTTTATGTTTTCCATCTTTTAAATTTTTTAAAAAATTGTTTTAATAATTTTTTTTATTGTTAGAATGTGTGTCTAATCTTCTTGTGCAAAATTTAAATACCTTCTGATTGTGAGTCCATTGTGTTTACCTCCACAATTGGTGACTAACCACAGAACCTACAAAATGTTGAATTTACAAAAAAAAAAAAAAAATTGATTGTTAAAAATTTGGAATGCACTTATAATGTGATTTTTAAAATGAAATGGTTGTTTTCTTAACATTCCATAAGTGAAAACAGGCCAAAATTGGAAGATTCTCATAACAGGATCATAGCGAGGAAAATTTATTTAGTTAAAATTACTTCTTGTGTGTGTGTGGGGGGGAGAGTATACTTTCTTTTTGTAAATACAGAATATTTACAACTGTGAAGTATTCGTGAGGTTCCTTTTTTCTTTTGGGGCTTACTGTGGATGTTTTTACTGTTTTTGGTTTAACTCCAGTGAATTGCCTCTTGGATGTTCCAGTGATTTCTATATTTTTGATCTTTCTTGTCAGACCACCTCCTTTTTCTTTTTTTTTTTTCATTTACAAAGTTTTGTCTTGAATGCAGATATGCAATTTTTTAAAATTATTAAGTATTGTACAGCCTGACCTAATATAGCCCTTGTACTAATAAAATCATCCAAACAACAAATAAAATTTAATTATTCAGGTGGATACATATTTTTATTCATGCATGTGTATGTATAAATTTTCTATTAATATTTGATGATTTAATATGTGTTTTTGAGATTTGTTACGGACCCTTTGTATAGTGTATTATTTTTAAAAAGTTCATTTATCTTGCATTGTAGTTTATCTTAAAAACTCATTTCAAAATTATTGTATTTTTAAGCATCAGTTTTTTATTAAAAATATTTAATATTTGTGCTACAATTTTCAAGTTGTTTTTATATTAATGCCTCTAAATTTAAGGAATTTTATCTATTATTTTTAATTTCATTTGTTAACCTTTGTAGATATGTATTAAAAATTTCTGTAAATTTTGAGGCTAATGCCTAAGTGTTTTATATCAAAAATATATTATGAATTTTTTATGTTCTTTCTAGGGCAAGAGGATGGAACAATTGATTATGACGGAGAGATAAAAATTACTCCTTTTAACATGAAAGAAGAATTAGAGGAAGGGTATTTTGATAAAGAAGGAACTTATATCTTTAAAAAAGAAGATGAAATTAAAGACCAATGGTTAGATGATATTGACTGGGTAAAGGTATGTCACCCCTTCCTCCCTTAAATTATTTAAAAGTTATTTAATTTTTTTTCTTCTTTTCAGTAACATAAGCATTGAAAGCAGATTGTGTTGTGTTTAGGCTAATTTAGATCTACGATGGCTTTCGAAATTGAGTACACTTCGCTCTTTCTCTTTAAGGCAGGAAAATTTATTATTAAGTATTTATTCAAGTTAAATATTTATATGAACAACAAAAATACACATTACAAAATATATTAGCCTAAGAAACAAAACTGAAGAATCTATTATATCTTAATGACTAAAATGTTTGTATTGAACATTTACAGATTTCTAAGTTACAAAATTTATTATACATCTAATATATTAAGTATATTCTTGAAAAACACAAAATTAATATTTCAATGTATATTATTTGGCATTTAGAACACCTTCCAAATGATTTATGTAGTTTAACTGCATATTTTTCACATTTTTCTTATATTATTGTTTGTAGGTGTTCTTTGTTCTTAGTAATACAGTTTTGAACATTTTTTACAGTTTTTTTCCAACTGAGATAAAAAATTTCTATTAACAATTAACTGCATGTTTTAGTTTGTTATCTTGTAGAAACATAGAATGCAACCATTAACCCAATTACTGAAGAATAATTTAAAGCACTTAATTTTAAATTATTCTTTAATACGTTATGTTTTTTTTTTATTTCTTCCATGTCTCTGTCAATAAAAACTGAATTTTCTTCACTTTTTAGAAGACATATAACTTCATACAAAAACCAAATCACTTTCGTGCTTGACAGTGAGAATGGCGTTTGAGAGGAAATAGTCCAGAGTTGGATTTCCGCCAAACATATTATTGACCATCATTACCAAAAACATTGAATTAACTTTCATCATTGAATATTACATTATTCTAGAAACAGAAAATGTCATCATTTTTTCTCTATTTTCTTAAAAACTAAATGGCTGTGAACATTATAATTTATTTCTTGGAGTACTTTTTGAATTGTTTCGGTAGAAGCACATCTTCCTATTGCTGGAAAAGTGGAAAAGGCAATTTTTACAGCACTCAAAGAGTTTTTCTTGCATCTCAAATGATGTTTTTGTAGTTGTTGAACTGTAAGATTTTTCTCACTCTGTCTGAAATTAACTTGCATTTTGCCCCAATTTGTTATACTTCTTGATATGTTTTTTTTTGTATCGATCTGTTACTACATTAAGCTTCCTTTGGAATATCACACAGAAATTTATTTACGTACCTCAGACATTAAATAGACAATTTCTGAATTTGAATATTAGTTTCAATTCTAGAGCTTTTTCACTTTTAAAATGTTTTTTTTTCTCCTGAGAAATAAATACCGATATCTTAAAGTAACAAAATTATCAAACAATAGTGCAAGAAAAATTGAAATTTTTATAGAGTGTATACTCAATTTTATGACTGAAGTTTTGATGTAAAAATTTAGTTAATTAAAATATTAATGATTTTTCATTTTTTTTTTGGTCTGATATGTTTTGTAATATACATTTTATTGTTCCTATAAATATTAAACTTAAGTATTTAATACTGTCTTAGACCTTGCAGTTAAAGTTCAGTATCAGGTGTCCCTTGACGTCTGCTGTGAAATTTGGGTGCGATAACAATTTAAATGCGGTGAATTAGGTTATGGTAATCCAGATGTATATAATTTGAAAAGAAGTTTGCATATGTTACATATTCTTCATTCTTGATTGTTATTTGTGAAAAACAGTGCACAATTTTCAACCATTTTTTTGTGAGATCAAGAATTGTTATTTGTTTCTTTGGTAAATTGTTGTTAAAGATTTAAGAATATTGGAAAAGTATAATTTACATTTTTTTTTAATGATTTGAAAAGAAAGAGTAAAATAAATATTTTATAGTGGTGCCAACAGAGGAACTCTGTTAACATAGGTAGGTGCAATTTAGATTAATTATTTTTTCATAGCATTCTTCATAAGGTAAGAAAGTCATGTATTACTTATTCATTATTACAAAAATATGTAATATTATTGCTTAATTATAGTTATCAATTTAAAAATAAGAATTATTCATAAATAATTCTTATTCAGGAATAATAATTCTTTATAAACAATTTTTATTTATTAATTAGACTTGTAAATAAACAATTCTTATTATTAAATAAAAATTGTTAATAAACAATTACTAATAAATAATTGTTAATAAATAAGACTTGTTTATAAGCAATTTTTATTTATAAATAAAAATTGTTTACAATTAAGAATTATATATAAACAATTATTATTTATAGATTATTCTTAAATCCTTAACATTTACATTTGATTCTTCCAATTGAATCTGCACCATTTTGGTTAGGTTCTCATTTACAACATTTTCATGGCATCACTACTTATGTAACTCAAGTTTGGCAACCTTTCTTCTGAATCACCAAATTTCACCTCAGTCATCAAAGGGCACCCTATACTGGACTTTAACCCACCTATCAGATGTAGAGTGAGAAGTGTGTATTAAATTTTGAGAGCCACTGTAATATGTATAAAAGTTGTTCAAATATTTTTTTTGGAAATTAAAGTCCAATTTTTACTTGTTGAATCATACATGAAAATAATGATTAACCCCCCCCCCCCAATTTAATAATCCTTGGGAAGAGTCTAAACCAACAATCCATACATGCATGCACACCCATATGTTTTAAAATTTTATTCTGGTGTGATTCTGTTATCCATGTAAAGCAGTTTATAAATTTTGTTTTAATTATCTATTAAGTATGTTTCATTTATTTAATATGTAATTCTATAAAGCTTATGTCGAATTGTTATATTTTTAAAAAAAGAAACTACATTTCTTATATTCTTGACCAAAATTTTAGGTTTCATTAGTTTTTCAAGCTGATGTATTTTTATATCGATATTTCTATTTTAAAAGCCTTTTTATGTCCGCAATTTTAGAATTTTGACTTAAGAACTTATAAGCAATATTCTGCAGATTGTTCTTTTTTTATTATTTAGGTTCTTTTCATTCAAATAAATAAATTGAACAGCTCATATTAAAGTATTTTATTGAAGCTTATTGCTGTTGTAGTGTAAGAAATTTAATGAAATTCATGGTGTCATGAAATAGAATTTGGAATTTTTATGCTTATGATTATGTAAGCAGTATGCTTAGAAAACAAAATGTACAAAATTATCTTCTTTATATTATACATATATGTTGACAATTTCTTAATTTATATTAAAACAAACAAATCTCAAGATTAATTAGCATTTAAATGACATTAGTGTTCATATTTATATATTTTTTGAAAACAATAAGCATACTCAATGTTTCATGAAAATGTTGTAACTTTATAATTAAAATAACTGATTTTTGCAAATTTAGACTCTCGTTTATTATTTTTTGTTAATTGGGGAAAATTTATATATTGTGCAAGCAATAAATATCGCTTTTTGTAATATTTTTTTTCTAATGTATCTAAAGCATTTTGGTAACAATTGAGCAGTGTATAAAATGTCAGTCAAATGATTATGAATTTTCATTATGTTTAAGAGAAGCAAGATGACCCCCCCCCCTTTTATTATTATTTAAAAAAAAATAAGAACTCATTTCAGATGAAGTTGTAAATTATTTTTTAGTTAAAAAAATAAAGGGAAAATTATTTGATTTCTATATTAGGGCACTATGCTATCAGAATATAATTCGTCAACTTTTAAGGCTTTTCTTGATTGTATGTTGTTTAACTTGCTGTTTTTAAAAAGACCAGTACACAGATATATTTATTACAATTTTTTTTTGCATAAATATTGTCATATTAGTTATGTTTAATTTGCATGTTTCAATAATTGTATTACAAGAATTTCAAGTAAATGAATGAATGATATTATAAAATGTAGAACAAATTTAGTTTCATAAATTTATTTCTTATATTAGAGAGTAACAAAAATAAAGCTGTTAATACATATATATGTTTTAATAATGTTATGATAAATACTTTTTTTTGCAAATAATATTTTTTTTCTTGTTGTAAACTAAAAATGTTTTTTTTTTTTCATTTTAAAAATGAGGGGGGGGGGGCCTCAGCATTTTTAAAATGAAGTAACTTTTAGTATTTGGAAATGTTCAGTTTGCAACCTTATATTGAGAAAAAAAAAATTTGTTCTTCCATTTGTATTAATAATTTTTTCTCCTTCTCCATTGTTAAAGATAAAAGCCGTTGAGAGCTGCAAAAGGAAACAAGATGAAGAGGATGAAAGCAGTGAGGATGAAAAACCACCAATAGACCTTGTTTCAAAGTACACACAAATGCTTGAAATCATGAAACCAGGTGAAAGTGTCCAGAAAGCTATTTGTCGTTTAGGTGGTGGGAAGTCTTCCAGAAGTGCAAGCAGTCGTTGGAAAAAGAAAAAAGAAACAGATAGCTCTAAGGATGCTAATGAGGACAATGAAAAAGATGTTGAAAAGCTGCAGTTATTGACTGGTCTAGCTGATGAAATTGTACATTCAGGAGATATGGATGTTTACCAACAGACCTATGAAAAAATGTCTTATTATGTTAACTCTAAATCAAATATAGTAAAACAGGAACTTAATGGCTCTCTAAACAAAGAGGCTGAATTAGACATGTTTGGAGATGACTTTGATGAGAAAGTTGATGAAAATAAGATTTCTCTGCCTACTCCACAAACACCATCTCCTAGTGCAGGTGAGAAATTAAATTTTTTTATTCTGTTGTGTAAATTTGTTCTTAATGAGAATAAAGTGCTTTTTGGAAATACTTTGCCTTATTTCTATAAGTTATTCCATTTCTTAATTTTTGAAGAAAAATAAACCAAGGTTTAGTATAATGTATTTAGTATATTGTATTAGTCTCTGTCTTAGGTGATCAACATGCCAAGTAAGGCATGTTGATCCTTAATTGACTGGAATAAACTGGCTTCAGTATAAAGAACTGGGTATATTGTATATTGCATGCAGATTTCTTATATAACACTAGAGAATGTATGAAATCATAACTGAAACACATTGAAACACTTATAATATTTTTAAAGTCGATATTTTTCTTGTGACTTGAACATTCACATTTTAAAAAGAGTGAAATGATAATCATGATCCATTTAAAAATTTTTTGTTCAAATGTAGGTTGAAAAATCTCCTTCCAAATTTCACTATGTTTTTTTTCTCTCACTATATTTATATTTAGGGAGAATTTTCTCTCTCTCTCTCTCTCTATATATATATATATATAAATAAACACTTTCTCTCTTTCGAAAAAGATTAAAGTTTTAATAAAAATATCTTTCTAATTTAACTGTGAGTATTAATACCAACTAAGCAATCTTATTAAAAAAAGAATGAAAAGTATGAATAATATAAAACAATATATACATTTTTAATTTTTTAGCACAGAGAAGACTCAAAGGTTCAAAATTACTCAGATTAGTATATACCATATTAAATAGAAAGTTAATGCTAAATAATCAGCATACAAGTAATGAAAGTGATTGATTCTAAAAAGCTTTTATTGAATATGATACATTTTGAGATGTTTTTATTTGAAAACTAAGCTGACAGTAAGTGGTAATGAAATTTGGAAGTATTTCTGTAAAATTTTCACATTACTAAAAATTTAACTGTGGTAAATTTAATGGACTGTAAAACATAATTAAATGAAACATTAAAAGTAAAGGAATGCTTGGCATTCTCTGTTATGTCTTTGTATAAGATGGCCACAGTAACTCAGTTTATAATGGTAACTAATTCTCATCATAGACCTCGTTTCAATCAATATATGAGTTTGTTACTCAATTGCACTAAAGACCTAGATCTATGGTAACCGGGACTGATGCACAATAAATCTGTTGAGGATCAAAGTCCTGTTAGTTTGGGCTGAAAGTTAGGTAAGTAGGGTTGTTGTGTTCATAACTTGACCATAACTCAAAATCACAAGATCCTTTACCAATAGCCCTCAAGTTATTTCCCTGCACAATATTTACAAATAATCAATCAAATCAATGTGTAAGTTTGGGATTTGAAAGTTCAATTTTTTGTTTGTTTGAAAATAAGCTTGAAATTTAAGGTGTATATATGACTTAATGAAAATTGCTTTTATTTCCCCCTATAGTATGTATCTTTAACCATAAGTAAATAAATAATAATCAGACGCCACATTTATATCATGAGTTGTAATTTAATTTTTTTAATTAAATTTTTATGTGTAGTACTTCATTTTAATTCTTTAATTTTTAAAACTATTTAGATGCTGTTGATGCTGAATCAGAAGTTATGTGGGAATTTAAATGGGAAGATAAAGATGATGCTAAAATATATGGACCTTATCCAACTTCACAAATGCAACAGTGGGTTGATGAAAAATATTTTGAAAATGGTGTATTTGTGCGACAAGTTGCAAAACCAGATGCTGTATTTTATTCTTCCAAAAGAATAGATTTTGAATTATACTTATAAAATTTTCAAAGTTTTTGCACCACAATCATCATTATTCATATAAATTTGATTCAGTTGAATTCATTTAGTTTTTCTAAACAATTTAGTGACATTTTTTTTATGTTTTGTAGATTACCTAAAAAATATTTTCTTTCATAAAATAAGTTTTTTTATGTTTGATTTACCTTATTTCTTCCCATTTTATTATTAAAAAAGATATTTTCTCTGTTATATTTGAAATAAGTTGTATTATCTGTTATGATGAATGCAGTTCTTAAAATTTTTATCAAATGTATAAGATTTTTAAATCATTTAATATTTAATTTGTTTTTTATACGAGCATTAAATAAGTGATTATGAGTATTATAATCTTTGTTATGTTTTCTTTTTCTTATAATGATTATTATAGCTGGAATTACTCTTTGTTTGATTGTACCTAATTTGATTCTTGTTAAAGTACTGAAGACTTGAAATTTTAATGTGATTCAGAATTTTATTTTAAATTAGTGAAATTATTAGATTTAAGGGAGGAGAAAAATGTTTTCTGAGGAATTTTATTAGAAAATTTTTTGGAATAAAATTTTTTTTTAAATGATTGGGCATTCAGTTCTTTTTTGTACTCCAAATAAGAAAAAAATTTCCCTTATCTGTGGAATTTTTAAATTGTATTTAATATCGTGAAATGCTCTTGTTTCAGAAACGTATTTCTTATGAGATAATAGCCTTATTTTTATGAATTGCATTTATTAATATATATAATAAGTGCTTTGCTCATTAAAGTATTTCTATAAACAGTTCAAAAGCAAATTTATCATGTAAAAGGTGTGTTGGATAGTTAAAATTAGTAAAGATATTTATTTGCTTTCTTTTGAGTACATGGTTATCTTTTTAATGCTTTTTATTTTTATTTATTTGATATTGACTTACACAGCTTGAAAATATATACTTATGATATATATATATGAAATTGACTTACACCGCTAAAAAATTTTTTTAAATGATTGGGCATTCAGTTCTTTTTTGTGTTCCAAATAAGAAAAAAATTTTCCTTATCTGTGCAATTTTTAAATTGTATTTAATATCGTGAAATGCTCTTGTTTCAGAAACTTATTTCTTATGAGATAATAGCCTTGTTTTTATGAATTGCATTTATTAATATATATAATAAGTGCTTTGCTCATTAGAGTATTTCTATAAACAGTTCAAAAGCAAATTTATCATGTAAAAGGTGTGTTGGATAGTTAAAATTAGTAAAGATATTTATTTGCTTTCTTTTGAGTTCATGGTTATCTTTTTATTGCTTTTTGTATTTTTATTTATTTGATATTGACTTACACAGCTTGAAAATAATATTGTTGAATTAATTATGAGTAACAATTATATTCATATACTTCAAGTAGTGTTTATACTGATTTATTAAATGAAATTTTGGTAAAATAGTAATATGTTTTTTAAGTTAAAATCTTTTATTATTGCATTATGTGATTGTAAAAAATATCAATGGTGTGAATAAATTTTAGAAAAGTAATGAATTTCTTTGTACAAAGTTCACAACTCATTTCATGCTGTAATTAGATGCTGCATCATTGATGTATTATAAAATGAAATAAATATTGTTTTGTTACTATCTGTGAAACTCATATTATATTGTTGATCTGAGTAAATTTGATTATATTTTACCTTTTTCTGTAAATATTGTCATTTACTAACTTAATAATGTTAACCTTGGTGCTTAAATTATAGCCTTGTACCTTCGTGGCAAAGTTGTGAGTGGCTTAAGGGTTATGGATGTGAATTACAGTTTCACTAAAGTCTAGGTGAAAAATGAAGAACTATATGGTAAATTACATATAATTAAGCTTTAAAATCATATGTATTCATTTGGAAATCAACGTTACATGTATATACTAGGTACTTAACTGTGACTTAAGAACAAGGCTAGCTGTTGCCTATTAGAAAGTTCTTAAGGCTCCCATCTACTGGCCGTTTCAATTTTATGCAGTGAGGGTTTGTGTATTGGCACTGGAACTGCAGCATCCCAATATCCAGTTGATATAATAGATAAAATTTAATATAATGAGTCATTTTTTTTCTTTAACCACTTCCCAGTTTTGACCGAACGCTGCTCGGGTATTTAAAAATGGGCCTTCCCTGATTTGCCCGAATGCCGCTCGGGCAACACATTTTTCGACACTAATCCACTGATTTGCTCGAGTATTTTCTTCTTTTTAATTTGCAATGTTTCTAACAGGGGGCTCTAGTTGTCCACTAAAAACAGGATCGTAAAACAAGTTTGAACTGGTTTCTAAGTCAAATTTTACTGCTTTTTTTAAGTGGGAAGAAACGCAAATTTGATTTTCACTTGCTCGGTGAATCACATGTTGTATAATATATATATATATATTTATTAATTTGGAGGTGAAATAATAGCAGAATAAGTGACAATGAGCGACTTATAATAAAAGGTTACTCTGATATTGGATCAGACTGTGAATCTGAAATTTCACTAAACTATTCTGGTAGTTACGAAAAGTTCATTATCGGACTTCTCTAATGATGAGGAAATGGAAATGTTAGATGACCTTATTCAAGTTTGAAACTTTTGTGAAATTGATACTAGTAATCCTCCTTTAGCACCATCACATTTTCCTTTCACTGCGAATCCAGCCGTTCATTTGAATATTGATATAAGTGATGGAATCCAACAATTTCTGATATTTTCTTTGATGATAATCTCCTTGAAATGATTGTTGCTGAAACTAATCAATATGCAGATAGATTTATTCGAAACAGTAATTTACAAAGAAACAGCAGAACAAGAAAATGGGAACCAAAGACGAAAAACGAAATTCAAGTTTTTATCACTTTGAATATTTTACAAGGAAATGTGAAAAGACCTGATGTTGAGCACTTTTGGAGTAAGAGACATTCAACATCAACTCCTCCCACTTTTATTTTCAAAAATCATGTGTTTTTGACGCTTATTTCTTATACATCGATATTTACATTTCTCAGATGACTTCAGATTTGACACTAAAACACACGAGGGCCCTAAGTTGCATAAACTGTGGCCAGTAATTCGGTTTCGCCGGTCTTTCCAGTTAGGATATTGTTCCGAAAAAAAGCCAACTTTAAGTAAAAATGTAATTTTTTCGTAATAAATAAAAATTAGCATAATTTCTTAAAATCAATGTTTAAAATTGTTTTGGCTGCTGTTTTGAGTTTATATAATCGAAAGGAATAAGAAATTATTTTTAAAAAATATGCTTATTTTATGACATAATGTGACGAAAAAGAAACTGTTAAGTGGTTAATTCTTTCTTAATACTTGTACAATGTATGATCCTCAAGATTAATGTCAGTAATCATCTCCCAATTCATGAAAGCGATACAAAAATCTTTGTGTGGAACTGAGCTCTTCACAGGTTAAGTGTTTTTGACTGTTGTGTGCATGCTCACACAGGAAGCTGCATGTATAACTGCAAGGGAGAGAGAGCACTGCCTTTCCCGCAGTGTTGACCCTGGTATGCTAGTGGTATATAGTTTTTTTTTTAAACTCCGTGTGTGTTGTGCTTAAAAACCATGTATCATATTCTTGATCATGATAAGTGTAGAATTAGATTATTTTATCCTGCTTCTCCAGCTATTCTTTTTTATTCATTTTTTTCTTGGTTCTTTTAATTAACAGAAAGCTTTAACTGTGGCCTTTGCTTTTCCAAGAAATTTTTGTGACTGTAACGAATTTCAACAGTTTAAATTTACACAGCTGTCTCTCCATGAAAAAGTTGCAGTTAAGAAAAAAGGCCACTCAATACCTGATATTCCACTATCGCAGCCAGGCATAAAAGCAACAAAACGAAATATATTATAACTGAATGGTAACAACATAAAAGTTGGCTTTGCTGCTGTGAGACTGCTGTGTGAAAAGTTGGCTTTGCTGAGTAAAAAATACACTGTTTTGCTTCCTGTGTTTGCTGTTTGGGGTGATATAATATGGTCAAAAGATGGATTTAGAAAAAGAAACAAAATGATAGAAAAAATTGAAAAGCATGAGAAGTCAAAGAAGCACATTGACGATGTAGTTTCATTGTCACTTTTAGGAATCGTAAGTCTTATGGAGAAACTTGCAGACTTTCAATCAATGAGCATTACATAAAGGTTAAAAAGAACTGTGAAATATTTTGTGTAAAATAATTGAGAGACTGAAACGCTTGTATGGACACGATGAAAAAGAGCATTCAATAAATCCCCGTGGTATTTAGAGGATTTGTAAGTTTTGCATCTAAATTAGATTCAGATTTGAAGATACGCTCAGAAACTAGTGCAGTCTTCAAAGGTGTTTCTACGAACATTCAGAATGAGATACTTGTGACTGCCTGCTACAAATAAGCAGGAGTGACGATGACGGCTAAAATTACGAGGTCCATCGCCAATAGCCCTAGTGCGACGTTAATAAACTAAACTAAGATTCCTTATCCATTCTTTGTTGCAGTTGATGGGGAAAAATATTCCTTAAGATTTGTCTCCGGGTGTAGCAAATGCTTCTTAATAGTAGCCGAAGTTTTGTCTGGCAATGAACTCACTTTATAGTTATTCTGCAGCTTTTAGCTTTATTAAATATTTGTAATCATCAGTATCTTCACGACTTGACCACGAATTGAGTTTTTTCGTACCAACTACAACCTCCTCTTGCTCTTGGAGAACAGTTGTATTGTTACCTTGTAAGATCAGATTTAAATCATTCAAAAAGAATCAAAACTGTATATCACAACGATAAGCTACTTTCTTCAACCAGTCGACATTTTGAAAACTATTTTTGAATTGAAATATTTCATAATTAGCTGCTGGAGGATGTTGTTCTACTTCGTTTGAATATTGAAACTTCTTTCTTCAACTCAATAAGTCTAAAACATTTCATCTTGATAGCCATCATACCGGGTAAAATAAAAGAAATTGTTCATGCCTTCTCCCCATTTTTTTTTTTAATCATAGTAAAAATAATTTTTGAGTTTAGTGGATAAGATTTTATGAAATCAATACATTTTATTAACTCTTGCATCGTTGCAGTTTAAGTAATAACATTTTTGAACGCCAATGCATCTCAGAGAATGCTACATTGTACACATATGCGGTCTGGGAAAAGCTTTGATCCTCGGGAAAAGTCCAGTTCGAGCATCAGCCTACATCATTACTCAGACAATCACTTTTTCCCATTCAATGCCATTTTGATTAAAATATTTGTCAAACAATTTTAATATTTCTTTTGCTGTTTGTCAGAGGTTAGCAAAAGAGAAATTCTTCATGAGCTGTATCATCAAAGTGATATCTTACAAAACACATCAAACTGACATTATATGATATATCTGTACTTTCATCAACTTGCCAAGAAAATAAATTGCATTCTTTTAAGTGAGATACGACTGTTTTTTCAAAACTAGTATTATCAGATATTTCATCGATTCTACGTTTCACTGTAGCAATTGACAGAGCCAGCGAATTTACTCGGCTCTCCTATTTTTTGTCATACATCTGAGATGTTACTAATTTCATTGCTATAGCGATTGATTTTTCGGCAATGGAGGGAAGGTAACCACTCTCGGCAATTAATTTTGATGTTTCATAAGGAGTCGCTAGGTTTTCTGATTGAACGCCAAGAATAAATCAAATACATTTTCTTTTTGCTTCCTTTTAATTCTTTCTTTTTATTTATAAAGAAATTTTTCGGCCCCTGACTGCATTCTGGACGTTACAATTATAAGTGCTTTTTCAACTTTGAAAGCTTCTTGGATTCGTATGAAAAGGCTACATTTTACATATAATGCATATTTGTTTATCATCAATACCTTTGATAAAACCGAATTGTATGAAATCTTCAAAATATTGTTGAATCTAGAGCTCCATTCTTGTTAAAGAAGAAATTTCTTCATTCCACGTAGATACAGTATTTGTTAATATCACACTGAGAACGTTTACCGGCTGCACATCATTCGACTATCTAAGTTACTTTCAGAATGTTTACGTTGTTTTACCATTTATTTATAGTAAAAAAAAAACCCAATCTGTGACGAAACTCAATATTCCACTTTAAACTTGTTAATTACAATACCAAACAGACTCTGAACGAGACAGATACATTTGTAAATATTTACAAAGAAGTTCTTTTGGCCCAAGTTGGTGCATCATCTTCCATGACCGTACGTGGGTGTTTTACTTTCTCTTCTGGCCTTTTCCATCTCAGCGGGATCTCAACAAACATTCTTCTTCTCCCATTGTAAGTTGTCGCTTGATCAGTAAACAAAAAACCCACACTCTTACCATTCGCAATTGAATTCAACTTCTCGCACTTTAACGAGTCTGACTCGCGATTTAGAAGATTTAGGCCCGGAAACAAGAGTCACGAGTCAAACTCGTGGAACGATAATTAGGCCAAATATAAACATGAGTGAGACTCATTTAAGTACGGGAAGGAGTTAACATTTAGAATTGTGTAAGTATTTTCCTATTAGATATCGTTTCAAGGGGAGCATTTCTAATAATAAAATTTGTTTATGCTCAGTATTTTAATGTTTTAAATAAAAACCCTTAGTCTATAATTATAAGAACAGTTTATAATATGGTATTTATTTTTAGGCACTGCATTATTACATTCCATAGGACAAAGGAACACTTGAAAAAATTAAAGAAAGACAAAAAATTTTGACAAGAAGGAGGGCCGAAAATGAGAGGGATTGCTAGGGTATCCCGGAGCCGCGTCACCTGTGTTTATCAAAGACAGTAAAACCCATGTTGGCCAGAAAAGACAGTAAGGGATGCTTCAAGACCATAATGCCCGTTCCTACTGAAGGAGGGAGGGTGCCCGGCTCTACCTCCAAACACTGTGTACGCCATGCATGAGCTACATCGGAACTATTCTTTCACACCTGGTCCTGGTGATTGAAGGGAGAAAGGTGCCAGCGCAGGCAAAATAACAGATGTAGTCTGGGAAATGAATGTCTTCAATAGTATTTCTCCTTCACGACTAAAATGGGTTCCCAGCGTCTGGGGGTATACCTGGGAACCCTGCCCCTGGAGATTATATCATGGGACCCCAGGGACTTATCTTCTATAGGTAAGTATGGGCATCATGACTTTGAGGCACCCTAGTGATCTTTTTCTTTCCTGTGGGGTTCACTGTCTTTAGTACACATGGGTTACGCTCTCCCGGGATACCTTACCATTCCTTCTCTATTTTCGACCCTCCTTCTTGTCAACCAATTTTTGTCTTTTCTTCAATTTTTTCACGACTAGGCCACAGTTAAATCTTGTCTGGCTCTTGCACCAATTACCTTTACATTCACTCACATTCTCCGCCACTCTGTATCGCTTTGCGCGTTTGCACCCCCGCAATCTTTTTTTCGCGACGCAATATATACGACCCACCATTTGGGAAAACCTGATATATATCGGATATCAACCAGGGGCCGAGTCCGGTCCATCAACCCCAAGCGAGTTTTATTGAAAGGAAAAATACAAGTTTGAAGCTTAGATTAGCTATTTTAGTAGATAGTGATCATTGTTCTTGGAGTCAGAAATAGCCAATTATTCCATTTGCCATAAGCACTTCAAAATGTTAAATAGCCAATTATTCCATTTGCCATAAGCACTTCAAAATGTTAAACAGCCAATTATTCAATTTGCCATAAGCACTTCAAAATGTTAGAAACAATGTGAAGTCTTTTGAGTGGATAAAATAACTAGATTTTTTAACAATAACACTACATTTCTTGAAGATTCGTTAGTAAATATTTGGAGCTCGCCTGTTCTCCTACCTCTCCGCCCGCGCGTAGCCCCTCCTTATTATTGGGTTGTCCAGAAAGTTCATGCCAATTTGGAAGCAAAAATGAAACGCAGCACATCTAAATTATTTAAATTATATGAGTGCCGTTCTCTTCCACGATCTTTCTCCATCTTTCAGGCAACTTGAAAATTCCGTTCTACCAGAACCTCACAGGATTTATCTCGAAAAGACTTTCTCTCTGAAATTTTTTTTTTTTATCGTGATCAAATAGTTGAATTTTTTTTCATTAAGGAAATTTTGTAATCACTGAAATCTGAGGGTGTGAGGTCTGGTGAATATGATGGAAAAGATAAAATATGCAACCGAGCTATAACAACTTTTGTCGAGTTGCCAAAAGCTTATGAGGCCGCACATTATTCGGATAAAATCTGAATATCCGATTTATTATTTCTGGACATTTTTGTTCAATAGCTGTCTTTGACTCGTCTAAATCGAATCCATACTTTTCTGAATTTATCGTCTCTTTCGTAATTTAGCTCATGTATATATAATACAGTATTCTTTTCCAATCTCATCAGACACACCTTCTTTAAATGAAGGCTAACTTTTGGGAAGGAAGGTGGTTCATTCCGCTCCCCCCCCTAAGATCTTTATCTATTTTTCATCCCCTGTAACTACTTGGTTTAAAAACTGTGTCTCCTCGTTGCATTCGTAAAACGAGTCACAAATCGAAATGCTATCAATCAGGCTTTTCTCCGTTCAGTTGTGGAAAACTTATACATTAAAACGGTTTATGTAATCAAGCTTCACAAAATACTCGTGGATTTTGATATTTTTAACATTTCTGTTTATTTACGCGTCATATAGTACTATTCTTAGGATAAAAACGATTTTAGAAAAAAGAGGAACTACCTGCATTTACTTCATTCAATTGCAACATAAACGTCAATACGCTTCAGATTTACAAGAAATGAGTAACAACAGAGCAGGACAAATTTGAATATGTTTTAAATACAATAATTAATTAAAAAATTATCTGTATTTGAAAGTATTAAAAATCAATAAAACTGAGTAATATTTTGTGTATGTGATTTTAAAAATTACAATAATTAATTATAAATTTTTATGAAGTTTTCAGAAATTAGTGAAAGTAAGTAATATATTTATATTTCAAATGTACAATGTATGTGACAATGTGTGAATAATTATATGCTACTTTTTTTTATCCCCTCTCCTTGATACAATGCCACAAACATTTCTGGCAGTTCTGAGAGGACAGAGAGATGTTACCGGTGCTGTGCGAAGGAGTAAGATATCTCTCAGGCATCTTTGCTTGGTTACTAGTAAAGATTCCTGAAGAGACATCCAAGTAGAATTCACTTAATTTGCCATTAAATAGAAAATTCTGCATAGAATATCTCTTACATATAGTAATTTATATTTGTGTGTCGTAAATAAACATAATAAAAATTGGAATTTGTGTTGAATACCTTCCTCGGTCATTCAGACATATTAACTTTCATACTATGCTAGGGAGGGACTTTGAGGCTTACTTGAATTTAACATGTAACATCTTGCAAATAATAAATAAAATTGAAAAATGTGGTTACTTGCAAATAAATTAAATTTTCACAGTGAGTTTGTACACTTAAATAAATTTAATTCAATATTATGTAAGCAGCACCTTATTGGTTCGAATTTATCTAAGTTTGGTAAGTAAATCCTAGTTCACATGCTTATATCTCGTTACTGAATGTGATTCGAAATTTTAAAAAGTCCATCTTTAAAAAGGCATTGGAGAAGTTCAATAACTGAGCAAAATTAAATTTGTTAAGGCATATTTTTCCTTTCCTTCCGAAAATTAAAACCAAAACTCCTTTATTTAGAATCGTCTGGGTAATTCTTTATTGAATTGTTACAAGTAAATAAATATGTATATAAAATACACATGATGTTAAGGATATTATTTTATTAATAAAATTCAGAATATCTATGGCATTCACAAATAAAACGTATTACATAGAGTTAAGCCTCTTAATTAAATTCGTACAAAGTATGCTGAAAAACGATTAGATAGACATATTTGAGGCAATTTAACATTTGCTGTACATATACTTATTACTATACATATATTACAAAAATAACATAACAGTAACATATTTTTTAGCAGATCACCACATAGATTTGAAAGCACCTTTCATATTAAGGACGCAGTGTTGCATTTGTTGGCAGTTTTAAGTAGATAATTCATATTTTGCTTACACATATCTGTTACATTTTCATCAAATTTAAAGTGATGCGTTTGAATTATGTACTTAAATATTTGATTTTAATTATATAAGAAATATGTTTCAGTATTGATTAGTTTTATTAATATTTCATTTATAAATAAATAAATAAATATAAATTCAGCTTAATTAAATTTTATTTTGTTTTTTTTCTTTAATGTGGGGAAATTGAATTATCTATGTAATATCTAAAAGTGAAATGTAGATACCTTATTCGTTTTATAATTATGTATATATAGTGTAGTTCTTGCAAAATGGCCAGTATCCGCATCGTTTTGGTTTTTTTTAGTATATATATTATAGATATTTCTTAATAACTTACTATAAATAATTATAAGTTTATCATAAATTTGTGATTTAATAAAACTAAGGTTTTGACGATAATTTTAAATGGTAGTTTTTTCTCACATAAGTATCATTATTTCAATTTGATCTTGAATATTATTCAAAACTTTTAAATAAATGACCTAGAAATCCAGTTTCATTTGAGAATAAGAAGAAAAAAAAATCTAACGACAGCATTTTGCACAACAAAAAAAAGAAGAAAACAATTATTGCACATTAAATCCAATCTTTGCTTTCAAAACCCGATCCTGTGATTGTTCAAAAATGTTGGCTTCTGAAATAAACCAAGACAGCAGAACTCGATATCCAAACGTCATTCTATACCGCAAAAAACACAATAAAACTGTAACCATTATCGAAATACCCTAACCGTTCTAAGCAAATGACGCTTTGAGAAATAGAAAGAAAAGATATCCGCTCTCTTATCGATGATTTCCAAATAGAATTCAGTTGAAAAGAACTCCAAGCTTAGAGTCAGTTTCCCGCCATTGACCAAGACAGCGTTTTATAGAATGAAGTGTCTTGTTCGAGTTCTGCTATCCTCTGCAGTTATGTGTTGCATAAATCTGTCCGGTGGTTTTTGTTCCTCAGAGCAGGAACGAGAGGGCGGAAAGGACCATCACAACGGATGGACCAAGGATTCCTGCTGAATTGCCCTCGCCAGACACTTCAACGACTCGGCCATGTAATTGCTGAGGCAATCGGAAGTTGTCTACCAAAGATTCTGCAGGTTCACCTTCATCTTCTTCCTTGACGTTTCGGAATTGTTGCAGCTGAAAGGAACAAAACGAATAGTTTTTTAAGTTCAGAAATATGTAAATAAAATATGAATAAGATACATGTGACATTTAACGCAGGACAAAATGTTAGCAGTCTATATATAAAATGGAAATTTGCTATTGTTTTGGCAACATGACCAAGGAAACTTATGATCTAAGGAAAGGCTTTCAAGAGGGCAATATTTTTTCACTTACAGGTATTTCTATTTATTACAGCAGATTCATATAAATTCTTTGGCGCCCCATGGATTTAGATATATCGGCCTTTCGGCTATATTTTCAAACTATGCAGAGGATATTCATAAAAAATAATTGACAAATCTTTAATTTATATGAAATTCATCTTATTTTGCCGATAATTCAGTCCTAAATCGTAGTACTTTAGACATAGTTGGTGGGTTTTATTGGTTCAATGGCCATATTCGACGAAGCAGCGCTAAACATTCTTTAATTTACAAGCAATCAAATGTATTATGGTAAATAATTATAACAAATATTGATCTATGATCAAGACCGGTGTTCCCGAACCATTTTTGTGTTATGCCCCAAATACGCCTTTCTAAAATTCTTATGCCCCACAACATATACATAATCACTAATATTCAAAATGTGAAATGTTTATTAAAGAAACTTGAATGATAGGTTTTAAAAGGAATTCACTAGGAAATTATTGAGAAAACACAGTAAGTAAATTTTCAAACAACATAATGGGGAGCTTAAATTTAAGCACAAAATAATTTTGATGAAAGTATATTCAATACTATTTTAATTATTAGGAATTTTTTGTCATTTCAATTTAATGAGGTTCTCCCACTTGCTGCAAAGAGATTTTATATCAGGTTCCAATTTAGGGAACTTCAGTTCCAAGTGTCCCTCTTATGTTATATCCAGCCAATTTCATTTTTATTCAACAGCAAATCATTAGTGGTACTAAATCCGTATTTAACTAAACATGAAGATAGAAATGGTAACAATAGCTCTCTTGCGCTTTTGGTTGCATTTGGAAATTTGATTTCGTTTTCCTCACAAAGCCTTGTCATCGTTCTCTTCTATTAATAAAATTTTAATTGAATCATTATTTTGTATTTCGGTGAGTTCTCCTTGATACTGCATATTAGAAATAACAGACAAATTCGCTAACATTGGCTGCATCATTTAAGTTGGGAAATCGATTTTTTTTTCAAATCAGAAAATCTTTCTTTTAAATCAGCAATGCATTTTTAAGATGATCTATAATAACATGTATAGTTGTATCAGTCACTTCAAATTTTTGGAACTAAGGAAGCTTTTCAAAATTTTTGCTGTAAATATAAGTATGACATAATTCAATAAAGGTAACGAAACCAAATATCTTCGCTTTTTCATCGATAAGAGTTTTATTTGTTCCTTGACGTTGTTCATTTAATATATTTAGTATTTCAAAGATGATTAAATTACAAATTACTCACAAATGCATTACCATCGACCGTTTACAGATTTTCATTTCAGGTTTGTCCCTTAAAAATAATTAAGAAATAGTTCCATAAATCTTTTAAAGGAATACCTTTTCGTAAGGCTAGCTTCCATGCCTCACAATGATTACATCCTATACAATTCAATAAGATTAACGTGACTGACGAAACAACGCTGCAAAGTACAGAGCGGGAAACAAAATTTATTTCAATTCTTTACGGAATACGTAAAAAAAACCCACCAATTTCGAGTAAATAATAAATAAGAAACATTAAAAAAGTAAAATATTATAAATTATATTTATTATTCAATATTTAATCTTAAAAATTTCTTAAACAATATTTCAGTTTAGATGTATATCTGTTGCGGTAAAATTTTTAGTTTCGATTGGAATAGTGCCCGCACCTTTGAATATATCTGCAGTTTTCGAATGAAATTTCGATTTCCATTAATCTGGATTGTCAGAATTTCACTGTAGCTGACGTGTTGCTTGCTTGAGTTTTGTATATAAAGAAGTATTTAATGAAATCTATAGTTTTGTATATATAAAGAAGTATTTAATGAAATCTATAGTTTTGAATATAAAGAAGTATTTAATGAAATCTATAGTTTTGAATATAAAGAAGTATTTAATGAAATCTATATCTCTTTGTGAATTTTGATTATATTTCAAACTAATTTCTTAATTATGCAATCATAACATGTAATTCTTATAAAGAATGAACTTTCTTATGCAATTAAGTCAATGCAAAAATTGTGTAACAATCAATGTAATTTTTAAATATTTACGTGAATTTCCGTTCCACAGAAAAAGTTCCACTTAACTCACATGTTAAAAAAATTTAGTGTTTTGATTCCTGTTACTAATTTTATTGAAAAATGTGTAATTAATTTTAATTTGTTTTTTCTTTTGAGTGATATTTTAAAGTTTTCGATATTCTTACTTTCCACACCATTGAAAATTATTCCTCGATTCAGGTATAAATTGAAACTAAAATTTATCTCTGAAGATTTATTACAGATCTTTTTCTGAGTAACCTTACTCATAATTTAAAAGAAATTGTTTTCATTTATTGTCGATTTCTAATGCATTTTTTACTGTTGATAGTTCTCTTTCATAGTGCATCACTTTCTCCCTCGGATATCTAAGTTCGGATAGTTAGTATTTATTACTTTATTCTAAATTGTTTATTTCTTTCTAATTTTTATCTCTCTATTATCATTTTACTGGTTCATTTAACTCGTTTAACTCCAATGGCCCATTATTTTGATTGTTTAAAAGAGCATATTTTTAGCTATATTATTTGAACACATTTCGCTCATATTTTGCTGATATTTTGTTAGTAAGGATTTGAATAGTATATTCTCACAGATGGACTTAGGGTTAATTTAAACATAACTATTCACAGTTAACTTCTGGCTTAAATTCCCACTTTAAACATCCACATCTTGAAGTTTTGTTTGCATTGTCAAAAGCATATTAATAATATCACTAGGATCAATATATAAAAGACTCAATTTATTTGCAAGGGAGTTATTCTCGTATAAATGAATTCATCTGAAAATTGAATTTGGAATACGCGTCATTTATCCAAACTTGAACTGTTATTACGAGAAGTATTTTGAAAGAAATGCTTCTTGCATTTGCTTCAAGCAAAGTTCGATGTTGTCAAATAAGAATACGAATATTTGTCTTGAAGTGGATGAAGAGGGCGTAGTACTGCAAAAACCTATATTTGAAAATATTGTCTTCTCTGCAACCACACCCATGATTTAAATTTCCGAAATAGAGCATCTCAAGTGATTTGGAATATAAATTATTTTTGAAATCATTCAAGTTTCTTAAAAAAATATTATTCGTATTACGTAATTGTGTATGCATTTCTGAATTATTGGGCGGAAAATTTTTTGTTTTTAACATAGCCTTTACTTATGTCACATAAATAAACTTTCATAATATCTTTTTAGGTATTATGAACTCAGGCTGTAGCAGTTACAGCCGTTTTTTGTACATAAACTTAGTTCACTGTTTCATAACAAAATGTTTGCTGATGTCAGATTTTTATGCGAAAAACGATTTGTAAAAAATGCAAATCGAGCAAATAAACTTGATCCATCGAGTTTGATGTACATTTCGTGTACAAAATTATATAAAAGGAATATGAATTTCATGCAAAAGGAAATAGTTTTTTTCCCTAGAAATTCTAAAACTTAACTGAATTTATTATTCTAAAACAGAAAGAAGAAATAAGTTTAACTATTTTCCCCTTCGGTAAAATGGGGAATTCATATGCCATTTAAATGACGTTTTCATGGTTATGTGCCTAATTTACACCTGCATCTCTTTTAAATTGACATTGCTCCGACATATAAAAATGATATACTCTGAAATTTAACATTATACTGAAAGGGCAATATTAAATCTCTCTCTCTCTCTCTCTCGACTACACAGGGTGCTATTGCAGATGATTCTGTGAGAGTGATATACGCTTATCCTTCACATAACACAGTTACGATACAAAACCACTGATACAGCATGCCTATTTTAATACGCAAAAATAATTATGCAGTGTGTTGCTCTAGTGATTTTGCAGTCTTATGAGGCGAATCAAGCATGTTTATAGAAGAAATACTTAATCCTTATCAGTATTGAAATACGCCATATGGCAGGATATAGTAGCCATTCTACTTGATATTGGGTCCCATGTTCAGGTGTAATACCACAATTGCATTCACTGTTGGATTGGGTGTATGTGTGTGGACATATTCAGCATTAGCTGCTGTAAATCATGTTACATAAAATGTCTCATGAATTAGCTGAACGCCCTGTGTCGTGAATATTTGGAACTTTTTGTAGATATATGTCATACATTCTTTACTATTTTAAATATAGAAATAAAGGTGTAAAATGCATATCCTTCTGATAAATGGATCTTTTTTTTTTTTTTTTTAATTTCGTTTTATTTTAGCAACGGTCTTTTGAAACACCTGGTATTTAGAGCTTAAAATACGATATCCTAACTAAAACAAATTTTGCATTGGTATTATGTTCATGTTTATTTAATAATTGAATGTCAGAAAAAAATTACCAATGTAGATTTAATTAAATATTCGTGAACGGTTACAGTTTAGATATATTAAAATGTTTTATTGAATGCAGAATGAAGATCTGGCTCGGCAATAAATATCTCAACAAACCGAAAATATTTCTCGACGTGAACTTCAAAAAGCAGAAACGGTTACAAAAATCACTGTACCGTTCTCTTTAGGTCGCGCCAATTAGTATCTGTCATTTAAAAATGGTAATTACAAACATCTAATCCATTAAAGGATCAAAGAACTTAAACGGCAGGCTCTATAAAATTTTCTTACCTGCTTTTCACTAATTGGAACAAAATCTTTGAAGATGGTCCAAGTTACAATTTCGCTGCATGGAGGCGTAGTCAGTGATCCTTCATAACGGTAGTATGGCATCAGGTCATCGGGTAAAAGTGATTCCAGAGTGAAATCACCCATGTCGACTTTGCTTCCTTCGGTTCGGATGTCATCCAATTTATCGATAATGGGCTCCAGAGCTGGATTGTCTTGATCGGACAACTACAAAAGTGAGATAAATGGAGTTTAAATCACGCGTATTAAAGAAACGAAAGATTTTGTTAATGTATACAATGTAACGTGAAATATAATTCTTATTTATACGGCCGAAAATCACTGAATGAAAATATATCGTAAATTTCATTTGAAAAGTCCCGATTGTTTTATTATATTATAGACTTCAATAACCTAATGCTCTTTTTCAGTTTAAAATTGTTTCGAAGGAAAAAGTAAGAGTCCCTCCTTTTTTTTTTAAAGAATCATTTTTCATTTAATGCTTAGGAAATAAACTTATACTCATATCTCGAAATATACTGGTATAAAAAAAGAATATGACATATATTTATTTTATTTATTGATGAGGCATGTAATATGACACATATAACAATCCACAAATGTTTAAAAATTTACTTAATTCATTTTTGAAGAAAGAGGTAGCTGTGAAATTTAAAGTTAAGTTGAATATAAAATGAATAGATAATTGGAGAAATAATATGCAATTGTATTTTAAGGGCCCTATTTTTAAATCGACCATAATATTGAGTTTATCCCACTTAAGTATCCAAAAACCTTTTATTTAAATATATGTTCAAGTTAATAATGTCTTTGCCTATTGTTAATGGATAGAACGATACACTTTTTTTTTGGATTGAAAAATACTCAAATACTGTTAATAAATTTTAACTCCTCTGTCTCATAGAGCGCAGTATATTTTAATGTACTTTTCAGTCTTATTTGAATGGATCTATTTTTTTCTGTGTATTATATATGCTTAATATAATTGTTTTCAATTTGGTATACTAAATCGGTGTTTAAGGCTCCCGTCTACCCGCCATTTTGATTTCGTGGACGTAATGTTAATCTTATGGAATTTTGACTTTAATTCTCACATCTTTATTATTTGATCTATTTGAATGCAATAAAGTGCATTTGAAAGAGCAAAAAATAATCAATGCTTCTGTGGAATTACTCTTTCCCTAAGATTTTTAAAAATATTTTTATTCTTATTTTAATTATTTGTTTTTGAGTTTTCCGGTTTTTAAAGAATATTTTCAAATATTTTTAAAAATCGGAAGAAAAAAGTAATTCCCCAGAAGCCTTCATTATTTTTTGCCCTTTCAGATGCACTTTATTGCATTGCAATTGATCAAATAGTAAAGATAGGAGAATTCAAGTCGAAATTCCATAGGATTAACATTAAGCTGATGAAATCAAAATGGCGGGTAGATGGGAGCCTTAATTTCATTTGTTATAAGTAAAAAAATGATTAATTCTAAAATATTTCAAAATTTCAAGAACTCATTTTGTACCTTAAAGGAAAATAGATAATTGTCATAAATTTACGAAGTTATTTTAATATTGAAAAGGAGAAAATTTTTTCAATCTAAAAACACGTTTCTATTTAGGATCATACCCCTTGACATCAGGGGAAAACAGCTTTAGATGATTTTTATTATTAAATTTGAATTAAACATTTATTTTTAAGTAACTCAAATGATTTTTGAAAATAGCATCTTAAGAAATACACCTGTTCTATTATAGTTTTAATTTTACTAATTTCTTAGATTTTGTGATTATTTTAATGAGTAGTCTTTGCGTCTGTTTCTGCAAAAAATTAATTTAAGAATATTACATCATCATACTGAAAAGTTTCCTCATCAGATTTTAAACTAGGATAGAGGCGAAAAAACGCTTTCAGACATTGAAAATGGCTTAATGTGGGGGAAAAAACATTGGTACGGACTTTTAATTTTGTTGAAAAGTTCTTTGAGCTGATGTTATTGAAGACAGCTTGACCAGAAAATTTTCTTTTCACATTAAAAATATTTTCTTGCATTTCTTCCGGTACAAATTACCATTTTAAGTAGAGATAAATGTATGCGTAAATACGTTCTGTTCCTGCTTCCGTTTTGCATTCCTGAACTAATTTAATCTACCGTTTGGAGGAATAAAGAAGCTTTTTCAATTGTTTTCCCTCTTTTTCGCATTTTTAAAATCAGTCTTCCTCCTTCGTTTACAATATGAACGTTTTTGAAAAATTTCTTATTCGTGAGTCAAGGCTTATAATCAAAACTTGGATTGCGTTTTCTGAGGCTTTCAGATAAATGCATTAAGATTATTAGATTAACCGGTATAAAAGCTTTCTAATTAGTTTACTAGTTTTCTAGTATCTGAAACCAAAAGCTTAACAAATGTTAAGATTAAAGCTGCTTTTTCGTAACTTCTCTGACAGGTGTCCTAGAACATTTAATTAAAATATACAGTAAAAAAGAGCCTTATTGTAAATAGAAAATAAGTTTGCGATAATATAACAATAAAATATTTCGTTCTTTTTCTCAAAATTTCTGTAGTGATTTTTTTGAGAGAAAAAATAGCTTTGAGTTTTTAATTGCTACATACTCTTAAAAAATATAACATTATTTCTCAAATTATTTACTTTCATCATTGATAAAGATAGTGTAAAAATTTCTGCATTGTTACTTTTTATATAAGGTAAAATAAGTATTAAGGCTCCCGTGTACCCGCCATTTTGATTTCGTGGACGTAATGTTAATCCTATGGAATTTCGACTTCAATTCTCACATCTTTACTATTTGATCTATTTGAATGCAATAAAGTGCATCTGAAAGAGCAAAAAATAACGAATGCTTTTGTGGAATTGCTTTTTCCTTCCGATTCTTAAAAATATTTTAAAATATTTTCTACAGACAGGAAACCTCTCAAACAAATCATTAAATAGGGTTAAAATATTTTTGAAAATTGGAAGAAAAAAGTAATTCCATGGAAGCATTTGTTATTTTTTGCTCTTTCAAATGCACATTATTGCATTCAAATAGATCAAATAGTAAAGATGTGAGAATTGAAGTTGAAATTCCATAGGATTAACATTACGTCCACGAAATCAAAATGATAGGTATACGAGAGCCTTAATATCTTTTATGATTTTATAAATGCCTTAAATAATTAAACAATAACGCTGACCTATATACATGTATTTTCAATCACACAAAAGTTGATGCCTTTACATACCTTCAATAATGTCTAGGATTTTATTTACTTTTGCTAATAATCATTGTAATCAAGAAATCTAATCTAAAATTAAATATATTGTTGATTATGTTTTTAAATTGCATTCAAGAGTTCGAAGTGAACAAAATTTGAAAACTCGTTCACATGTTATTTCATTTTTTTTTTTGTGTCGGCTCAATGAATATAAACTTTGATTGTCTTGAAGATTTAGCAAAAATAATATTAATGGGATAGTTTAGTGGAATAGTTATCGACTTTTTACTAGAATAACGTAAGTGGAGGATAAATTGATTCTTTTGAAGATCAGTTCTTATGCAACGTGATTTACGAAGTTCGTGAGTTTACAATAACGTGCTTTATAAAAAATAGGTAGCTCCTATTCACTTATTTTAATCAAGGGACTAAAAGTCACAGCAGCTTTAGAGCAGTTAATGTGTAATGAATATTTATAATTCATCGAATATCTGCCACAGGAATGCCAATATTTCTGTGCTGCCTAATGGTGACAAACATATAAGCTAATGATTGGTGTATATATATATGAATTCTTTTACAACCATCATGCTTGAATTAAAAACATTTTTAAAGCATTCATTAAATGAAAAAGGAATGGTTATTAAATTACCACAAGTAAACTTGGACAAAGAATCTTTTCGGCTTTATTGGAACAACTTATACATAATTTCACAAAGCTTTTCTATTCTACCATTGAAAAAAAAAATGGCTTCAAAATGAATTTGATTTTGTGTGTTTGAAAAAAAATTACAAATAAGTAAAATGAAATTGCGATTGAAGTATAATTTTATATTTCACCGGAAATGTATTTGTCATATTAAAATCAATAAAGTCTTATTGTCTCAACACTTTAACGGTTCTTCTGCGAAATGAATCCTTAATATTCAAGGTATGTGTTACATATTTGGCGTAGCTCAGTACGTTTTACTCTTTGATCTTTGAATATTCTGCGAAAAAATTGTTATTACATACATATTATTGAGATGACTTTTCATATCATATCTTTTCAACTGAAAAATGGAACAGAAAAACTAATGTGCCCTTGAAAAATACAAAAACCGCCCCTCAATAAAATGCATTTTACTATGCAGAATCATTAAACTCAATAGAAAAAGAGATGACAAACCATTAACAAACAATGCATTATTTTAAGCATTAATGTTTGAAAGGAAAAAGTAATGCGTTAAAATGATCTAACATCGTTGCTATGCAATTCTAAAAAGTATTTAGATTTACTATAAAGATATTAATCGTAAAAGTTTCCTAATGTTTTTAAATTTGGGGATTATAATCTTACCTTAAACAGAACAGCTAACACTGCAAGTCCGTCTTCCCTTTGACTTGCCTTTTCTTTTGTTTTGTAATTTGTATTCATATGTACGAAATGCATCTGAAAAAAAAAAAAAAAAAAAGAGAGAACGTGACTTAGTTTATACTTCGTAAATTTATAATTATAAAAAACTACCGTTATTTTTAAGAGTATAAGTACATTAGTCGCGTGTGAATCTTTTTCTTATAGAATGCGTGACGTACTTTCGAATACATTTCAGCCCAAACCCATCATTTCTTGAAAATTCTGTTCGAAGAATATATACATGCATTTAATATTTACGCTTCAGGTAAAAGTTTATTTGGAAAGATGTTAAAGAAATTTTATATTTTTTTCTCATCTTCGTGTTCACACTTTATGTGCAGTGGTCGACTACAAAAGCACATTTAATTATATAATCTGGAGTAGAAGAGTTTGTTCTTGTATGATAAAGACTGTGTCACGATTCACTACTTTTTAGCTCAAAAGACATATTAGTGCTTTATATGATCGAACTTACGAAAATCAAAAATAAAAAAAATCGTTCCGGTCTATGATTGCACGATGTATTATGGACGCAAGAATCAAATGTATAATTAAAAATATTTTAATAGTTGCTTATCACTCCTGATATTGATAATTGTTTTAAATAAATTTAGATATTTTAGTTTGATCCCTGCGCCATTTGTTTCATAATATAGTTAAAAGGAAAATAATAAACACAAATAGTTTGCTTCTTAATAATTGAAAATTTGATGTGTCGTTAATGTTAATTTTTTCGATTAAGTTCTTAAAAAATTAAATTTTAACTTGATTTATGCGATCGATAATAGATTTTCGGGATTTTTATAACTTTGAATATGATGAATAAGAAATACGAGCGTAATAATTGCAAGAATTTAAGGTTGTCTTGGCTTAACGTTAGAGAGTTCAAATTTGGATCACATTTTCAGATAGAAAACTTTTCCAATATTAAATGCAAGATAGTATAAAAATAAGACATATAACCCTCTCTTTACGATACGATGCACTTAAAACTGGAAAATTTTCTACAAAAATATAAATTTTATTGTAACATGCTAAGTTAAGAATCCATTCATTTTTATAGTACATGAGAACAAAATAGGAAACGTACTTTATACAAGAAAAAAGTTTTGATTGAAACAGAAACGAGTAGTATATAATAAAATATGCTGCTCTTTACAAGGTAATGAAGTCATGATCCAATGTTAATATTTTGGAACATTTTTCTGTATAAAAATGTTCTGAATTTTGGAATGTCCTAATCTTCAACATTCTGCACAGGCAGCCATAAAACGTAAATAAACAAATAAATCTTCTCAAAATATATTTAGAAAATAATGTCTGAATTTATTTACCTACATAAAATATTTATGTAAAGATGAAATATTGATAAAGAATATAAATAGCCTTGATCGTTTGAAATACCAAAAATAAAAAATAAAAAAAAGTCATGAACTAGAAATTGTCCAAACGATAATCTTAAGAATACTTTAAAATAATGTTGATTTTTTTCGAGATTTTAGATTCAGTGTTACAACTGTGGTATACGTATTCTTTGTAATTGTAGTTGCTAATATTTGATAATGTTCAAATGTTAAGTTTTAAAATCTCGACAAATGAATTGATTAAAGAAAAAATTGAAGAACTTCTATTTTTTAAATGTTTGTCTGTTTATATTTTCTGACAATATTATAAAATTATTTAAATTTTTTATGAAGAATGTAGAAATTCCTTTTAGATTTTGTCTACCTTAATTATTAGCAAAAAGTCAAAAATAAAATAAAAATAGAAATATTTATAAACTGATAAAATATTTTTTTCATGTAGAAAGCGCATGCATCGATGTTAAGACGTAGAACTAAAACTGCAATTTTATCTGAAAAATAAATAAGTTATCAAAATTCTTTTATCTGTATATTTTATTTCTATGTTAATATTCAAAATTTACTGAGAAAAATCAATAGAAGGAAAAAATAGTTTTACTTTGCATTGGTTAAAGGAAACCAATATAAACAACAACAACAACAAATCACATCAATAAATGTTCAAGAAACACGAAACTTTCTAAATTTAATTAATAAATTACTTAGTTGATGATTTTAATGGTGATTCTCATTTCTAATTATGACATCTGACAAAAATTTACCTCCAAAGGAAACCTTTGCCCATCGATAAGATGCTCGGATCCCTTTTTGCTATCGGAACCCCAGTGGAAGTGAAGTTGCAAGAACTGGTACTTGTCATCCATGCCACCCTCATCAATAATTCGGGGAGCATCCTTAGGACCTGGGCTAATTTGAACTAGAAAACAGTAAATGAGATTAGAAACAGTTTCAAAATTAAAGAGATTATAACAAACATTTTTACTTTTCTACTAAAATCATAGGAAACATTTTCAGTAAATATAGAGCCCCATTTTTTAAAAAATCATAATGCTTTTCAACAAGCAAATAATTTAAAATCAAATTATGGAGTAAAGAAATGGTATATTTTTCAAAAAAATATTAATAATACATTGCTGCCCATTAAAAATGTGGCACCAGGAAGGAAAGCAAATAGAAGATTCTTATTTATTGTACATATACATTATAATGGGAGCGGACATGACTTAATTTACAGGGATTTATTGATGCACAGTGTGCAGGAATCACTACCCATACCTGCTGCTTCCAGCAACAATATCGGATCTGATCCGACTGAGCATTGAGTCGAACTGAGCTTAAATGACAGATCGGTGTCATTCCAAGATGCTTTAAATCATAGAATGACGTTTATCTGTCATCATTTCAGAATTCATAATCCTTCCAAGTGGCTTCAAATATAATCTAGAGTTCATCAATCCTAGGGAAAGAGAGGCGTGCCTATCTCTCTGCAACACATGACTCAAAACTCTTAGTGGATGACAGATCTGAAGAACGTGCTAGCTATGGCAACAGTCAAACAACCTCTGTATCGTGGAAGATCAGGACAGCATTAGTAACATGTGATCATGCCCAGTCTTGTTAAAAAGTAGCGTCATGGTGCTCTCGAAAATAGGACACAGTCATGTACTTTAACTGTCGGAAATGTAACGTTAGTTGTCCAAGTACTGACTAAGCGATCAGGATATGTATCCAGTGGAACCCCATACCATCGCTCTAGGTCCAGGGCCATATGACAATGAAAAACATACGCTGGAAACGTTCGTTCTTTCCGGTGTCTTCACACAAGGATGTGTTCCCATTAGGATGCTGTTCGGGAAACCGGGATTCACTTGAAAAGACCACAAGACCCTTTTACTATGTCTATGATTGTCATTTAACGCACTACTATAGTTGCATTTGCTTTTGAAACAGCATAAAGGGAAATCGAAACAATGGTCGCCGTGCTAATGATCCATGGTGCTGCAGACGTCGCTGCACATTCGTATTGACACTATGGCTGCATGATCCCGCAAAAGCACGCAGACAACATATCTATCCTCTGTCCACTAGAGCATTAGCGGCTGGCACAATTCCCCTGGACTCTTCAATTCCATATTCCCAAGATTCCATATCATACGACCAATGTAACACGTGTTGGTAGGAATTCCCTCCTTACGCGAGAAGTTACGTGATCCTTACACAAACAATCAATGTTAGAAAGCGACTTCCGAATGAGGTTTGGTTTTAATAACGCCGTACTAGAAGCAACTCGAGGACTATTACCGACGGACTTAGTACTTATGAACCTCGGTCACTTGACGAGGACGACACCTGAGATTGCACCCCTCTCTCCTAACTTCCCGACCACGCCAACGAGAGGACTATGGGCCACGACAAATTCAACGTGCATCAGCCCCGGCTTCACGGCGGGTCTTTAGTGGCATCAAGGCTCGAACCTACGACTCAACGAAACCGCCGACCGCGAGTCCTATGTCTTAACTACTAGGCTACCGTGGCCTCGACTTCCAAATGATAAACCAGCTGTACAGTCTTCCTTTTTATAGAAAAAAGTAGATGATGTTATTCCTTCCTGCGTTGTTCAAATGTCCTACAATGTTGAATATCTGCATATATCAACATTTTTTTAACTTTCATGCAAATAATGACGTTTATTGCATGTCACCTTCATGGTGCAAAAATTTTAATGGCTAGCAGTGTCTTCAGTACCCCCAAGGATTTCTTCAGGCACGTGATTTCTGGTTTTTCCGAACACAGAGTCGGTAAAAGAATTTTAGAATACAATAAATAACGAGCAATATCGGGAGGAATTTTTCACTACAATTACAATAAAGAAATCGTGACAATTTTTAAAAATTCTACTTTAATAGAAAATAGGAACTAAATTAACAATTTCTATTTTAATCATAATTGTTTTCACAATTCAAGAACCTTCAGATATTAAAAATCTGGTATTATATATATTTTGTTACTAAACATTTGAAATTTTTTCCACTTTTCCCAAAATAATATCTTCCTTTTTTATTTCTAAAGTATATCTTACGAAATTATTAAAAAAATTACTAATACTGTATCAACTTGTTATATGCAATTTGTATTATGACTTACACAAAAACATAAATAATCGTATTACATTTTCCACATTTTTAATAAATAAAATCTCTAACCTTTAAATTCTTTCTTTTTTAAAAGATATAAAATATGAAAACGTTTTAGATACCTCGAAAGAGTTTGAACGTAGGACATAAATGGTGCATAAATAGCTTTAACGATTGTTACTCCGAATTTCATTGATTTTAAGAAAATGTTTTCAGAAAATTAAAGAATATTAATTGAGAATTTTTTGGCTAGTACTGAATTAATTTATCATTTAATTTTCAATCAAATATTTGTTTTAATGAAACTGAAAAAAAAGAAGACAGATTCTAACGCTTGAGGTAATGTTTTTTTTTTTTTTTTTTGGTTATAAGATGTTTTATTAAAATTTGAAAACTTGTTTGAAATGTGTAACGCATTTCATAAAGAAAGTAATTCGCATTCACACAGGCTTTAGAAAAATTATAATACTACAAGAATATCAAGATATTATCAGGAACTCATCCGGAAAATGTTTTCAGGAAAATTCAAAACGAAGTAAAACATCAGCGTCTTGAAATCAGGTCACGAATTTCGTTTATAGAGAAAGTTTTTCCAGAAAGAAGAAATGCTAAAATATTTCGCAAGCCTTGGAAGGTAATTTAAAAAAAAAGAAGAGCATAAATTAACTACGTGAGATATTTATCAGATATTAAGCCTTTTTTTGCATCAAGTTTCCAAGAGGTTAGTTAAGTGAGCACTCTTCTCTTTGCTAGTTTCAAGTTCTTTAAGTACTTGAGAGTGTATTAAATATTTTAAAAGCACTTAATTTTATGCATTAAAGTATCTTTAGGAGAGAAGGAGAGAACTGTAAGTATTGAATATGCAATGAAATTTTAATAAAAGGGGGAAAATGAATTCTATAATCTAAATTTATAAATAAAAAAAAATGTAAGAATTTTTTTTAATTAAATGTAAGGCCGCGGTAGCCTAGTGGTCATGTCACACACTCACGGCTGGCGTAGTTTTTGTCTAATTGTGTGTTCGAGCCCTAGTGCCACTGAAGATGCCTTGTGTATAGTTTGATGCATGATAAATTTAGTCGACATCCAAAGCTCTCATTGGGGATGGTATGGAAGTTTGGAGTGGGAGGTCTCAGATCAGGTGTCGACCTCGTCGCTTGACCGAAGTTCAAAATTGCGAGATCCATCACCTATAACCTTCGTGCTGATATTCAGTGCGACGTTAATAAATCACAATAACATTCATTTAATGTAAAGTGTAGCAATTTTTTTTCATTTAATCTATTAAAAGAGTTTATAGATTATTTGCATAATAAAATGTTTTTATCTTTAAATTTCAAATTTGTGAAGTTCAAAATGGAAGTAGGTGATCTAAGATATATGTTTTTCTTTAAATATAAAGACGAAATTTTTCTTTAATTCTTGTAACAAAAGTTAACTTACGAAAAATTTCCCATTTATAAAAAATGAGGATAAGGTATTAAAATAGGACCCCAATCTTCCGTTTTGAGATCAAAAGATTGTAGTCAAATGAATTTGAGGTCAGAAGGACTGATAAGCAGTAAATAAATTGAGTACACATTTTGAAAACTACGGTATATCATAATTTTTGGATTTGTAGATTATTTTAATTCTCAAATTAATTGGAATTTTGAATTCAGAGTTCCTCAATAAGTCATTAAGACTTCGAATTATTTTTTATAATAATATTTTTATTCTTTAATATATACGTATAAGCTTAAGATTTTCTGTGGGTAAAAGATGTTGATAATCGGAAAAAAAAAGGAATAAATTATACTTTATCTTAATGATATGCTACACCATACATGTCTTGATATCATATATATATATATGTGTGTGTGTGAAATATATCTTTTTTAATCGAAAATACATTGCGCGCTTTTTGGATGATTTCTTCTGTACAAGTCTACTCACATTTCAAGTTTGCTCAAATCAGTCGTTGAAATCAACAAAATTGATTATTCCCATTCATATTTAACTCAGTTTTTTATTTATGTTTCAGGGTTAAAAAAGATAATTTTGATTAATTTTTTGCAAGAATTCTATGATACTTCGAAATTGATATTCCAAAAATCGATTTTGTAAATATTTTTCTGTATTTATGAATATGCTTTCTCTTGTCTCCTCAAATGGTTTACTGTAAAAGACCCAAAACATGACACTTAATAGCCGCTAACTTTTCGAGCCATGAGCAGTTAAAAGATTAGAGAATTTTAATTGATCTTTTTAAAAAAAAATAAAGGCTACACATTTTGTAAAGTATGACTGGTATTTTTTAAATAAAGTATTCAGCAATAATATTTTATGAGCTGAACTAGCAGTTTGAAAAAAGAAGGCACTTATAAGAGAACAATACTAACCATATTTTTTAAGAAAATCCAATCATTCTTAAATCTATAAAATATATTTTCTGACACGTGAGTTATTGTGTAATAGAGAAAACATTTGTGAAGTTTAATCATAATCTTTTAGAATCAATAATATGTCTTAATTAGAACTATATATTGTTACGAATCTGCGATGAAGAGACATTTATAGAGGTGTCATCAGTCACCAAGGAAAACTTGAGCAATGCCCCCCCCCCCCAACCTTCCGGACGGGTTTGGAGAGCATTTCAGCGATCAAGTGAAAAGCTTTGCGACTTCGATGAAAAAGTAAAAGTTCTCAGAAATGCTGGAATTTTTCCGAAATCTCGATTAGGGTGAAATTTATGGACTTTTCCTGAAATTTCCCTATGACGTCACACTTGTTCGAAACAACAAAAATGCAGAGAGGTGCAAAGCCCGAGCGAATCGGTTGGGAAATGACCGATTGAAGCCGTCGGAGTTGGCCGTGCAAGAAGCGGCCTGCACTGCTAGGACTGCCGTTAATTGTCGGAGTCTGTTCGAAGTATTACTTTGCGGATTTGTTTTTTGTGCGAACTGGTAAGCGAATGAGCTGAAAGTTATTGAAAGTGTTGTGGCTGTCATTACAAGTGCTGTTTTATATCTGTGCAAGTGCTGTTTTTGTTCCAGTTGTGTCGCTAATCAATATAAATGTTGTGTTTCCTGATTGTGCTGTTAATCTTGATACCTGTGTTCGTCTTGTAATGAAAATTTGGGAATAAAGCACTATTTACTTTTATCCTTCGTGTTGGATTGTTTTCACTCATACACTTAAACGATATATATATATATATATATATATATATATATATATATGGGGGAGGACATCTTATCTTTGAGTTATTTGTTGTTGGAGTTAAAAATAAAGGTCAAGTCGTTTCTTTTTATTAGTCATGATGTTTATTAACTGATGTTAATTTGATTGATTGTTTTTTAACGTCTCACTATGAAGCTACACGGTACCTATTGACGACGGACCTCATGATTTTGAATCCCGGTCGAGTAACGAATATGACACCCGAGGTGGCACCTCCCTTTCCAAAGTTCCACACCACGTCTCGGGAGGACTTAGGATCTCGACAGATTAAACCTGCATCAACCCTTCTACACGGTGAATCTTTAGTGGCCTGCAGGCTCGAACCCACGACTCGACAGAATGAATTTAAGCCAAGTTCCACCACGACTTCTAGGCTACCACAGCCACTAAGTGATGTTAAAGCAATTTACTAAGCACTCAGCAGATTAGCATGTCTTGCACGGCAAATATTATTTGAGAAAAGAGGATTGTTAGAATGAGTCGAGAGCTTTTATATTCTAGGAGAAGGGGATTTTTCCTCATTTGTGTTAACTCATTATTCAATTGGTTTCGAGAAGCTACTAGCAAATAAAATTCACGTGACTCTAAAGTGGAAGTTAAAGTAGCTTAAATTTAAAAAGACTAGTGTTAAGAATAATTAATTTAAAAAAAAAGGAAGGATAAATTTATTTTACCCTCCCAAAACCCGTACTCGAGCGTGTACACACTCAATAGTTTGATATTTAATAAACTTGAGTTATTGCTTAATGACAACCTTCAGTCGTTTGCTTCGTCTAAAATAAGGATCTCTGGGAAATCTTTATATAAATAAGGATAATGACATAATAACATTTGCGATTTTAAATTGCATTCATTATGCAGTAAACAAGGACATATCTGTCTGTATTATTTCATTTTGTATTGATTTATAAGCAAATTTCTTTGTTCGTTTCTTCTATTTAAATAGTTTTTTTTACAAGTTAATTTAACTACAAATATATCTAGCTGATTTATTATGGTATTTTATGTTATTTTTATAACCATAAGCAAGTGTGAAGTAAATAAAAACAATTTTTTTTTTGAAATTCTAAGCTTTTTCTAAATAAATTTTCAAGGATATTTTACTCAATATTGCGATTTCCATTTTCGATCTTTTGCACGCACAACGATTAAGTACAAAAGAGTCTTTAATCTTAGTTTTTATAATACGTTCCTATTCCAAACATTCATGAATAATCATTTGGTAAACGCAGCATTGAAACTAAAAAATATGCTTTAGCGGAAATTCAAAATTTGTTCCAATCACACGCTTGAGCTATTCCATTGAATCAGTATTATTCATTTCCTTTCTTTAGAGAAAAGAAAGGGCCGTAAGAAGCGAGAAAATTATTAAAATGTAATATCAGGCAATTTCATCAAACATGTTACTGAGTTTCTATAAAAGTGTTTTATAACAAAACATTGTGTGATTTTTTTTCCCTCCAAATTTTAATTAAACAGAAAAGGACATGTGATACAAACATCTGTTATAAAGAACAAAATGACTCATATTTTAGCAGCTTATTGTTTCTATTATTGATGGGAAATGACATCCTAATTAATTTACATGTTTGTCAGTTACTAAAATTTATAGAAGCATGTAGGCGGAACATTTATTCTTTTTCACTGACTGGTACTGATTTCATCTGAAGGCGTAAAGAATAAAAATAAACAACCAATTGATCTTGTTCCGTTTAAGAATTAAAATCACAATCGAAAAGTGAAGAGTAACAGAAAATCCAAAATCTGGACAAATATGTTAAGCATTCTTCAATTGCAACCAAAAAAATTGAAATAGATGTAAGAACAGAATACTATTTTGAATCGTGAAAGCTTGCCATTAAAACTTAAGCACTTTGAGAAAGTTAAGATTTAAATTACAGATATATGTTTTTATATAATCAGATTTCATTGTTAAAAGAATATTATTATTGAATCAGGGTAGAGTGATAATCAATACGTAACGAAATGTTCCAATCTTTTTTTTTTCTCAAAGAAAATGAACCTAGAAACACTTTGAGGAAAAATTTCATCACTACCCAAAAATTACAAACTAAATTGGTAATGTTTATACATTTTATTAAAAATATGTGATAATTTTTCTCCATCGTAGTGTAAAAACATGTATTTATTGACAAAAACATTCACCAAGATCAACGTATATAAACCAGTTTACCAAGTCAGACAACTTTTTAATCGTGGATAACTGATCTATGACAATGAGGTTTAAATGAAGTAAAGGGAAAGAAAAGCTAAGAATTATGAATCACACATAAGAATATAGTCTTTAAAACGCATTTATAATGTCTTTTTCAATTTATTTGTTCCCTAACTTACCATTCTTGCTCAATGGACTGAACGCAACATTATTTGAATTCCAGGAAAAGTTTTATAAATTTTAAATTTTGGTGTCCTTTTTCTACTCAAAAAGTAAATCTAGGAATGACCATCAGTAATTTAAACGTATCTTTATGAAACAAGTGACAACACAAAAATAATGGCAGAGAACGATAAAGAGAATCTATGAACTAGAAAAGAAATTTATTTTTCTCAGCTATTAAACTTTTTGTTTATTTTTTGTATTGGCTATCTTATTTCTTACTTGAAAATTGCGCCATTAAATATTACAAAAACAGTTCTTTTTTTTTCAAAACGGATATTGATGAAAGTTAAAAAAGTTTCGAATTGCTTATTCCTAATCAAATAAAGTATGAAACATTCTCTGAAATAGGGTTGTGAATGAAATTTTTTCCCAGTTAAAATAATTTCCGGCAATTTTAAAATGATTTTTTTCCTTCTAAAATTGAAATCAATATTTTCATTTCGAAATTTTAAAATTAAGTTAAGATTATTCATGAACGTTTTGAAAAATAAAGAAATTGTCAAGGACTGAGGAAAAATTCAGTTTTAATTAATTAATCTGAAGAATATATGTCATAATACATTCTTCTAAAAATGTATGTATATGTTAAAATCTATAAGAATTGCTATTCCAAATGCATGAATGTATTTATGTGAACAATGGCTACATTAATACAAATAAAATTTAAAATATAACAAATACTATATATATAATAGACACGTTTGTAATTCATTCAGTAATGTTATTCTATCAAATGTGAATACATCATGATTAACATGCAAATCGCAAACAGCATAGTTTATATTAAGATAGATCTTACCTGTGTGCCCATTGTTCTCGATGGTTGCATCTTCTAGAGGATCATCATAGTTATCGAATTCAAAAGCATCCAGTTCATCATTCAAATCCACTTCACTGTTTTGGATATCGATTGGAGATTGCCTTGATCCACCACATTTTTTGAACATTTCTGGCCAATGCTTTGGACCTGTATAAGGGAACAAAAGTGAAAATATTTCACTTTTTTTAGAGAAAGTACTCAAAAATACTAGGCTAAAATCATTGAAATAGCATTTCAATATATATATATATATATATATATATATATATATCTTTAGAAATTCCAAGAGATGGCTCTCGTATCGAAAATTGTTTATTTTTAGTAAGCATCATAACTCATTAGACAGCTCTCTAAGTCTCAGTTACTTGTATTCGTGACCGTGGCTCACTAGAAAGCTGTATAGTCTAAGTTACTTGCATTCGTGATCACAGTGCCTTCTGCACCTCGAAACTTCTTCGTCATAACTTTTACGTTCGATGAGACCATCTTCACCTTTTTTTTGGAAAAGATTACCCGAAAGCAACCCAACGTTCTGGGCATGTCTTTGGGAGAAACCTTTTTTTATGAAGTTTTGGGTAGTAAGAGTAATATGAAAAGAAGTTTCTGATTCTTACGTTTTAATTTAAAAAAAATCTATTCTTTTATTAAAGAAACTGAAGTATATATGTATTTTTAGATATCAACACTGAAATATTAGATATTATTTTTATCATGTCAAATAGAGAACAATACAGGTAAATATTAAGAATGATTTTTTACATATTTAATAATTTTAGCTACCAAAACTTACAAAAATCTCTCCTTGTGTATATTTCTTTTATTCGGTGACAAGAGGTTTTTACTTCAATCAACTGATAACATCTTGTATTGGCACAAGACATCTCTTACTCAGGTAAATTCGGCAATATTCATCGCTACACGAATTTGGAGCTTACAGATATCTATCTAATGTATCAGTCACAAAAGGAAATGAATGAGATGCTAAAGGATGCATAACGAACGATTCTTGACTAGACAACTGTCAAATGAAATTATATGTTTAAAAATGTATTAGAATCAACAAGTATATAGATGATGTAAAACTTGTGTTGGTATCCGTGGCCACTCTTTTAAACATACGCTGTAAAATTAAAACTCACCAAAAGGTTCGTTTTATTTCATTTCACCTGACTTTAAAACCAAATTTCTTAGACTTTACCTTTCAAATGTTTTTCTTAGCCATTGAAATGCTGCTCTTCCAGGTACATATTCCACGAGAAAAAAGCTTATTTTGATTTCCTATATCATTAACGATATGGCGATATATTATTCATGCATTTGTATATGTACTTGAGGGGGAGTAATTTAACAACAATCGGACAGGATAATACAGAGTACTCCCTCTGATAGGACATAGAATAATATATTCAACGTTTGACTATTACCTGAATTGTTGGTATTATTTTCTTCGAGCTGACATAAATACCCTGTCACTGTGTTAATGTATATATTGATCAATAAATAAAGCGTAAATTTCTGAATATGACCCAATCCTTAATAATCTTTATATATAAATATTAATAAAGTTCTTTTACTTTAACAGATTATAACAAATGACCCAGAAAATTGTTCCAAAACAGCCCAGTTAAAAAGTTCGCATGTATTTGCAAAGCATTAGACTTATGATGAAAATTCTTATTATTTTACTTCCTTGATTATTATTTTATGGATAAATTTATACTGTATGTGCATTAGACAAGATAAGAAACTTCAAATATTTCAGTATAAGTGCGTTTTAAATAAAAAAAAAAATATCTAATTCTTTTTGTCCTCTTGTGTATAAGTGTGTGTAACTCAGATTACTTAAATCTTTTTAAGTAATCTGAGACATAACATGATAGAGATATATAGCATACTGTATACAAAATTTGATATCAATAATTTACCTTATGTTGAGTTAGACTTGTAGAAATAAGGTTAACACCGTGAAACATGTTCAGGAAACAGTGTAATTTATATTTTTAAAATAGTATTATAATATATACTTTGTAGTAATTATAAAAAATACTTTTTTCCCCCTGGATTATTCAATACTTACTCTTTCTCAGAAACTTTCAGTTTAAACTATGTTCACTTTGACTCGGAGTGTGTTTGTAAAGTTCCATTATAGCTATTCTATCACGAAACTTATCATACATTTTTTTCATTAAAATTTTGTATTATATAGAATATTAAATGCTTTCTCTATCTAACTATAGCTCTGCTGTTATTTCAAAAATTTACTTAATTTTATTTTTGGTAATGAAATATTTATCTCAATTGATAACTGTTATTAGGATGAATGCGAGATAGGTTTTGATTGTATCCAATATATGACTAAACATATTCGAAATTCCTTTCTAATTGTTATAATTTTGATAAAGGTAATCGTAAGTTAGATTTCTCAGAAATTTAATATCTCTAAAAGGGAAAAAAATCAATTATTAAATTGTGACAAAGTCGTGGAAGTTCAACTCAGCAGACAATAATTTGACATCTAAAATTCACATCTACTTAATGAAGACAAAGTAAATCTACACTTATAATAGCAAGTGAAGAAAAAGATCGAAAAGTAAAAAGTTACTTTAAAAATATTTTTACTAAAATGTCTGAAAGACTCAAAACACATTTGTCACATTGCGACAGTGACGCTTTATCAGATAATAGGAAGTCAGTATCGGAAGAGTTAATGAAAATAAATTGTAAGAAACATTATTACGAGAGTCTGAAAAGACAAAATATAAATCTTTCTAAGATGTTTTTTAGAAACAATAATGATTTTTAACGGTAGAGACAGTATAACGACAGTTTGTTTTTGGATAAAATAGACTAATATTTATGAAAAATGTTTTGGAAAGATGAATAAAATTGACGATTTTAGAATGATAATCTCTTATATAAACTATTATGTTTTGCTATACGAGATTTTTACTTTAATCACTGTTTTTTTTCCTCTCATTTTTATATTAAATTTGATTTATTGCTATTAAGTATGCATAATTGGATTTTAATGACTAGTTATAGTAAAATATTCGTTTAGCACAGCGTCGCCAATTAAAGTATACGGAAATCATTCTTGAATCACTGGCACTGTTTAAAAATAATTTAGATTCAAAATAAGTATTAAATGTCAAACTAGACTTTGAATTCCTTAGTGCAAAAATATACATATACACATTAGATTTTTTAAATTTTACAATTATTATATTTTTCTTATGTTTATGGGTTTTGTCTATTTATTTTTCATTATTTACTTTCTTTTGAATTTATAATTTTCTTTTATGGATAAGTTTGTTTAATGTATTTTCATTCCCATTTCAGTTTGCAATTTTTATCTTTCTATTTTTAGTTTGGTTAATAACTTATTTCTTAATGGTTCAGAGCAATTTTTATATTTTATATAATGTTAACTTTTGCATTAACTTCTTAGTTTATTTGAGAATTAAAAAAATAAGTATTCAGCTTCATCTTACCAGTTTTCTCCTCATAGTTCCAGGAGTGGTGGTCCTTAGCATCTCTCTTTACAATGTCATGAAGTGAAACCCCTAAAACAAAATAAGAAAAAAAAAAAGGTTAATTAATGGTTTTTAAACATAAAAATGTATTTGAAACATTTAATTTTTCGAAAAAAAATGCTATTAATTTTTTAGAGGAGTTAGAAGAACAGTTACATAATTGAGTTTAACTTATTATTCTGATACAATGAAAGTTGAACGAGTTTCATTTTAATACAACATTCTCCTATAAATTTATTTTGTTAAATATGTATAAAAATTGTGAAGAATTAATATTATGTTTTAACGAAGCGAGAATGAACTATTTAACTTAGAATGCTCTATTTAATATTCGTATAGGAAGTCGAAAGAATATATGGAAATCCTCTTTTGGTTATATTTATTAAAAAATAAGATTTGCTATGAAATTAATTGTAACATATATAAAATCAAACTAAAACCTCTTTTTTGAACTACAAATGAATCACAATTTACTGCTCAAATTTCATAATGAATTTATCAAGTTAATTAAACCGCTTAGAGTATTCGGCGAAGAATACACTGCTAAAATTAATTTGATTTTCAGAATGCATCGGAATTTTCTTTGGAAACATTCATTTTACTGATTTAAATGAATGTTTATTAGATTAGTAAAGTCTAATTCACTACAGAAATAACAGAAAGAAAACGAATTATTTTTAAAGGAATAAACAGGTACAAGTTTTGCGAAAATTTACCAGTTCAGTCACGCAATCTTAAAGTTAGTAAAATAACCATTTCATTTAGAAGATGAAACACAAATCGGGTTTCGAAATTGCATTACTTTTAACAAGCATCCTTGGTATATAGGATGTATAAAAATGAAAGAAAACAGGTTATGGTAAGGTATTTATACTCACACGATTTTCGAAACATTTGTATAAATAGAATTTCCCCCAATTGCACAAAAACTACGAAATCAGTTTAAAATTTCAGTATGAAATGGTAAGTTTGTACAATTTTAGGAAAAATTATAAAATAGATACTCGTATTGGTATATTTCAAATACATTAAAAAAAAACAGTTATGAGAAGATATTTACACAATTTTCAAAGAAATTGCATTAATAGAATTTCCTTTAAATGCACAAAAATATAGAAATAGTTTGATAATTTTGCAATGTAATGTTAATTTTATACACTATTTGGAGCGATTATGAAAGAGATGTCCTTTTGAAAAAGAAGACCTAGATTAGAAATGATTGGACATGTTTTATCATTACCGGAGATAGAAGTAGAATCAAGAATGTTCCCATGACATGGCAAAAAGGATAAAAAAAAAAAAAAGTCCTAAGCTCCGAAAGGAAGACGATGATATAACGCTGAGAAACAAATCATCATCTAAAGAGGTATATGGATGAGATTGTTTCCTGCTTCTCCTATTCCCATCTATCATTTCATTTTGCTAATATAATACTTCAAAGGTTTCCCGAACAATTTTGTTTCCGCTTAAATAAGTGAAGATGTTACGCTCTTTCTTCGAAAATATTTGACGATGATCAAAAGATGGCGTATTTTCTGACTCTCTTTCCTGGGTATAGTTGTCAGACTCCTGAATAATATACTACTATTTTCTTCCTTGAAGAGTTTTTGCTTTAGTTTGTAGCTGTATTGAGAATTGTTACTTAAATAGTTAAAGTGTTTTGTATTCAAACGAATTAAAAATAAAAATAAAATAGACAAGCGAAGCCAAAATTTTTATATTAAATATGTTGTATGAAAAACCGTATTATATTTTATGGATTGAAATTGTTTGGAATTGCATTATAATTTTTCAGTCAATCAAATGTTTCCGTAGGTAAGCAGAGCATGCATCGAAATCTTTGAAATCTCAGTACTATTACTCAGTACAATAATTACATATTTCAAAAAATGTTTTAAGCTTGTTTATGAAACCTTTTTAGATAAATTGTTATTATATCTAAGTACGGTTGTAATTTAAAATATTGTTTGACTCAGTGAAAGCTGATTACTCGTAAATAAAAAAATTCTTTTAAAAATAAAAGTAAGTTTTTATCCAGTATCAAATACACTCACAGTTCAACAACAACAACAAAAATGAAAGTAACACTAAAACTGAATCGTTCTCCTGCGATTTTAATTATAATAAATCATAGTATATTTTTAGAGTACCTCAGCAAAAAAATGATATACAGCAGCACGAGATTATAAAAAAACCCATGAATTATAATCGGAACCACCAAAAAAGGAATTTGCTTCGAAACGGAAACCGTGAAGTGTTATTTCATGTAAATAGTGGATAATCGACCACTTTGTAAGCAATTAGGCTGAACGTGACCGAAGACGGAAGTCAAATAGACAAATTGGTTTGTCAGAAGCGCTTCGTCACTTGCATTTACCGATTCTCTCGATGGTGATAAACCATGACCTGAGAAAGGTCTCTTTGCACATTCAAAGAAAAGTATTCTTTGTTTTACAGATTTTTCACGTGTAAAGAAAATTTCAATGTTTATCCATGCGCAATGACGTTGTTTAATAATTATTTCAATAAGTTAATTATTAAATCAATAAACTATTAAATAATTATTTAATATTTAATAAAACTATTAAACTATTCATAAACAACAAAAGGAGTTATTCCTCCTTTATAATCTGTTAGAAAATAGCAATTTATATTAATTAGAATTTTTTTTTTATTTCTTATGCACTTAGTAATGTATTTTCATTCATATGAATGATTACACAAAATATTTTGATGTTTTAACTTGGCACCATACATAATTATCTGCTTATTGGTTTTATTAACGATGGTTAATTTTATTAATTGCTCTATATTTCGGGTTACGATAACATAGCGGTTAAGACCACATTATTGCGGACGAAAATTGAGTCTTTATTTGTTCAAATAATTACTGGCAAAAAATTATGAACTATTTCCACGCCGACTCGACATGATCAAAGACTTCCATATTAAAATGGCCACACAATGTTGTCCTTTTTATCTGAACATTGTTCGAAATTACGAAGCCTGTCTCTAAAAGACTATCATTTCAGTCCAGTTCAATGTTATTCAAAGAAACAACATATTACAAATAGCTCGTTTACAAAACAACTGTTATTTTTAATTTCATTATATATATATATATATATATATATATATATATATATATGAAGAATTTCTTCATATTGTGATATTTTCTCGTAATTTGTTACCCATTATCTTCATTATATTAATGACTAACGGCTACTGAAAGCGCATCAGCAACCGTTTCCGATGTAAACTGATAAGTGAGCCTGCATTTCATCAACTGCTCTGCATTTCATCTAAAACTAATCTAATTTGAAGGAATCAGCTTTCGAATGTATAAATATTTAGTTACGCATTAGAAGTACCATATTGTGTAACGTAATATTCTATACCACATTTAAATATTCATACCCCACTGCCCATAAGTGGCCCTACTTTGAACTAAGTAGATGAAAACAAAATAAATTAGTATACTTAATTTAATTAGCTGTTAGTTTCCGTTTATTTGAAACACTAGTAATAAACATAAATATTAATGCAAAACTTTAATCTCTTACCATAAATGAACATTTACTAACTAATGAGATACGAATACAGCAAAAGCAGCAAAATAAAATGTTATAATGTTTGATAAAAATGTTATTACTTTATAACGTAATGCTTTTTGTAGCTGGTCAAATTAATGCTAAATAATCAATAACAATAAATTTAATAGAAGAATATTTTTAATTAGACAACGATAAAATTACAAAATTATTTTTAGCGTCTAATTTGTCAGTTTGAGCCATATTCTGCCCCTGAATAACAAGTGATGAAGTATAATCACATGAAAGAAATATTCATAAAGAATTTCTATGCGCAGTTATGACATTGGAAAACAAAGTATAGTTTATAATTTTGTAGTGAAATACACTTCATGGATCACAAGATTTCTAGAAATCAGGGATCCTGATATGTCAGCATTTTCGAATTACCTTTATTTGAGAGCAGTTGTTTATTTCATGAAATCTTTTTTGAGATAAATATGCAGGCAGTGAAGATAAAATCAGCTTAGAAGTTTTAATTTGAATTAGTGGCTCCGCATGGCATCAGTACTTAATGTTTGGGAGATTCTTCGATTGTTTTCACATTCATTACATTAGAATACGTATAGATGCAACTGTAAATTCAACTGAGATTTTTCCTTTAACTAACTCCTTGGTTTTCGTTCTGATTGTGTTTGAATTCAGAATTTTTTCCAATGAAATGAAAAGTGATGAATTTAGATTATACTGAAGCCATGAAGTGAATATACTGAAGCCATGAATAGATTTGTAGAGATACATATATAAGCGGTGAAAAATTTAATATTGAGGTTGGAAGCTAGTTATTTGATGATGGTGAATCAAAATGAGACGTCGGAATCTGCCGTTCACAGTCTAAGAATCGATCAGACAGATCTTTGAAGAGATTAGAAAAAGGTTCAAGAAACTAATACTAAATTCCAGCTATTCTACTTACTCGACCCCGAGTGAATCGGTAAGAAATAATTTTGATATATTATTCCAAACGATAATTAAAGCACTTTGAAGCTAATTATACGTACAGAAAGTAGATAGCCATCAAGTTTAAATATTCGTAACTTGAACAAAAAATAATTTTTGGTTCATCGGTTTTCCTTTTCATTTTACTGCGTAATTTAATGACTATAAAATATTTATAATGGAAAGTAAAGCGATTAAAATAACTAGCGGGCGTTACACAGTATTCTCAAGTACTTCAGGTACCATTCCCAACAATTTAAAATCAAGTTTTGTGAGAGAATATTTAGTAGAAAAAGGAAACTCCTAAATACCAGAGAGGTTTTTAGACATCAGTTTAACAAGCCTTGTTGAATAATACAGTATTTCACGCTCCTTTTCCTATTACAACTAAATCTAGGTTTAATTTATGATAGGAAAAGTGATATACTCCGTCATGAAATTTTATATTTGTGTGAAAAAATTGTCTGTTCTGATATGATGTAAAATATATAAGATTACATGATCCTTTTTGTTGAATCCATATGACTCACAGGGCTAGCAATCATTTGGTCATCTAGCAAATCATTTTTCTGAAACAAAATTTTTCATAAAATTCGCCAGCAATAATAATATAAGCTAAATAGATAAATTAAGCAAATTTTATAAATTTCATCTCAAATACAGAGAATGTACAATATAAAAACTCATAGCTTGAGAGTCATTTTGTATAGTGATGATATTGATAACACATTATCGTCTCTTGCGAAAAGGCGTTTCCCATATCGCGATAATTTTCCTATCACCTTAAGATGAATGCTTATGAAGGTTAAAAAATATTTGAATCCACTTAAAATAGTATATCATGTATAATTAATACAAATTAGTGTAATCAAAAATATTGATGTGGAATAATTTCCCCAGAAAGTTGTTTATCAAGACATTCTTGACATTCAATTGATCCTTTGTAACTTTCAAATCTCAACTTCCCAATTTATCCCCAGTCGCTGATGATAGCAAAAGTGAGAACCCAAATGTTTTTTTTTAATATAAGTAAAAAAATCACAAATAGCTAAGCTAGTCACAAGTTGATCCTTATGTCTGTTGCTTCATCTTCATTTAAAAAATAACTTATAAAAAGTGATCAAAAATGATTGTAGAAATTTTAAATTATATAGCAATAACTTACAACTATTTTTTGCGATCATTATTTGGTTCTCCAATAAATCGATTTCTACAAGAGTAGAAAAAATCGTTTACTTCACGTATTGATCGCATTGCAAAGCAATTGCCACAAATAAACTAATAATATTTCAAGGAACAAATAAAAATGGTAAATAACCATTCAAGTAGTTTTCTTAATTCTATTGTTGTATTTCTGGAGAGGAATCAACGAAGCGCAGAAACACTTGATCTTGGTGCACGAATAAATACTTTGCCCCTTGAGCATTTTTTTTCCAATAGTAGATAAGGGAATTCAGTCAATCGGAACGACTCACCGTGTAAGAGTTTTTTTTAAAAAAAACATGATGTTCGACATTGGATTCAATAAATTTACGGTAAAAAGCCGCACGTTCTGCTTTTATTTTTCTTTAGGTATTCTCATGATTCAAACTATTATTGTTTTTCTCTTACTTTTAGACTTCGCATTGCAATAGATCATGACAGGAAAGTAAGTATAATAATCGTGATTGGTCTTTTTCTCCATTTGTTCGAATTTCTTAATATCGAAACATTTTAACTCTTTGATTTCGAAATTGAAAGCAATAAAATATCAAATGTGTTTCAATGCGTCAATATGAAACAAATTATCTAAGAAGAATGTTCTCGAGTTAATTGTAAATGAATGAATTTCATTTCGTGCTTCAGAAAATTTAGAAAAAGTAATGACGAGAAATCAAACGATTGCCGTCATTAAATATTTTCAATTCGGTGGTGGTTGAAGGGCTTGATAAGCTTTTCAAGGCCATTTTCATATTTTTGAAACAAATTTTATTTTTAATTAAATGTTTAATTCTTTAGATTTTTTAAGATAGCGAAGCCTGAAACAACCTCACTTGCATAAAACAAACTCATAAATGACCAGTTCACACGACAAATCGATGAATTCCATAAAATAAAAAGTGAACGAATGTGATGAAATAATGTATATTATTTTTTGAATCTCCTTCATAATATAAATTCAAGTAAACTTTATAGAATACATTCATACAGATGTAACTCTCATATATTGGTGTATAATATTAATAAAATAAAATAGCCTCAAGGTAATCGTCAGTAATACTACAATTTTTTATGTGATTGGGAGAGTTGATACATATGACTAGTGTAAAAAGTAATAAAGTGAAATTCAGTGTTTGAATTTTTTATGTTTTTTTATTACAGAAGTTATATATTATGTATTTTATTAGAGTAGTTAATTGTTACATATCTTTATTACAGAAGGTAAATATTATATATTTTTATTACAGACTTTTTATAAAAATGAATATATTAATAGTTCTGTTAAAATATATTATTTGTGATTAATTCATCTGCAAGATAAATAATGTCGCATCATTTCGATCTGTTCTCAAGTTTTCATAATAATCATGTTTAACGGGAGGAATGAATTTTGGCGTTTTTTTACTGTGACGTATTTCCTTCATTATTTAATTATACAGCCATTTGAAAGTCTTAATAAATAGTCAATAAGTTCAAGACTACGATAGAAGATATGTATGAGAAAGACAGTACAATTTATTAGCTCTCAACATAGAATATTTAAGATCTCCATATATATTTCTCAAATCCTTCTTAACTCAGTTAATCCTAGTTTATAATCTAATAATAATGTCTTAGCATACCAAATCAATCGTTCTGATTCACACATTTCTTGTTTATCATTGTTTCAACACGTAAAACACCCTCACTTGGAGTCACTTTAATCCAAACGATTAATTATGATAATACATTTCAGTATACACATCTATCAACTTGTTGTTATCCTCTATGTCCCATCTCTTTCCTTTCAATTCTGCTTCACTTGTATATCGCTCTAGTTCAATTCACTGCGCTTAATCTCTTTATCTAATTTGCTTATTAAGTTTCATTTTAGTTGGGAAGAAATTGTAATTTTATGCAATTCAAATTACGAAAAAGCCCCAGAGGTTAGTGAAGAGAAAACCATGAACAGCCCAAAGTAACAACATGAGTGTCATCTATTTTGCTGATTGGAACACGAACACTGCGATGATGAATCAAAAATGAACTTGATGTGCTGTCAGATCTGCTGACACATTAGCAACGATTTACGTTAGAGTACAAAGTTTACCTAATGGCTTCTGATTTAAATAATTTGTTATTTAACGGCAAAATAATTGTCGTTCAATGGCGTTAATCTTTAATATTTGGGTAATTTATAAATATAAAAAGCTATGACTGAACGAAGTGTTTTTACAATTACATTTGAAATGTTTAAAAAAAAGGAGTTAATTGATTTTTCCTATGAATGAATCCAATATTAAAATTTTATTTGGTTCATTTGTCAAGTTCCCTAGATATTTTATTTCGTATTATTTCCCAAGCATGGTGAATTAGATATAAGAGTTAGCTCAGTCAATGTGTTAAGTAATATAGTAAATAAATATTTCAAATGTATTTAATTAAAAATAAGTTTTATAAAATGGACGGAATAAAAAAAATACGGAGTTGAGTTTCGTGAAAGAAAGAGTCAAAATTTTAAATAAGCTGAGCTAAGTCCTTGACGTTAATACGCGTCAGAACTTTGACTCGAACCCATAAGTCGATTCCGGCATTGCCCTTCAGAAGCTCTTTTATTTCCACACTCTAAGGGTCGTGGGTTCGGTTCTCCTCATTTCAAAGACCTTCGTGTAGACCGGGCACATCCTGATGCACATTAAATCTGTCAGGGCTAAAAAATCTTGATAGTAATGAGGTGTGGAAGTTATGAAAGTGGGGCGCGAGCTCAGATGTCGGTCTCTTCATTTGACCACGACCCAAAATTATAAGGTATGGTGCAAATAGTTATAGAGTAATTTTAATCGCTGGGTTACCGAGAACTTTCCTCTCTGTGCACCCTTAAATAGAAGATATCACTAAGTTAAGTCTTAAAAGACGAATGTTGTTTTATTCACAAATAAAACATACACAAAACTTCCTTTTTTAAAATTTTTAAGACATTTCTTTCTTGGGAATATCGTAATTTTTTTGGTGACTCGATTTATTGATACGATCTATTAGTACCAGGGAATATTTCTTTGTAGCTATTAGAGAAAATATGATTCTTTAATACACTTAAATTTCAAAAGAAATTTACGAGTATAACATAAAAATTACGATGTAAATGCTTTACTAAAGTTTTGTACTTAAAGAAAACTATACGTTCCAAAAAGAAAACCATCAAAGTCATATTTGTCCTAATGTAACTATTGAAAATCAGGAAAATTATTACAATTTTTTTAAAAAAAAATAATAGTAAAAAAAATGTAATGGAAAAAAAAACTTATATATTTAAAAAAAATGTTGAAAAAGTTAAATTAAAGGAATATCAGGTATTTTTTTTTAAATTGATAATATAGAAATTTAAGTCATTTTCAAAAAAAAGTTTTCTGTGTTTTTTTGTGTGTAAACAAAATATAGTTTATGTGTGTGTGTGTTAGATAATATACTTGTTCTATTAATTCATTAGAGCAGCCGTACACCGGAAGTTTCGAATAAAGGCTAGCCTTGTTCTGAATTCATTATCTTTACTCAAACGATTTCTTTTACGGGACGATAATGAACGGAAATAAGACTTTTTTTGTGTGTGAGTGGAAGTGTAATTGTATTTTATTTTCAGGAAACAAATTTTGCATTGCGATTCAATATAAGGCGGGGGAAAGCAATAAAGTTACATAAATTATTAAAAAAACGATTAACTGCGAAAAAATAGCTTAATTAATTGTTTTTAATATAATTAACTGTTTTTTGTCTTGTTATTTCAAAGAATATGCCATATGGCCGAAATTAATCGTTGCCGTTAAGAGTTAATTTCAACTCAAAACATTTAAAATTCCAACTCGTTGAAGTTCTTAAGGTACTTGTATTTTTTATAATAATAAAGATCTTTCCATCTTTCGATTACTTATTTTTTTAAATATTGTATATATAATCACCTAAAATCAACTTTGCTGACGCATCATAAAATTAAAGATAGTTTTGATTGGGTTAAAATTACGACAGCAACATTTGAACATTTGGACATCTTTGAGAAGGGTCGCATCATAGGACTGCATGATGGCGGATGGTCATCCCGTCGAATTGCGCGTCATATCGGTCATGTAGAAACTATAGTTTCATGCTCTTGAAGGAACAGGGACAAGGAAATTAAATTTAATAATAATTCTTATATAAATTTGAGCTTATGAATGTAATTGCAAAAAATTATACTTTATTGAATATTGAAATTAGTACATTTTCACTTAACCGTTTTTTCTGCAAGTTTTAAGAAAACTATTCGACAAAAACAATTTAAACATTTTTAAAATAATTTAGAGGCTAAAATGGGGAATAGGGTGTCCCCTAGGAGACTGACCACGGAACTTGGCGACTTCCTAGATAGGTCGCCAAACTTGTGTGACTTGAGCATTGAGCATTCTTAGGGTTACCATAACAAATCGCTATTTTTAAATTATTATCCCCCCCAAAAGTCACAAATTCTGCCGAAAAGTCGCCAATCGCCTAGGGGACACCCTATTCCTGATTTTGACCAATTCAGTTAATATAAACACTTAAGTTCGTTAATTTTCGTGCAATCGTTGTTATCATCTTGATAAACCAAAAAGGAAATATTGATTTATATAAAAAAAAATCAAGTTTTGAGAAAGCTCAAACTGTAATTTTAATAGATTCTTCCTCAAAAACACCAACACCAAGAACTAAACCAAATTCTAGGCCAATATGAAACGATGCGTAAAATGTTAGATTCTTCAACAAAGGAAAAAAAATGTGTGGATTAACAAATTAAATTCTTATAACATTTCCTCGGTGTTGTAATCTGATTGAACACTTCCACTTAGTAAATGAAAAAAAAAAAGTGACATCAGAATTTTCCATAAAGATTATAAAAGCTTTTTAATTTGTACATCTTTAAAACCTTCTTAGACATTTTACTCAAGCAAGAAAGATTTTCCTCTTTTTTTATATTATATTTTATTCGTTGCCAAAGAATAAAGACAAGATGAGAAAGAAATAATGGTCATGGTTGTGGTCAGACAATACAAAACTGTCACGCTGCAGTCCAATGGTGTTACAAACGGTTTCCCGTCAATGAAAATTTTTTGAACTCGGAACTACCGGAAATTTAATCTAAAAACTGAAATAAAAGTCACAGGAAATGTTTGTGGGGAAAAAATTGAGCAGACTCTCTGTTCACACATCCAAAAATTAGTACTTATGTTAGCGTCGACGTGTTCTCTAACTGTTGTAAATGCATTCTTTTTTGTGGTGAATTTCAATTGTTCCTTCTCTGAGAATGGAACTTTATTACGTTTGTTTAAATACATGGAAATTTTCATACGAAGAGACACGAATTTCATTGAATTTTAGTGCGAAATCTAGACAGTTTATTACTATTTTAAATTATTATTAGTGCGACAGTGCGATTTTCACCAGAACAATTGTTCATTTGATTTTAGTTATTTCAGTAGTTTGAGAAATAGTAAACTGTATGCTATTACTACTTATACTGTTGAAATTTTTTAAAAAAATGAATGCTCTCTGTAAATTCAAGTCGGTTTTAGTTAGGATTCTATTAAAAATTCAGTTGATCGTATTATGAATTGCAGTTCGAATTGCCATCTTTAAATAAAATATATATATTTGAAATTTCCTTTATCATTTCAGCGTTCAAATATATATATATTTTTTATAAAATATATTTATTTGAATGCTTAAATGATGTAGTAATTTAAAAATCAATGAGCTGAAAATTTGAGAAATTATTAATCACTATCACGAACTATTTTCCTTTTTACTTCTAATGATATTTTGTAGTTAATTATTCGAATTTTGATTTACACTAAAAATACGAAAAGAAATCTCACTTAACTTCCATTTTTAATGATATGAACGCATATTTATCTCAGTAATAGAAGAAAAAATAACTATTGCCACAGTTTTTGAAAGCAATTTATTTTTTAAATTTAAAGATATTTTTGTTAAAAAATATTGAACAAACTAAGTTTTTTTTAACTTTTTGAATAACTTGAATAATATTCATTTAGTTTCTTGTCTTCAGATGCACAAATTGAAATAAAATGAGCATGAACGATAAACAAGTACCTTCAACATTCATATAAATCTAAATATTGCAATCTCACAAACTATCCAAATTACGAAATTAAAAATAACAACTGAAGATGTCTTCAAAGTTATTTTTCCATTTTAGTTTTGAAAAGGAAAAATACTATTTAAAATCTTTAAGAAAATCTTTTCAATTAATGAAGACAGAAAAAAAATCTGCTCCAGTATGTAGATTTGATTTACTCGTACTTCACAAAAAGATGAACATTTTCAAATGGAATGATAGTCGAGCAGATTTTAAAATGCATTGTTTTTTACAAATAAAACAATTTTTTTTCTAATTTATGCATCTTGAAAAATATTTACTACATTTGGAAGCCTAAATACTGTTGAATCATAACAAAAGTAGTATTTTTCGTTGAGAAATAATATTTAGGACATAATTAAGAACAAAGTATTGATCGTAATTAATATAAACTCTGATTTGAGGAATCTCAGGTGATATTTTGATTATTTAAAATGCATTTCTAGGTCTTAAATAAAGTCTTAGTTATGTAATAAGAAAGCATCTCAAAAATACAATTAACAACCGGTGAAAATGCGAGCACTTTTAACTCAATACACACACGCAAACTCTTTGATTAAAAAAATTCCACTTTATCATTTCAGAATAACCTTTAAGTAAATCTCTTGAGATCGATAGCATTGGAAGAATGGAATCATTTCTTCCATGCTTCATACATTCTCTTATAGAGTTTTCTACAAGTCTCCCTCAGGAATTCTTATTAGAGCTGTACTTAAAAAAGAATAAACTATCAGCTTTTGCACAAAGAATTCATTTTGTTTCTTAACACGGTCATCATATTTCAACTATCAACATCATTCTCTGACCAGTTTTGATTTCCGATAAAGGAATAAGTTATGCAGCTGTGGATAAAATATATGAATGTTTCTTTTCTACTCCAAAAGGAATTCCACTTCCGCGTTTCAGCAAAGCTGTATTGAGTATTTGTTTACCAGTCATGTGGACTCCTTTTTTCCCAACCCGCTACTATTATTCTAGGCATATCGAGAGTATTTCAGTGGCAGAATTGGGCGTGTTTGACTAGGTGCCATCTGGAATGGATATTTCTAACACTTTTCTTTGCATTTCTCTTCATCTTTTTTCTCTTTCAAAGTATTGTGTTTTTTTTAGCGATATGTAAATATACAACTTGGAACGAAAGCTATGTTATTCAAATTTCTTTCATAATATCCCAATAGGTATTTAGTTCATAAATTTTCCTTCCAAGAAATTTTTTTTTACACAGCCTGGATGACATTACACTGTTTTAGTGAATTTCATACAAACCATGTTATCTGTTTTACACTTGTTTTATAATTTCCTCTTTCAACATGAAAACGGATATCACAGTTAAAAAAAACCTTACAAAGTATGTAAAAAAGAATGTAATGAAATAAGTGTGACGATTTTCATTAACTTCTTATAAAACTATTCTGATTTAAAACTTCGTAGTCTTCGAACAAAAAAAAATGTTTAACTGCAGACAAGTAAGTATACTTTAAGAATTGACACAAAACAATTAATACATTATTTGATTAAACATTTTTAGTAGTTATTTTTTTGCAGTATGTAACAAATTACTTAATGACGTTTTCATTCTTATACATATTTTTTAAGCATAGCAAAAATATATAGAACTTCGTAAAAATTACTTGCCGTCAAAAATAATGATAAGAAATATCTGAACGATAACATATTTATGTCAAATTTCTTTGGTGCTTATATTTATGGTATAGACACACAATTCCTATTTCGAAAAAATAAATAATAGAAATCATTCCACTTATTCCCCTTCCACCAACACCTACAGACTGTTTTCTGATTCGAGAAAAATTGGGAACATGAAATAAACATGAAACATTCTGAGTAACATTCCGTTTAGAAGTAAATATTGAATAAGAAGTGATGTAAAGGAATTCAGAGCAAAGCACATTTTTCTCTTTATTTCTTATTGTGAAGAAATGTTACTTTAAAAATTTTTAAGATGTTTTTTATTCAGTGTTGTCCAATAGGAAACATATTAAAAGCTTCAAAACAAGAAAATTAAAATGAAATGTTATGACTTCTGGTTGTTATTGCGATTAAATTGATGAACAATTAAGTAGTAACAATAGATATCTTAATATAAGATTCAGCTTTGAAGGTGTAAATCAGTGTCTGATTTCTAAAACCTGCAATTTCCATTAATTTGATTCCCCACTGAAAAATATTTTTTTTTTTCGGCTAAAAAAATGCCATTCTCTTTAAGAATCCTTTTCAAAACAAAAATAACATTTGAGATCGAAAAAAGTTCCATCATTATTTCTTAAAGCAACTTCAATTTATTATTTTAATTAAAACAAATTTAATTAGAAATGTGTGTTTTTCGTGCATTAGTTTTTAATTTAGAAATAAAATTTTCATAAACTTGTGTTTAATTTCGAAGAAATAAAATTATATTTAAGGAAGATAAGTGTGAAGAAAAATAAATGCTTCAAATAAAAATTATACCAGAAGGGATTGATACAAAAGTATAAGTATAATTTCAATATATTTAGAAAGCATGCAAATTTTTTATAACGAAATAATGTTCTGTACAGTTTAATGAGGAAAAATATTATTAATTAAATATCAAGAAAACTGACTGAAAAAATTAATTCACTATTTTTATTAAAATCTCCCAGTTGTTTCCTAAATAAAAATTTTCAACTAGTTTTAAATTCAAGATATCATTACATTAGGGATTATGTTTAAAATACTATTAATACTATTTTTTCTGTTAATGAAATTTGGAAAATATCTTGAAAGTTAAAAAAAAAAAGCTTTTTATTTCATAAAATTATGCAGAAACATATTCAGAATAATGTAAGTGGTAAGTAGAATTTGGAATTTATATCAGAAATAAATTATTTTTATAATTTTCTTAAGAAATAAACAGAAATCAAAACAAATTTTTTTAAATCTAATAATTTCTAATCTGAAACTTTACGGAAGCTTAGTTTTCAACTTTGTCATGCACAATTCATAAAAATCAAAGATTTTAATTGCATGTAAATTCATGTCATATTAATTTTAAAATGTTTAAATTCTAATGAAATTTAAAGATAGAGGTGCCAGAGAATTATGGAAAATTGAAAATGCATTCTATTCCCATAGATCAGTATCATTAAAGTAAAAAAATGTGCAAATTGAACTTTAATTTTATACAATATTATATAAGGTTCCCTTGATTTACCTTAGCTATAATTTTTATTTCTTTCCTTACAAAGTAAATTTTTCTATTGTGAAACAGTTTTTGAAAGTTTATTTTTCTTTGTACGAAATTACTCGTTTAATTTCTTCTACAAATTAAATGCACATATTTAGATTTTGGAGTAATGAGTAAACGATTGAATTGAAAACAAAAATAAAATAACTGTATAGTGGAGTAATTTTACATTTATTAAATATGGTGATAATAATAACTAAAAAAATCGATTAAATAAAATCAATATTTATTATTTTGCTGCTCCATTGAAGCAGAAAACAGTTCTTATCAAAAAATGAGGCTGGATATCTTCAGAAAGAGAAAGTAAGATGTACTCCATGTACTTCTGCGAGCAATAAATTCATTCGATCCGTGATGGAGGATGTTATCTATTGATAGCTTGAAGGTCGAGGTTAATATTAGAAAGTGAAGAAATGGACGCGATGAGCTTAAGAAAGAGGATGTTACTTTGTAACAACTCACTGATAAGATATTTTTATGAATATCAATCCTCTTTAAAGAGAAATTTAAATTTCGCTAATCATTATATGTATTTATTCTGAACTGATTCGTGAAAAAATAATTTTATTTATCTTCTAATAAAATTAATGTATGTATATATATTTTTTAATAATGCCAATGCTTCTTAAATAATAAAGACCGATGTTAGAAAAATTAAATGGCTTAATGAATTTTGGTATGAAGTTAATGAAAATATACCATTTTTTATAAGAATAATCACTTTAACTTAAAAAACCATCTTAAAATATCTCTTTGCAAATGTAGGAATTTAATACAGATTGGTATTTCAGACACTCGAGTGTTTCTTGAATTTTCAAAAAATCATAAAAACATGTTAAATCTTTATAAATTATGATATATTAATTATATGTTGTAATTTATCATATATTCATGCAAAGTTACATATATTTTTATGATATACTTAATTTTTTTAAAGTCGATTTTTTTAATATAATTACATGAAAATTATGAAAATCAATATCAGAGCTTTGACTTTTCACAGAAAATGCAGAACAGCTAAAGGCAAGACGAAACCGTTCAGACATTGTTCTCATCCATGAATACAAATTGAAGCGTACTCTAACATATGTTTCACGATCTCAGCAAGAGGACTTAACGTTGACCTGATATGGATGAGTTGCGTTTGTTAAATGAGTATATGTACAACCGAGAAGATTCTTTTGAGGGATAAGACAAGCATTATATAAGTGGGTTAATAGGAAGTTTAGTTGATTGTACTTCCATATATTTTTTTTCAGAAAGATATATATACAATATTAAATATAAGAAGTTCGTTGCTCAATTATTGTACCAAAGCATATTCATTGAATAGAAACTCGAATGTGAATCCAATGTATATTGTTAGTTTCAAGATAATAACATCACATTATAATGACTACAGGACTGAGGAATTAGGAACACAAAAACAACTCTCCATGATGACATGTAACACTGAATGTCACAGTGGATAGTAAATAAATTACACAACTAGTTTTAAAAGTACCACGGAAGAGTCCATTTATAGAAATACTTTTTGCGTCTTCAAAAATTTATATTTAATTTTTTAAAATTAATATTGAACTTAAAATTTTTATGTTTTAAGGCTTGGCAATCATTATAAAAATGTTGTTTTAATTTTTGAAAGACATTTTACACAAACATTCCACTTACAGTATGATAAATATATATAAAGGGTTCCATTGTTTATACATAAATTAAATGTTCGCACAGAGAGTTATCAGATAGGTGAAACGACCACAATCTTAAACCTTCTTAAAAGGTAAACATTTTTATCCATATTTGTACATTTTTAAGTTAAATGGCCAGGATAAAAGTTGAATTCTTTTTATTTATTTCCAACAATCGATTTTTCTTATTACTTTTCAAAAGCTTTCTTTATTTCTAACTTTTCAATGCAGCAGTAGTAGCCTAATGGTCATGGTCGCGAACCTGTGGTCGACGTTATTTTCGTCGAGTCGGGGATTCGAGCTCTGATGCCACTGAAGACCCACCACGTAGCAGGGCTGTCGCACGTTAAACCTGGTCGTGGTCCCAAGTCCTACCGTTGGTGTAGGAAGATGCCAGCTCAGGTATCGTCTTCGTCTCTTGACCGATGTTCTAAGTCCATCGCCGATAGCCATCGTGTTGCATCTAAGTGCGGCGTTAATAAAACAATCAATCAATTCTGACTTTTCTCCTTTGTTTATTTATAACAAATGAATAGTTTAATTTTCGTTGCCAAATATCTTCAATGATTTGAATGTAAAAAACTGCTGTTCTGGAAAATTCTGTTTAAAATGGTTGCCTACATATATTTCCCAAGTTATTTTTTTCCTTCAGCTAAATAATATGGAAATAATATGATACTTATCAATAAATACTTGGATTATGCTAATATCTCTTAAGTTTCACTTTACATTATTACATTCATTATATAAATTTTGGAATTTTTATAATCAAGAAAAAACGCAACCACATTTTCTCAATACAAATGATCTAAAAACATTCTTTCATGCTAATTGGGTATTCTATTGATACAAAAAGCAATTTTTAAAAATCGTAACGCCGTTATTAATAAAATTTTTATCCTAGTGCTCACAAGTTTCAGTGAGTTGTTTCATCAATTCATTAAAGTTTAATTCTTAAATAAATAAGTCATCTTGACATTCTCAACATGAAAATTAACAAAGATAAAAAAAACATTGCAGATGGAGCCTTGATTTAAGTCACTCTGAACTTGTAACAGAAGTGAAACAAAGAAATATGCTTTCCAAATAATTTTGTGATATTTTAACTCAAAAAACGAGTTCTAATATAATTTATTTTTAAATAAATTTTTATTCTAATATAATTTATTTTTAAATAATTTAAAAGAAAAATTGAGAAAATATTAATCGGGCTATAGTATTTATTAGTAGATGAAAATATTTTTCGCGTAAAATAACCAGATATCTCAATTTTCACCACACGTGTATTTTGTTAACACGTAGATGTTATCTTGTTATCCTGTTATGTTGTTAACATGTAGGTATTTCACACTTCGTAAGCACTTTGTCATATTTCGACCAATATATTCCTTTACTTAGCATAATATTTAGTTGGAATGAAGATGACCTGTTACAGCGGCAGTTCTCTATTTTCTCACAAAAAAAGACGTTATCTCAACAACAAAAAGATTTTGTGTTCATCTGATAGTTATGTACTTCTGATATTTGCATTTTTGTGCTTTTGCCAGCGAAGCAGTTGTGAAATTTTGCATCCTGACTACATAAAACTATCAGAAGAACATATTTTAAATTTTTTTTTTTACTAAAAATTACGTCTTACGCATCAAATGTTGCACGATTCAAATGACACACATGAAAATTGTTATTAAACATTATAATTCCGTGAGAAATTTTGTTTTCGCAAACTATACTTAAAAAATGAGTTGCCTCCAAGGTTCTTTACTAATACGCTTTTTCAGTATAAATTCTAAAACATCAGAGTTCACGTAAAGCTTGCCAAGCGACAGTTTCGTCTCAATTTTCACCACAAAAATAAAAGAAACAGGCATAACAACATTCACACTGAAGATTGTCTCATGAAGGTCACCCAGCTTTTCATCACACAAACGTTTAAATAGAAGTAGACCTCACAGAGACTACCCACGTGAAGATATTGCTTTTTTTAGTCCTCTGGGGTTGCATTGGAAAACACAAGTTGTAACAAAGTGGTAACATAAGTTGCAAAATCGGAGGAATGGAAAATTCAAAAGACGAGTTTGTAGTTGTGTCACACTAGTTAAAAATATATAGTGAAACGTTAAAAATTGAATATTAGGTATATCAAGAAAATGATACTATTACTTAATTATGGAAAGTAATTTAAGTTAAGAGAAAAAATCGTAAGAAAAGAGACAAAAATAATTTGAAATAGATTGTACATACAATATTGTAGAAAGTAGCAGAACACATTTTTCAGTTGTTTGCTTAAATATTTTCTTATTTAAACGATTAAAAAAAATTTCAGCATAAACCTCTCCCCCTCAATTCTCTTTCATTTATATATTCAAGATAAAATGAATGTTATTACGATTTTGCGTTGGTATAGCATAGAGTTAATTATTATTCCTACGATACTCTCTGTTTTTCATAAGACTATATTAAATTGAAAAAATATTCGTGAGTACTAACAATTAAAAATTTCGGTTTTTTTAAAATAAAAATGTTTATGGCAAAGATGTAGCATATTCTCGGATGCTAAGTTCAATCTTTTTTGCCAACATAATACGAGCGGCATTTAAACCTAACTCGGCAAATGACATGCGCAGCATTTGTCATAAAAAGCCTAACCGCCAAAAAAGGACTCCAGTCTAGGTGTATACTGCATCATCTCTAATTTTAATTACGAGTATATTAATAGAAACAAAGTTTTATTCAATATTCTTTGAAACGTTTATAAAATTACTTAATCTAATTCGTGAATTGTGATCTTGTACAAATATAATAGTCTGCTGATAGATAGATAGAAATTTTCATCATAATGCCACCTGAAGAACTTTTATAGAAAATAATTCCATATTTTTCGCGCATGAGTAAATTAAAAAATTCAACAATCCAGCTGGAAAGCATAAAATGATTTTAATGAGGCCCCCTTATTCAATATGGTGCAAGACAACATGTCCGAAACTTTATTGAAGTTTGTTTTATTTTAAGGTTCACAAAAACAGCTATTAAGAAAAGCAATGTGTGTCCAATTTATTGTTTTAAAATGATAAAACATAGTTAAATCATTAAATTATGAAGAAATATTAAAAAAACAATCTGATTAACTTCTTGATAAACAACATTAAATGTATTTTCATTTAATTAGAGCAGATATGTATAAATTTTCAGCAATGCCGATTTTGATCACAGTTGCAAACGGTTTACCTCGGTATTATTAATTCTGACATTTTCCATGAATCCACATGTTTATTCTTAGAATAACTTGCTCAACTCTAGTTCCATGTTGAATAAAAGGAAGCGTTTGATGGAAAGTAAATAGAACATATAAACCTTGTTGCCAAAACTAAAATATACTTTTTGAAAGAATATTTTTTGCAATAGATAAGTAGGAAAAAGCTTTTAACTTTGCTACTAACACCAAAAAATGAATAAATATAACGATATCCAAAAACCCTCCATTAAGTATAAATTCTAAGATGCAAAATAGACCACGATGTCATGTGTCTAAGTATGCACCAGAGCTATGCATAATGAAACCAAAGATAGCTCAAGACGTCCTGTAACGTAATGTACGTTATTTTGTGCGTTTGATTTGAAAAATCGAATGTTAATAAAAAAAAAAAAAGACATAATTTGTCTCATTGTTCTTCATCAGGCACGAAAGACGGAATCACATTCTTCTTGAGTTCAATACTTAACATACCGCTTCTATTTATAAATTACGAAATAATTCCAGTAGGTAATTCGTTTTCTTCTTCTCCTTTATTTATTTATTTTTTACTTTCCTTTTTAACAAATGTATCTAATTTCAAAATCTATATTCCTTTTTCATGTCGAATTAATAGTCGTCGCTCACCTTGATTCGCAAACAAAAATACATTTATTTGTTTCACAAGCTGTTAAAATTTTTAATTAACTGATTTTTATATAAATAAATTTTCTTTTCTTTCCCTGAACAGAATACTTATGAAGTTCGCATCATTAAGTCGTTTTGAAGGTCAGTGATCAGAAAAATTATGCATTTTGCATAAAAGAGTCAAATTTTTTATTGAAAGATAGTCAAATGCAATTTCAGAAGCTTCTATCTCTTTTAATTGCTATTATTGTGATATAGATTTTGTTTGAAAGTTTAAATGAACTATTATTGCATTTTGTACTATATGTCTTGAGCAATTCATTTTAACGGGTAATTAAAAATAAGTTTTTCTATATGCATCATCAGTTAGAAATAAACACTTGAAGCTAGAGACAGGGAAAATAGTCTTGATTCTTTCCCAAATAAAATCAACTTATTTTTAAAGAAGGTATTGAATTTTCTCTGACTAAAAATACAATAAATACTAATTTATATCTGTTGTAGAACCGAGTTAAAGGATTCGCGTGACTTTTTTTTCTGGTAAGAATTAATGTTGCTAATTTTAAACGTGTTATTTATAACTTACGCATGCTATTTAGTTCAGACAGAGTTAGTGTAAATAAAAGTATAAAATTTTATTTCTTTTCTAGTTAGAGAAGTTTTAAGAGGAAAAATATTTTGTTACATTTGGGTTAACCGCAAATGGCAAATTACATTTTTTTTTTGTCATTTCATGCACACATGTACTTATTTCAATTGCAAAAATCTTGGAAATCACACGCATACAACCGAAATTTATCATTTTACAAGTAAAATTTGAATATATCGCGAATTTAGTATGAGGACATCAGATATTTGGAAATGTTATAAAAAAACTTATTTCTTGTCTTAAAATCAGTATAATGAAAAAAAAGTAAAGAAATTTATAAATGCAGAGCTCTGAAAAACAAATGAAATTCATGTTCTTTACAACAGAAAATAAATGAGGAATATTGTTCAAAGTTAGTTATAGTAGAAACAATTTTTAATTACATAAAACAGCCAGATGTTTTATTCCAATAAAATGCTTTTGTAGATCTCTTTGAGCTTAAACGATGGTTAATTGGAAATCTTTTTCGAGTAACTCCAAGTTATGCTTCATACATAATTAAAATGAACAGTTATTATTAATAAAATGGGACAGAGCTCTTCGAGTCAAATTAATTAACACTGATATCAATAAAAATTGTGAAATTTCAAAATAGACTATAATGTTAATGATAAAATGATTATTGATACCTGAACCCTTTTATTAATTTGAATTATTTTTAAGCTTAAGATGTTCCTTAAAGTTAATAGTTTCTTTATATTTTTTTTATTACTATTTATGCAAAAATTAAAGATATTTTAATGCTCTTTCCAGCTTTTAACTTTCTTATCTTTTAAAATAAGTTCTATTAAGATTTTCTACTATATATTTTTCATAATAATATAATTCTAACTAAAATTTTAGATTTATTTTGTTTAAAATATAGTTTTAGATTAGTTGTTTGTCTTTGAGAATTATTTTATTATCATTACAACTCTTTGGTTTATTTTATCAGAAAACCATTATTATTTTCATCGACATCGTGCACAAGTAATGTGTTCATATTATCTATATTAATAAATATATATTTTAAATAACAAATGTTATTTGGTGTTGAACATAATACATTACTAATACATTAGGTAAATTAGTAAATAAGTCATAAAGGGAAAATTGATAGGAAGTCATATCTATTTTGAGTGAAGTCTGATTTTTGATATAAGCTAATAAAGCAAAAAATTACAGTTTAATTAAAAATAAACCAAATTTTGTAAATTAAATAATTTATTTTTAAACTAATTGTTATTTATCTACATTTCGTACTTAACATTTTTGTTATTACTGTGGATGTTATATTTGAATAAAATTAGTAACTTATACTCAAATAACTTAGAAAATTCTCAAATTTTGAAGAAATAAATCGAAGTTCACAAGTAATGCAAACACAAATAAGAGCAATAATGTAAAATTATTCAGAGGACTAATCTTAAATACTGCATTCGTCAGTTTTCTAGGATCATCCGAAATGTTTTTTTTTATTAATATATTTCACTCTGATTAATTTGTATGCCATAATAGTACATAGAAAGTGATTCACTTATGACTAAAAATTAATGTGTAAACAGATGTGTTCAAACACATTTTTTTTTTTGCAGAGGTGAGTAATATTACAAAAGTGTGCCGGCACGGGAGATGTATTTTCACTCTCAATCTAAAATTGGCACTATACCTGTAACATCAGAATGTATTAATAAAATACAAGAGCAGGTGTATAAATATGTGTTATGCGTCGTTCAAATACAAGAAAAAGTTTTTCTTGTAACTTCTACCGAAACGCATTTTAATTCTTTTCGATAAAGCTATATATTTTTTACATAAAATTACTATGGTGTTAGAAATGAACAATAATTTGTGAAAAAAACTCCATATGGTTTTTACATAATTAGGTATGTATTTATTCGAAATTACTAATAACAACGATGAATAAAATAACAATCATTAAGACTGTTTTCATTCGATGTTAAGGAATAGGATAAAAAAAATTTAAAAATGTCCGAGTATAAATAAAAGCTAACGTATTTATAAGACACGCACTTTTTGATCAAAATGCGTCCTTAAAAATTAGAAAAACTTGACATTTAATAAATTTTATTTTTAACTTATATATTCAAAACTCTATTTAGTATTTAAGTGTATAGAAGAAGATGGAAAATGTGTGTATATACGAAATGAAAAAAGTAGTATTTCAAGATATGCTACTCTCTATGTAATAGTGAAATCAGAATATGACATAGAATATCGTGAATTATGAAAAATAATTCCTAGGTTGGGGAATATTTTTCAATATTAAAAGAAAAGCTATGAGATGTGTCTTATTCATTTAATTATTCGCATTTAAATGAGACATATTATATTTGAAGTTTTTTTTCTTTTTTTGGAAACAATTTACTTTTCAGTAACAAATTTACTTATTTTTAATGATTTATCTAAAAAGAACAAATATTTTGAATAGAAAAAAAACTTAAACTTATCAGTAGTAAAATCAAAAGCATTTACATGTGTTACATGATCCTATTTATATTATATACAGGTTGGAAAAAAATAGCAAAACAAGGATTTTTATTTTATTAATATATATATTGATTATTTTCTTACTTAATAAAAATACAGAAGTATTTAGAAAATTTGTTTAGAAAAAATAGGAACTGTTTAATCATAGATTAAGATATATTTCCCCCAATATTTATCCAAGAAGGAATTATTGAAAATAGCATCAGAATTTATTTGAAAGCTCGTCTCGAATGTGAATGTTATTTAAAAATATTTAATAATCATGATTATTGATTATTTATCCGAAAATATAAAGTACAATTTAACAACATAATCTACATTCAAGCAGAAATTAATTCTGATAAAATTCAACAAGAATGATCTTCGAGAGTTGCTTCGATGGAAACACTTAAATAAATCTTTTATTTAATGAAAGATGTACTTTTGCATTTTATGCGATTTAGTCATTATATGCAAGTCTTAAGCTTTATTAAAAATCAATATATTTCCCAGATTTAAAAGCTACTTCAATATTCAAAGAATTCAGAATGTTTGTTCTCTCTCGTCTGAATTAAGTAACAACCTTTCTCATTTGCACCATCTTCAACAGAAGAAAAGAGAACACAAGCCATCTATAGATGAACAAGATTCTCTTTCTGCAGGACCATTTGTGATGGCTTTTATTGACGTCCGTCTTTTTACAACTACTTGATTGAAGTTTTTTCTTCAACCATCTCACTTCTTAGAAATGTTAGTCTCTTATTTCGATGAGATCTTATTTCTGAAAAAGAATGCTACCCTAAAATGAGGAGTGGCTGGTTCTCCCAGTATTTATCATCATGCAGACCACTGTCGTATTTCGTCTCAGGGGGAAAATGCTATAACTCGAATGCTTTTTATTATACTTATTTTCTTAAACATACTTGACTTCATTGATTGTTATATATATATATATATATATATATATATATATATATATATATATGTGTGTGTGTGTGTGTGTATTGTTTGTTGATGAATTATATTATTTGTTCAAAATATCTATGTAATGTATTCTTGACATATAAAAGCACGTTAAATGAATCAAAAAGTGATTTAAGTGATTTAATTTGGCACCAAACGTTGAGATTTGAAATAAATTTTACAAAATTAATGAATATTTTTATATGGTATTATGCACTTGATAATTTAGTATTACAACTACCATTATGCAATTAATTACAAAGTTTGCCGAATATACACGAAGAGTTATATGTAACTATAAAGGCTAATTTTAAATGTTAAATGTTTCTACGACTTCATAGTACATAAATTGTCCATTTTTTACGTGTAAAATAACTCTTTATGTAATAAAAATGTAAAATTCGCTCTTATTTTTCTTGCATCATTTTTTTTTTACTATTTTAACATTTTATGTGAATCATATTTATTTCAGCAAGTCCACATCAATTTTCCGAAGTCGGTTTATGAAAATATACGTCGGTGAGTTTTTCTCTAATCCCTCTTCTCTTGTTTCTTAATCCCATTTATTAATGCTTTGAGATAACGATTGCAAGAACTCCCAGTTCTCATCATGCAAAGGAAAATTCAGTTTGTCAACAAACATCTAGCAGTATGTATCCAGTTTTCCTTTTTACTGACAGAATTCTTGTACCACTTTAACAGCCTACATCGGCCCATTTTTTAGTCTTGTCTAGGTACAATAAGGTCTTTCAGCTCGAGATCAAAGGCAAAAAAGTTTTAATGTCTTTAGATCGTATCGAATCAGAGTAATTGGACACAGACTTTCTCCGAAACCGAGTTCAACCGACAAGTGCAATCATCACCTGATATCCGCAGAACTTCTCGTTCCATGGTCCACTTCCTATTCTAAGAATCTTAAGACTGTGGGGGAGGGGGTCATTCCATCAGAATTTTTGTCTTCTTCTACCGGATTGTTTGTTTGTGAAAGAATTGATTGTAAGTCATTGATAAAAGCAAATCTCTTATTTACCGCTGGAGTAGAGTGAGCTAATATAATCACATGAACGTGTTATTTCATAAAACATTAACTCCTAATTAAAATTTAATTCATTCTGTGGAATTTAAGTTAGGGCTGATTTCCGTTAATGCTATTGTTAAATTACTGTATTTTTAACGCGTCGTCTTATTTTCCGTCTTCTGTAAGGGTCTAGAAGTAGTTATATTTCGAAAAGCCTCGAGTACGTATTTAACTATTTGAAGATAGTTGATACTCATTTTATTACATTTAAACATTTCAGGAAGGACTATGATGTCTCTAAGAAAAAAACTATCTAAAGCAATATATTAAAACAATATGTATATATTTTTACATAACAATAAATTTTGGAAGGAATTATTACAGTATCATAATCAAAAGAACGTTTCCAAAAGGCATTTTTCTGTTGTGGATTGTGTGCAGAAACTCACTGAACCTGATTAATAAACAATGGCCCAAACAATAAAATTCGATTCAAGGTCACGAGCCGAACCATTTCAGGTACTTAATTTACATCATAAAGCTATTGACGATAGAAGGATGAGTAGACACGCGTACCATAACACAGCTATCAGAATCTTTTCAGAATTTCATATAAAAAACTAAAAAGACATACAAAGACTAAAATAAAAGTTACTGAATTAAAACAATTTTTTTTGTATTAAATGAATAGTTCTTTTGAATTCACCGACTTTTGCAGAAAAAGAAAAATTCGATACTCTGTATTGCAACATTGTAATTGCTATTTTAAAATAATCGTGATTGTTAGCTACGTTGTATTCTTTTAAGAAGATCTTATAAACTGTTTTATGAATAAATAATGTAAGGATTTAGATTTCGAAATGGAATTCGATTTGTAGCACTTTATTTCCCTGTTTCGTAATATCATCTATTATAATCTCGCTCAAGACAGGCGTCCTTCAGCGTTTTTAGAATAAAGAACCTCGAACACTAAATAGATGTAGAATTCTTTGTTATTGAAGAATATTATTACATCAAAGGAATTCTGTATTTTGTTTGGTATAAACCGATTTCTATGCTTCGTGATGAAAAAATATTTGAAAATTCTTTATTGAATAATTCTATTATTTAAGCTCAAATTTCCAGGAAAGTTTTTAGGTATTGTTATTTTTAAAATAATCCTTTGTTCCAAAATATTCAATAAAGCTTTTAAAAAAAGGTCTTATATTCATCATTTTAATAAGAGTCTAAAAAATAGTTGTTATTATTTTTTACTTCTTCTGAGATGTTTAACAATATGTATTTTTTCTGTTAAAGAGAAACTCTCAAGGGCTTAGAAATATTTTGCAAGCGTAGTCGAATATTGATTTAAATATGTTCACACATCGAATAAAATATTAATTATCAAAAAATAAAATTTCATTTACACAACATTAAAAATTGATAAGAAAAAATAAATAATTATTTTTATAGAAGCACCTAGACAGAAGAAAAATCCTAACATAAAACATTAAAATTTTTATTTTCATTTAAATTCTATAGATCTTTGTAATTTAAGCCGATCGGGAGTCACAATATTAATAAAGAATGGATTCTTAAAATAAAAGTAAAAAAATACTCGAATAGAAGTAAAAAAAAAAAAAAAATACGTGAATCTACAGCAAAGCAAATATTTTCTCGCAATGAGTATAGCCCGTTTATTAATATTTTTCTTAAAATGCATATTTTCCTGAGAGATTTCCTGTATCAAGATAAAAGCTGCATTTTGGTAATTTTTAAAATAATTAATTGATTACTTTAAGTAATCCATTCATTCAAACTTCATTTAAGAAAAGTCATTTGCGCTTTTACTTTTTCTACAGACCCAGCATTTTCAAGACAATAATCTTTTAGAGGGATTTTAAGAATCACTTGAGAAAATGAGGAAGTCAAGTTTAATAACTTGAATATGTAAGTTGAATACTCAACTACAGATTTTTTCGCAATGCAGGCCTTATTACAAAGAGCATTTCCCATATAATTCAATTTTTTTAAATAGTGGAAACGATGCGTGAAGAGAACAATGGGCTTTCTAAAGGACACCGATTTTATTCTGACGAATATTCATATCGTAATTTTATAAAATAAACTGTTGACTTCTTTTTGATTTTTGTAATATAAAATAACAACAGGAAAAGGGGAAAGTGGTTTGAAATAAATCAACTGATTATTATTTTATACCTCGCTTGCTGGCAACACAAGAAAGATTATTATGAAAAAAATTATTTTAACGATTGCTAACTTTGTTTTGCGTCATTTATAAACATTATAAATAACAACCCCCACCTTTAAATGCTGCTCCCAGACAGGAAGACTCGTCTTTAACTAAAGTGCCTCTCTTCAAATTTTCTCTAAAGCATCTTTGCAATTTTTTAATGCAAAACCTAAATACCACTATTTTTCTAACTTTTGCGCAAATGTAGAAACCAACGAAAAGATAGCTCACAAAGTGCATTCAGATATGAGGTCAGAGTCCAATTGCGCTAAGCACTCCTGGAAACTTCGTAACATGTATAAAAACAATTATATAAATATAAATATTTATTTATTGTGTTTCATATATTTTTATTTTTTGTATTTTAAATATACCTTTATTACCTCTGTAATGTACCATTTCACTAACATTAGTATAAGAGCGTCGTTTAATATTTATATATTTGCATTTTAATCACTTTTCAAACAAATAAATACAATTCTTATCATTTAAAAACCATTAGTCTTTATGTGATTTAATATATGTAATAATTCGATATAAGCTTTTTTTAAATCTCTCAGCCTTCTTGAATGTAACATGACTAAGAAATAAAATGATTTTTCTTTTTAGATATCTGTAACGTTAGTAGCTGTACAAGATCATTAGAAATATTTATATGTGAAGAATGGAAAAAAATTGAAATTTCATTCAAATTTAAATGTAGACAATGTTTTGATTCTTAATCCAATCTTATTATGCTTAAGCATTTTTTTTGGCTTAGTTCGCATCTGGTTTTTATTTTCTATTTGTTTTTTAAGTTCACATTCCATTAAGATATCTTTCTACAGAATTATTTAAGAAAAATTCTAGACAAAAAACAATCAAAATAAAACATTATAAAATAATGAAGAAGATTTTGTTGATAATTTCAACTTTGGATAAATAAAGCAATGCAAAATAGATCTCTCTCCTTTTTTCAAAAGAAACCCATGACTAAGATACTTTAAAAGCTCAACGATATGAAACAACGTTCCTTCCTTGTTTACATAATCTATATTTCCCAATACTTAAATATCTCTATTCAAGAGCGTTATTAAGAAGAAAAAGCTAGGAAACTGGTTTAAATAAGGGCGTTATCTTGAAAATTTGCCAAATAAATTCAATATATATATTGATTAAAGTCATTATCTACGTATATTGATGAATATCAATAACAGAAACAATCATTATAGGTTTAATTTCGAAATAATTTCAATATAAAACTTATTTTCATGTAAATATAAAAATGTAATTTACGAATGTCAATGAAAAAATTGTCTTTTTTAATTATTTTCTTATAATAATTATCAAAATATATATAATGCAATTTAAATTCACCATGTTCATTTACCGCAAGTCTTATTGAAAATGACACAAAGTATACATAAGAATATTAAAAAACGTAATTTTTTATTTGATTCGAAATTACATCGGGATATTAATTTTCAAAATCAAAATTCAAAAACAAGAAGAATGCATTTATTAATGTGGTCAGAACTATTTATATTTTTGATTATTTTGTTATGAAATATGTATAAATTATATATATATATATATATATATACAGAGAGGGAGAGAGAAAGTAAAAAAGTTATTTTTTCTTAAAATTTGAATGTAGAATGTAGATTGCTTATGATTAAACATTAAAAGGAGTGTGAAAAACGATTGTGACATTTTCATGTTTGGGGGTTTCTAGGGCAAACATAATTTCTTAATAACTTTTTTTTTTCAAAGTGTAGTTGAATAAATATTTCTCATGAAGCAAACTCACACATTTTATATTTTTTTTTATAAATAGTAAGTATTGAAGCAGAATCATCAAGGTTATATCGCGTGCGTTGAGTCATTCCTAATGCCTAAACTCCCCTGAGTGATTCATATCATAATATCTATAGTTTCATTACAAATATCGAAACCACTCAAATCCTCGCTTATTCATGATATACAATCCAAATAAAAGAAAAAAGCTTTGCACCAGCTATTTTTGCTTGGTAAAATATGTTTAAAAAATCTGGAACTTCTAGAATTTCATCATAATTTATTATGAAATTTGAAGAATTATCATAGTTTCAAATAAAATATAGTAACCCATAAGCTTTAGTAACGTTTTTTAATTATATAATTTCAGTTAATATAATAATATAAGTATTAATCATATAAGTTCAATTATAATGCAATATTTTCATCTGTAGAAGCATTTGAATCGGAGTAAATGTTGCCAAAAGCAGAGATAATTTATTATATATAAGGTACGTATAGAATAATGCAAAGCAATACAGTGAGCACAAGAGTAATATTCTCTGATTTCTAATGGAATTGCGTTAGAAGCTCGTCATATTTTTCAGCTTAGTATCAAAATTCTTATAACGTTTTTGGATATGCAATTAAATTCAGGAAATGCAAACTTATGTTTCTATATATTAACCTGTTTTTAAATTATACATTATCGAATTTATAAATGTGATATGTCAAAAACTTGATGCAAAAAGGATTAGCTAGAAGGATTTAAGATTTAAGTTCCCTAATTCTCATGAAAGGAATATTTCTAAATCCGATGTCACTAATGCTTTCTTCACACGCATATAAAAAAAATAGAAAGTGGGCCATCGAAACAATGAATTATATATGCTCAAAAACAGAGAAGTAAGGATAAAAAAATGAAGTTGAAGCTCGTATTTGTGATTTGCCTAAAACATGAAATTGTTCCACCATGCAGGCGAGGATTTTTAATATTTAAACTAACGGAAATTTTTAAAAAGTAATTTTCAAATAAAGTTTTGTTTACGTTTTTAAGCATTTGAGATAATAATTTATGCATATTTATTTACAATATTTGTTTCTGGAATGGTCGTTGCTTAACAACCGAAAAAAACAAGCCATTGGGAGGGGGGACTGTATTTTATCTTCAATTGATCATAATTTTTTAAATTCAAATGAAAGTGGAAATTGTTTTTTTAACACTTAAGTCAACTTTTATTATAAAAGGAAACGTT
>BMAW01080942.1:592217-616569 GCA_019974015.1 Nephila pilipes
GTTGTCGAATCTCTGACTTATATCATTGTTTTAATTAAGAATGATTTTAAACTTTATTTCAAAATGTTTTATAAAATCAATGTGAATTATTTAAGATAATTTTTCTTTTAATTTATGTACAAAATATTTTAGAGTTATTTTGAAATTTAATTTTACTATATTAACGAATTGAATGAAAAATGCTAATCATTCGCATGTCAATTAAAATGAGTTATAAATTATAGTTCTAGTTTTTAAAACCAGTGCATATGATGCTTTAATAAATCATTTTGAATATCATTTGAATTCGATTATAATTTTCCATCTTACTATTTTTAATGAAATGCAAATGAAATCAAATGCAAACGAACTAATCTCTAAACTAAATTCCAAAATAAATAAATGCTTAGCTCTAAGCGATCTCGATTTCAGAAAGAAAAATTCTAGGGCACTTTACATCATATTTCAAGCTATAAATTCTTCAGATAGAGAGCTGAGTTAGAAAAGAGGTAGAGAAAAAGCCCAGATGCAACGAATTAATTTTCAACTAGTTTCTCCGCAAAATCTGATTTGATAAGGGAACTGTCTATTAAACTCTTTTCTTTATAGATTTCTTTATGAGTTTCTTCTTCCTATATACTTTGATAAGCTGCTGGGAAAATATTGAATAGCAATACGTAACCGGAACGAAGCATACCAGTTACATCCAAATTTCGTTTTTTAAAATTTTGACCAAAAGAAAATCCCCATTCACACTTTTTCATCTACATGCAAGATGCTTAATCATGTTCTTCAACAGGAAAAAAAAAATGCAGCACTAAATTAAAAACACCAAATTTTCTTTTTACACTTGAACGATCAACGGAAGAAACAAAAAAAAAAAAAAAAAAAGAAAAGAAAAGAAAAGAAAAGAAAAGAAAAGAAAAAGAAGAAGAAGAAAAGGATATTTTTTGCCTGTTAGTGATGAGATTGGAAACTACAAGTACAGAAATGATATAAATTTTTATAAATCCTTTAAATAAATTTACCAGAAATTTCAAATTTTAGATGAATCATATCAATTTGTAAATTACCAAGCTCTCTTTGTTTAAACTTCATATCCTGTCAAATACTTTGAGTAATCTTATACGTAGTTAAAAAAAAAAACCGAGTATGATGGATAGTTTTAAAATTCTCAAACTTTAGTTGAAAAGGCGTGAAGATTCTTCATCACTGCTTTTAGTGAGATTATTTACTGTGCTCGTTGTTAAAACCACAAAATAAGCTCCCTGATACAAATTCTTCCCGATAAACATTTCCTGCTTGGCTTCAAGAGTGAAAGCTTATTTGAAATTCAGATTTTGAGATCGACTGAAAATAGGAAGGATTAAATATTTTGCGTTATAATCAATAATTCCATTTTCCTTTCAATGCTTGTTTAAAGATCTTCAGCTATTGTAAACACTATTCCAGTTTGTAATTACTAGTTTCCTATTGCATTTGCAAGATTAAACAAAGATTTGAGTTCCTCATATAAAAACAAAAGAAAATCAATATAAAATTTTAAAAAATCCTGAAAAGAATAATTTACGTGGATTTAAATTTAAAGAATACTGAATTACTTAAATTTAATAATGACTGAGAAAATGGGAAGAAGGAAATTTTTTTTTATAATATAATCACAGTAACTGGATTTTCCTCTTCAATTATCTTTTAAATAATTTTTAGTATATAGAAATAGTTTAATTCTTCTAAAAAGTTAAACTTTTTATAACCTTAATCTACAGGAATACAGATCAATATTCTTTTCGTATTTGGCGAATTTGATTTATATAGATTTTCTCATATTTTTTTATTTATTAATGTGAGATGAAATTAAAATTATAATTTAATTTCACATTGATAATTTGATAGGAATAAAAAGAGAAATATTGTTTTCTGTCAACGTAAATCATGTTCTTATTAAGCAATAAATGAATGAAAAAATTCTATTTAATAAACGAAATTATTGGTTAATAAAAGATGAAAAGATGCAACGCACACAATTTGACATATTTAATTATAAATAATAAGATTCAAACTTTATTGAAGATATAAAGTAAAGGAAAAGAAGAATAAAGAATGAGAAAAAGACATAATAAAGACCTTGAATGTGTGTGTGTGTGTGAATGTAAAAAAATGATAAAAAGAATTTTGACAAGAAGCTGAAGAATAAGATATACTTTTGTGCATTGTTAAGGTAAGTGAAATAATTTAAAATTTAAGCTATACAATGCTAGGTTAAACTTTACATGTGATGTCAACTGATAATAAATTTAGGTTACTATTCATCATCTAGTTTATCGTCAATTGAAATATTGCCAAGACGTCAATGATCAATTCAAAAATAGTAAATGTTATTTATAGATGATTGTAGTTTTTAATGGGTCATTATAATCTTACGGAGAATGATGCAGGGTTTATTATTTGAATGAATTTAAAGCATCAATGTACCAGAATTTTTGTTACTTACTCAGTAATCCTTGATAACAAGTTTTTAAAACTTTTATTGGATAAGAAAGTATGAAGGGGAAAAAAACTCATAATTTTTAAACTAAAAAATGGCAATCGTAACGAAATATTATTTTGATATGGATAGAGATAACGCTACGAAAACTTTAAATGATTATATCTAATAATTTGTTTTTTAGGAATATGTTAAGTATAAGTAACTGAAAAATGTTCTTATAAAATATATGTGAGTATCGTTATTGATACTAATTTTTTAATTAAAGTTTCATTTTTTGAAATACTACACTCCATAAACAATGGCTTTGTTTTATTATTTATTATATCTGTCAATATGAACTGCTTATTCTTACAAGTTATTTATATGAAATGTTAATTGCATTACGACATTTTATCATAAATATCAAAATTTCAATTGACTTTTAATAGAAATATAGAATATGAGGAGCTTAATTCAATGAAATACCAATACCATATTTGGTATTTAATTGAAGTATGAAATGCTGTAATGAAGTTTTCACTTTTTTAGACGGACAGAAAAATATTTATAAATGATTATTAGTTTCTTTTTACGTCATGCACATCTGAGAAAGAAGTAATTTCCTCCTTTTACATTTAAATATCATCGAAAAGTTTTCAAAATTATCATTCAAAATTTTACAATCTATTGTTTTAGTCAATAAGAATTATTTTAGTAATTGCAAATGAAACAATCATAAACTAAACTAAACATTACGTAAATATTTCTTTAACTATTTATTACCTGATGAATTTTTATTAACATCAACATCCCACGTACCGATTTCAAATCGGAAGTCATTCCAAAGAATTTACTCTCACAGAAAAACGTATGTGGTTTTATTTGTAATAACTATTAATGATTATTGGTGAAACTGTTTGACTAATGGAATAATACTTAATTATGCACATTTTTATTAAATATGAATTAATAAACGATTCATTTATTATATACCAAATAAAGAGATTAATAACTGAAAGGACAGCTCTCTTAACACTCGAAACAAAATATCTTACTAAAAGTTATTCGATTTTCACTATGTCTATTAAAAATATATTCTATCACTCTTCCACAAATTTGCAATTATATATGAATTCTCGAAGAAATACATTGCCTAAAAAAATTCGTGAAATATAAGTTACCGATTGACAAAATCCTCTGACAAACAGAAAACACATATAACAACATTTTTTCATCGAATGTAATTTTTATGTGTCACACGTAGACAAAAACAATTGAAACGATACCATTTTCCCTTGAATCCAGTACATTATAATAAATATTATTCAGTTCTCATCGTCAATCAAATATTTATTGTTTCTTGCCTTTCCCACAAGTAGCAACTATATATACATATATCCACTAAGAATTTATTTTTACAAAAGAATTCGCAAGACATTCTTCGATTATTGATAAAATCGTGTGACAAACAGACAAATACATAATTACATTCCATGATTATTATGAATATAATTTTTTGTGTACCACATACAGACCTAAAAACAATTGGAACGATAAATTTTCTTTTCCCGCCAATCACACAATAAATCTATTCGATTTCTTTTGTCTCTCGGCAATCGACAGAATCGATTTCGATACATCAGAAGATTCTTCATCGATGCACGTCTCGCCCTTGGAAAAAAGTCAGAGGTTCTGCGAAGCCAGTAACCTTGCATCATGTCTCTGTCAGATGTCAACTGCTTCAGATGCATCGTTCGCGACACCCGTCGTGTGTGTTCATTGAGAGACGTCATCTGAGACCCCGCGGTGATTTCGGAGGCAGCAGCTTTTATGACAATTCCGTTCCGTACCTAATCACTGTTCGCGAACGACTTCCTTCTTCTCAGGGCTGACTCGATCGATAAGTGGCAATCGAAGAGACGGTGCATCTTATGAGATGGTATTAAATCTGTCCAGTATTCAGCGTTACCTTAATTGCTTTGATTATTAATACAGTAGGCACGGCTAGGAATGATTACAGCGGGACTTGGGACGTAATGAGAACTATTCGCAATCACGTTAACGGGTGAAATACCAATTTCCCTCTCACAGTGTTCATTGTTCCGCATAGAGCCCTGTTCCATTACGTCTTTTAACAGTATAAGAGTTATTGATATCACGCTGAATAAGTATATATATTCTAGCTTTAATAAAAGGTAATAAATGTTTCCTTTCTTATGCGACTGTTAATGGGTAAAATATCAGTTTCACTTACATAATATTCATTTAGAATAAATTCCATGTTGCCTCATCTTAAGATTACTTGAGAGAACTAGGCTTTAATTTTAAATATAGTGTAAAATGGAATATATGCTAATAATTTCATCGTTATTGTTTCCCTTTTCCAGTTAAACAGTCTAGAAATGGAATGCACGTTTTAGCAAAGTTCAATATCAGTAAAAAAAAATTTGTATTCCATTAAGAGTTTTGTTCAAATTAAGTTCAAATTCAGTATTATACGTATCATGAATCTCCCTCGATAATCATAAGTCGAAATATTCATAACCACTACTTCTTTTATTATTTTATTATGAAAAATAGTAACTGCAATATTCGCATTGTGTTCTATTTTGTCTTTTATTTCTGAATATTAAAAATTTGTAAAATTACTCTCTTTAATAAAATCAAATATTTAAATATAAATGTTGTTGACCTCCCTGCCCTTCTGAAAAAAGATATACTTTGCCTGTATAAGTGTATTAGACATATAGTGTGGTTTACATTTATTCTACATATTTTAAATAATTTTATTTCATTGTTTTTTGCTTGTAATTATAGAAACAAACCATTATACGTTTTTTCCCATCTTTCTTCTTCCCCCATCCCATTTTCTGTTTGTCTTCGAGATTGTTCATTATTTAAAAGCTTGGAAACTATTTGATATTTTTAATTGCTAATTTGTTATACTTCACATCCATTATTCTTGATTCATTTTTATGACAAACAAAGCCACAGTACACATTTACTTTTTATTGGCAAAGAAAAGCAAGCATGAAGTACACTTCATTTGCATTTGTCGATGTCTCTTTAGACCGCATTCTTTGAACCTTCCGCTCTTAGTTCTTCTATTATTTTCTGTTTTTTAAGCTGATGTAATTATCAATTTCATCTTTATCGCTACTGGGATATTTTTTCACACTTATATTTGTCGCAGTTCTAGTCGTTTGTTTTCTACGATCATTTAACAAATGGCGTCTGATGTTCCGCTTTTTCTTATTGTAAGAATGGTTTACGTAAAAGAAACAAACCAACGAACGAAATAATTGCAGCAAGGCCAGTTAAATTGCAGAAAAATGTTCAGGATCTGTCTTAATTTTCTCTTTAAGTATATAATAAATAGTTAATTCATCAATAGTTTCTATTTCCCCGTTTAGTCTCATTATGACAGATTGCTTCGAAAAAATATGTCGGATTTCTATCTTTTCTAATATGAAAGTCTGACTACCTAGTGCATAGTTGAAAAAAAATTTTTTTTCGGCATACGTGAAGCAAAAGTCATATTCAGTTGAAAACTAAATTACGAGAAAAATATTTTTCTATTACGGAACACCTGAACAATGTTTGAAATGTAGACTTTCGAAAATACATTTATTTTTATATATACGTACTTAAATGCATGTTAGTAATATGTGTCTAACAAACCCAGTGAGATAAAATGTCATTTTTTTTTTGTTAAGAAAAAAAAGTAATTATTCCAGTCTGAAAAAGTTATAAGCTAAAGAAACTATTTATTTGAGGAAAACTAAAAAGTTAGATGTCATAATTAAAACTCGTGAGAGCTGTCTCGAAATAAATTATAGAGAAAGGTCGATTACACTCATTATGGATAGAAAGGCTATGCATAAAATTCAGTTTTCATGCGGGTTAAGCCATAATACACAAATAAAACATTTAATAAACATGAGCTAAAATTTAAACATGATTAAGCATGTATAAATACAAGTTTAGGTAGTCAAACTGAGCCTTTGAGAAATATTATACAGAAGACATCAGGTTTTTAAAGTCTTAAAAAACACATCTTTAAACGTTATAAAAACCTTTCTCAAAAAAAGAAAAGTTTCTACTTCATTCTAGCTTCGCCCATTGAAAAATGAACTCTGTAAGATTTTTCATAATGACATTTTCAGTAAAAAAAAATAAAAGGTTTTTTTTCCTTGGCTAAATTCATTTTTGATGAGTTTCGAGGTACAATTTAACGGAAACCGAATTAAAAACAGCGTAAAAGGCTCAAAGGTGACTTTTGAGTATATTTATTAATTCGTAAATTATAAATTCTTTTAGAAAATTCATGAAATTTGCCGAATTAATTTATAAAATGCATAAACTTTCACTTACACATGAATACAATAAATGGAAACAAACGAATTTTAATTATTTTCAGTATTCAATCATCTCTAACAAAACTTTTTCTCCTACACCATTTGGCGGGGGAAATAATATTGATATTTTCATATCGCGCTTCCAAGTTTATAAAAATAATTTACTAACATGTTTCAAATTTTATTGAGGATATTTGTATTTGTGAAATATCTTCCAACAAGTGAATCATGCTGTAAAGGAAAAATAAAAATAAAAGCCTTTAAAAACTATTTTAAAAATTTCATCAAATGTTCTTACGCATATAAGAGATTTCTATCTGAAAAGGGTAGAGAACTCAATTCTACAAAATATGGATGATAAGTATATCCCTTTTAAGACTAAAGACATTGTCAAATTATATAACTAATGGTAAATGTAAAAATCACGAAGGGAATATACTCTTTGCATAACTAATGCAAAAATCATCAAAATAAATATATTTAATTTTAATGAATTTGAGATACAGTCTTTTTTTTTATGTAAAATTATATATTTCATTTGATTTTTAAGCTATCAATAAAATAATTGATTTAAAAAGTTTTTTCGTTCTTATCAATATGTGCGAGTATGAAGAGTTATCGTAAAGTTTTGATTATTACTGATAAATAAATGAGCTATCTAGATAAAATTTATTCTACATATTAGTTGATATTATGAACATAATACTGTTAATTATAGAAGTTATTGAAGATTTGTTTGGTTTTAGTAAACCGTTCATTGAAGTATGGAGAAGATAGCATTCAATCTGCTGGGTTCTACAGTGACGACCTTCGAAAAGTCGAGAAACGCTGGGAGAAATGTATGACTGGATGGTAACTATATAAAGAAGTCTTAAGAATACTAAATAAAAGTTGAATTTCTATCTCGAATATTTTAGTAAAAATTCACACTACACGATGATTCGGAATAACATTTAAGACTTTTCGATATTGCAAGTTGCTTTAATATACGACTTCCTGAAACCAAACAAATTATATAAATAGCTGTAATTTACAACATTATGTACAAAAGGATCAAATATAAAGGAAAATTTTATCCATATATATATATATACAATATATGTTATTTCTTAGTAATAATTAAAATTTTACGATAAGCCCTCGTATAGGTATTTCAATACACACATAATTTCCCTTGATGTGTTTTATTATCCCTTAATTAGTTCATTTTTTGTTTTCTCGTATTGAAAACAATATTTCAATTTTTGTGTTTCTCTCTCCTTGGTAAACTTTTTAAATTGTAAATAATGTATGAAAAAGAAAACATATCTTTTTTGCATCCAACAGGACATCTTTGTATTTCGGAAGGTTTTTCCACCTCCGGGACTGTAACACTAAGGAGTATGCCCACCGGAAATATCCGGTTTTCTTTCCGTAAAAGGAAACTCTGCAGGGAACTCTATCGATCAGCTCTTTCTCGAAGTTACTCAACAAATCTCTATAATCACGCATCACATCATAATACATTCCACGTCTCATCTCACGCCTTCCAAATCTAAACTAAACTCAGAAAATGTTCTTTTTATTAGTCCCCCAAGTGCTATTACCCCCCGCCCCTCGCATTTGAACATTTCAGAATTCCACCTATAAAAAAAAGCGGCTGAATCTGTAAACAATATGAACTGTTCTGTATTGTCAAATAAAAAAATTTAAGAAATACGTTTTTTTTTTTTTTTTTTTTTTTTTTTTTAAATTTCAATTTAATTTCTAATATTCTAATTATTTTTGATTTTTTCGTACTTTTATGTGTATTTCTATTTTTCAGAAATACTTCTTTTTATCCTCTCTGCTCTTTATTTCTTTCAGTTCATTGATAAGTTTCAATAAGTCAATAATTATTTTGATAAGTCAATAATTATTTCAGAATTATTTCGAGGTAATATTATTATTTTTTATCTTTTAATTTCTTTTTAAATGGCTTACGATGCGTTTAACGAAAGTAATAAAGTTATTGATCCTCATCGGATGAAATTGTATTTTAGTAAACTTATATATGTAATGTTCTTTCAAGTAAAAGGGACTCGATAATAGCTCATTAATTTTACTAAAAAGGGGCTGTAATAATAAACTTCAATTATAATAATTAAAAAGCATTTTCTTCAAACATATTAATTCTTCACATTATCGTTAGCAATTATAAGAAGAACTATTTTAAATTTAGAATAATTTGTAATTAACGAGTTCTTAAAGCAATTTATGCAAGCTTTTAATTATGCTAATGGTTCCTGCTCTTTCTCCTTCTCTTGTCATCAGTTATACCTAAAAAATTACTCAATTAATTAAACTTTTAGAAAAAAATTATGGAACATGTTTGCAATTTCTTTATAAATTTGAGACAAATGATTATTACTTAGAGAAAATAAACATTTTACGTGGTAATTTAATGAATGTGATTTTAAAGTACATTTTTATAAAAGAGATTATTTCTTAAGCGATGAAATAATGCTCTTCTGCTTTCAGAAGAAAATTGCATACGGACATATGAAAAATGAATGTTTAAAAAATGTTTGAGAGAGAAAAGGACCGTGAAATAGTATACTTTTCACTCATAAATGTTTATTTTATTTCATTAAGAAAACTTTAATCTTTTTTTTTTTTAAATTTCAGAATAAATTAAATTGATATAAACATTGGAGAATAAAATTTCCGAAAATTCAAGATGTATACATAATTTTCATCTTTTATGTTATGTGTAAGACCATCTCTATACAGTTTTATTAGTTTTCGGTAATATTCTTTTAAGATATTTTTGAAATATTAAATATTATAAAGTTAAGAAACAGGAAATAATACGTGTAATTGCATTTGAGAAATTTAATTTTTCTTTGAAATTTAACTAATTATATTCCAACTAATAGTACTATCTTCTCAATATTTTTTCGATTGCTTAAAACTTGTTATTTTCAATTTGTCTAACTTTTTTCAGACCAGAAATATTTTTATTATTTTCAACTTCAAAAGAATCCATTCATCTTCACTAAAATGTATATTGCATATAATTTATCTCTATTAAAATTTTTACTAATAACTGATTTTTAATTAATTGGAGTATGTGAATCTTCAAAACATAATGTTTTTAGAATAATAATAAATTAATATTTTAAAATACAAAACGGGTTTAAATGGGTTTTTTTTCGTTTATCAGAAATTTTTTTATACATATACATTCTTAGATTTAATCCTAATTTAGCAAATGAAGATAAGATTTAAGCCGAACTTACTATTTTTTCATCTGGATTTTTCGTTTTTACTTCCAAAGAATTTTAATTTCATTTGAGAAAGTTAGTATCCTTAAAATGTTTTTTTATTCAGTTAGTATGCTGAAAATACCTCAAAACAGCATACATTTTAAAGAATTGCTTAAATATCTATGACCGAAATATTTAAAATAACTTTTTCGAAAGAATTCTTAATATCATCTATCCGACAAGTCCTTGAAATAAAAATTATTTTCTTAATTCATCATTTGTACTAATAAACAGCGAAAACAATACAAATAAAAAATAAACCAAATTGAATCTGAACACTCCTTTTCTAAAAACGTCAAATAAATTACGCTACAACTGCTATCTCGCAACAAATTACTTAAGAAACTGTGCTTGCACTAAAAAAATAACACAGCCATGCGATGTTAACAAAAAAAAGTTTATCTGAGTCGTTCTGTTAACTCCCGGTGTGAATCGAGGTTTATTTTGAGATAGAAGAGGAGCTGTATCTAAATTTAAACCACACTGGCAACAAAAGAAAATGCCTTCACCATCTAAGACCTGGAATGCGACTTCGATTCTGTGACAAACAATGGATTCTACTTTTCGCTGCCGGGTGAATACTCTAGAAGTAAAAATTAGATAGGTAATTTGCAATAATCGCTTTGTGTTGTACAAAAAGTTTAGGGACAGCGATAAAAAAAAAAGTGTCACTCGTTCTTAAAGGAAATGAGACCGCTAGCTGTACGATGTCTGAACCCACTTCATAAACTTGGTGTCATGGTACATTTTTATAATGTTTTAATTCACCCTCTGAGTTCAAATTACGGAATGAAGTACTCGGAAAAAAACAGATCGCACAGATATTAGATATTTTTCTTAAAAAAAAACAACTTATGTGTGTTGTTAGAACGGGAAATATATTTATTCTATCGAATATAGGAATAGAACACTCTCAATCTGTTATGTATGCCTAGTATTATTAAACACAATTGATTTCTTAATTATACATAAGAAAAAAGTGTATAACAATGAAAATGTGTTAGGTGAAACGTGTGGGGAAAATGTATAAAAATATATCACATTTGCTCCCGAAGAAAATTTTTGTGTCTCCTTTCAAAATATTACAAGTCACTTAAGGCTATCAGAAATGAACATTGATGTAGTGTCAGAATTAAACTGTTTGAATAACTTAAGCCAAAAGTCATATTAGTACCATACATATATTTTATTGATCTAACATCAAGTTAGGGTATTAGGAAACATTTCTCCTATGATGGATTGGTCGAGGTGGATGATTCCTTGGTCTGTTCGATCACCCAACATTAAACTCCTAAATTTTTTTCTTTGGGGTTTTTCAAAGACAGGGTATATGCAACAAAACGCTTGCGATATTGAAGATGCTAAGAATAACTGAAGTTATTCGGAGGAATAACAGCTAAGATGCACTGCAACGCTTGACGTGAAGTTGAATAGACACTCGATATTCTGTGTGCAATAGAAGAAGCTCATGTAGAAGTTATTTAAAACGTAATATATAACTATTTGAAATATACTTACCGAAAAATATCTCACATCTAAATATTTTACTTTGTTTTCGCTTCGTAGAAATCTGATATGTACTCAATTATTTTATGCTCATCCTGTATAATGTGTCTTTCATTTCAGTTTAAATTCGGAGATATATTTAGTTTAAAAAATATGCATATTTTGTTTCAAAATCCGTAAATAAAATGTGGTTTTACGTCAAAAGGGCTTTTAAAATTTAAGAGTCAGTCTTTAATTTTTTGAACAATATTGGTTGCAAAAAATTAGAGTGTTAAAGTTTTATGGCTATATGCGACATTATTCTCTACATATAAAAACAAAACTGCCTCTAATTTGTACAGAATTAGACTTTTTCAAGACCATTTCGTATATTTGTTTGTATGATACATCATTGTAGCATAAGAATACAATAGTTAATATTCATGCTATCAACAGCTGTATATACAAAGAAAAAAATACAAAAATTTATAGAACGGTTATGACTATAAAAAGTATCGATAATAACTACCTGAAGAAAATAATGCTTCTACAAGTAAATCGACTTTACCAGAAATTGTTGGTTTTTAAAATGTATTTTTGTTATTAATTTATGTAACTGGAGCAGTAATCATACACAGATATAGGTAAATGCACTTGTAATTCTTCTTTTCTACTTTCTTGAAGTTTTTCATTCTAAATGATAACTGAAAATTACGGACGTATAATATAAATCTTTTTATTAATGTTTTTGCAAATCGTGAATAACTCATGCAAATGAATATTTTTTCTTTGATACGTAATTAAAATAATTTGGATATCGCTTTTCACTGAGTTCCGCGAATTGTACGAGGAAAATAAAAACAGAGCATCGTATTTGAGTTTGGAAGAACCGCGAGAAGTAAAGTGATCCATTTCTATCCACGTTAAAAAAAGCATCATTTGTGTCATGAAGCAGCGGAAGTCATATTTCTTTTAACATAAACTTTTCAAATAAAAAAAAACATAAAAATAAATATATGAAAGGAAAAATAACGGTTGCTCTTAAAAGAAAAGCCTGAGAAAAATATAATCTATTTGCTAGCTTCGTATGAAAATTCAAGGAAAGAATGAAAACTTTAAGCAAGTATCTCTCTAATTAAGAAAAGTCCAATAATTTATGTTTGTATTTTTCAAATGATGTTTTCAAACCTATTTATTATGACTGTAAAATAAATATGGTAAAAAGGAAGCATAACATGATTAAAAAAGGAATAAAACAAAATACGCGAACTCTCGAGAAATACATTTATTTTTTTCTTTTTACATTATGTCTTTGTTTAAAAGTATTCAATGTCTTTCTGTCATACTTTACGCAGTTTTCCCTATTTATAGCTTGAAATTGGATTAAATTTGTTTCTAGTTTAAGCATTCATTTATTTTTTCAATACGTATAGCAATGTTCAACACATCAAGTCAAGAAAGCGTAAATGGGGATATATACTTACAAGTTTCAGGAAACTTTCTCCTTTTATTTATAAAAACTTATGAAGTAGAATAATTTATTTAATGCTCTCATGTATACCGAACTAGAACTAAAAAGATAAACGTTAAACATAATTTCAGCACTTCTAACAAGGGTATTTTGAATTTCAGAAGTAAACATAGACAACAGGGGAAAGTGGGGAAAAAATAAAATATATTGTGAAATTTTTTTTAAACTGTATTATTTTTGTTATAACCATTTATAGGAAGTATATAAAGTATGGTTTGGTTTGCTAGTTATTTATAAGTGTTATTTTTAAAAGGTATGGTTAAGTTCTCTTCTTAGATTTTGATTACGTGTACATAAATAATGAAAAATGATTCTAACAATTTAATTATTTTTTTGGTATAAAAGTAATTAACCTCTGATTGAAGTACAGAATATCTATTGCAGTGTTCAGTTTGGAGGGTTCTCAATAGTTCCATATTTAGTTGTATAATGAACTAAAAATTCAAGTAATTTCAGCAATAAAAAAATCTAACTTTTATTGAGTTTCAATATTTTGTAATAAAATGGTACATAAATTTTTATAATTTAATAGAAAACATATAATTGTTAAAAATATTGGAATCATTTTTAAAAATAAAATCCAAATAATCTTTAAGTAAAATTTACTTAGGAAGATTTCTGAGTTACCTTAATATAAAAAAGAAAATGAAATAGATGTTTAAAAGCATCATAAGTATCAAAGTGGGAAATGTATAATACTTCTCGAAATTCTGTATTTTAGTTATTTTTAATGCTCAAATTTGAAAAAATTACAAGATATAATAATTTAATACAAAGGGAAAGTTAGTTCTAAAATTGAATTAAATATATTTAAATTTTCATTTTTTGGATTTAATAATTAGGCATTCATGGGCGTCAAATTGAAATGATAATTCGTTTTCTCACCTCAATTTTTTAAATTTAATTGCTCAAGATCATTTGCAAACATGATATTTCGATAGAATTAAAATTTTAAAATCTTAAATTTTCCATTACTAATACGAGCCATTACTTTATAGTTTTTACAATTTGAATTTCTTTTTGTCTTCTGATACAAATATATTTTAATACCAAAACAAATTAAATAAAAAATAATTTTTTAAATTATCAAAAAATAAATGAAACCAATTACGAAGTGGTATAAAATTTTTATTATAGAACATTATTTATTTTAATCTACTTTATAATTATTTACTTAAAAACACTTTGTGATTATTTCAAAAATGAGTTAATTGAAATTCCCTTTTATAATCCGTAAAAGTTGTTCTATCCTCATTTGAAATTCTTCTCAAGACGTTATTTAATTATTCATCTAATTTTTAGAACGCGGAAGTATTAATGAGATCTCGAAAAATACATAAAATAAACATATTTTACATTTTTACAGAATTAAACAACTATAAGTATTAAATATTTATGATACACAAAATACACTTTGATAATTTAAAAATACGTATGAATGGAAGCAGTGAAATCTGCTTTCTCGGAATTACGTTAAAAATAATTTCAAAAAACGTTTTTCCTTTCATTTCGTTAAACATATATTTATTGCAAATTATAAAATAAAAACTTAATCATAACATTCATAAGAAAAATTTGATAATCCTTTAATGGTAAATGTTTAAATAAGAATTAATTTCAAACATTTTCAATTTTTCAAGTAGTTCTTAGAAATCTATACTGAATTAATAGAAATAAAATTTTTAAATAACTGTACTTCATTATAACTTTAATTCTTAATTGAACAAATGTACATTTTTATTTTGAGTCTGATAAATGTAACTTAAAGTTCTAAAAATTCATTTTAAATCTCGAAAGCTTTTACTTATCCTCACACATACTTTACAGAAAGGTTCGGTTCAAAAACAAATGATATTGTATTTTTCCAGTTTTGTGTGGTAATTCACTATTCATGTTTCAATATCTTGGTACTTTCTGTTATCAACTTAATACAGAATTAAGAATTTATTCTTAATTATATTGTGTGTGTGTGTGCTTCGCTTCAGCCAAGTTATAGCTACATGATTTTTTTTTTTTTTTTTGGTTATTTTGAATGTCGATTCTGATTTAAAAATCAACAAACAATTCAAGTGCAGAGGTAAAATGAGGAAAAATCTGAAATTTAAGAAGAAATTATTCACATTAACATACCTGCCTGAGGAAAGAAAACTAAGGACATATCCTAAAAGTAATTTGAAAGAGAAATTCACGTAAGATGTTTAATGGATCACTTTGAGTTACATTTTTCAGTCAAAGTCTATGGAACAATTAGTCTCATCTAAGTCATCCTTACCGCAACTTCAAACAAGTCGTCGACCCTAACCACAGAACAAGTGATAAGAGAATGAAGAAATCTTTATCAAAATCAGAACATTTGAAGAGAATTCGAGAGTAAATAGTGCAATATATCTACGTTGACCTAATGAGATTTGTTTTTCTAAAGATATCGTGAAAAAGTATTCTCTGATTGAAAAATTTTGGTATTTAAATGTTAAGGCAATATTTTTAACGCATTTCCTTCTAAGAATAATTTTAATCTTCCAAAATAAAAAAAAACAATTTTCAATCAATATCTACTAAATTACATTAGTTTTAATATATTGTTATTAATTACTTTAACGAATATATCGGAACAATGATTTTCCTTCTCTTTCTCATTGAAAGAAAAAATTATTTTTTAACTACTTGGAAATGCGCATTAAAGAAAAGTAGGAATTAAAAAATATTTTCCCTTTTATCGAAATATTTCACGAAACATTTAAAAGAGAAATATTAATTATTTTTAATATTAATTTGTCAAAAATCAGCAAACTTATATAAGTTAATTACATATGTAAAATATTTTCTATTAATTCATAGTAAAATTCTTAGAGCTTTCCTTTACATTTTCAATTCATTCTACATACTTAAAAAAGTATTTAGAAATTCCTTGTAATATATCCCGTGAAACATTGATCATACACACACACACTCACTTACACACATACACACACTCACTCACTCTCTCTCTCTCTCTCTCTCTCTCTCTCTCTCTCTCTCACACACACACACACACACAAATATATATATATATATATATATATATATATATATATATATATATATACAGCGTTTTAATACCCAAAATATATTTATTCGTTATGCATTGTTGTAGCTAGATTATGAATGGATCTCAGATGTCGTGATTATATATATCAGGATCTTAGATCTTCATTCAGAGAGAAAAGCACACTACAATGAATTCTAAAGCAAGAACAAACTCTGGGAATTGTTTTATAGTTCACCTCACATTTTTAATTTTATTTTTGTTGAATTTCCACTTGAGTTATTGAGAATATTCTTCATTTCAATACGAAATCAATAATAACGGCGATCCGTAACAATGGGATTAAATTGTATTTGATTTGTTAAATGCATTCACTTATTTATCAGAGTTTAATCATTGACAAATTGCAACGACTTGGAATATTTTTATTCAACTCCTCAAAGTAATTATACGAGCACCGTTTTTCATTGTGAAGTGGGATATAATGATATCGCGATTCTTAATAAGGAAAAAAAAATTCAATTTATTAATTTAAAATATATTTCGAACAGAATATAAAACATTTTTGTATATTTTCTAACCCTGAGTTTATTTTGATTCAAATAAGACTAATATATAAACTTTATATATTTAGATTATATATACGAAATACACGCTATATATTATATATCTGAAACCTAAATAGCATGAAAAAAAATACTTTTATTTTTCGATGATCACATTCACATGTAAAATTTGTCTTCAAATTGGTACTGGTATTTTTATGTTAATAATCTTTAGTAAACTATAACTAATATTCAGTTGATTAAAATTCTTTTCATAAATCTCTAGATGAATTAATAAGCAATAGAAGTAACTTTTTTTAGAATAAAGGTATTTTATTATATATTAAATGAGGTAAGATTTCACCCGATTTTCTATTTCGTGTATCTTTTAATTAACCCTTTTTCGGATCTCTAAAATTAAATTTACTCAGTTCTAAGCATTTCTGGTTTTAAATTCTGACAGGGGAAAAATATTTTTACTGTAGAAAAAAGAAACTAAACTTATTTTTCTTTTGAGGTCACTGTTCTCTGGGAAACACATTTCCCTCTCCTACTGTTATAACATCTGATTTAATTACCAGTCTCTCACGATCCAAAAAGTAGGTGAATGCTTCAACCTTTTTCAATACTTTTATTTCGCAGTGAAAGATTACCGTTTTGAGTGTGAAGGAAAAGCATAAACCAGTTTTAATTTCTTTTTCAATTAGTCGCTTCTTCTTCACTTCCACTTTAAGTGTGCTAATTGTAGACTAATAAGGAAAAAAAATCGAAGACCATTGTGTTTTCTGTTACGAAAGAAGAAAATATTCAGATCAGTTTCTGAGGGGGAAATGAGAATATTTATTTATAAATATGATTTTACAATTTCACAGAAATCTTAAATTTCTTTTCATATTTTATAAACAATGGAAGAGTATACAAGCATTTCACTAGAGGAGATACAAAAAGATTGAAAGAAGGTATTATTTCATCATGAGCATATATATTTTGTTTTACTATAACTTTTTAAAATATGCAATTAAAATTTAAATTTCTTAAATTTGGAATAAGAAATGTCAACGAACAAATGTTTACAAACGATGTTTAAATTTTTGAAACAATGTATAATTCAATAAAGTTAATAAAAATGGATTTTATGGTAAATAAATAAAAAATTACTTAGCTCTAATTACGAAATTTATTAATTACTTTATATTTAAACATTATTTCTCAAAATTTATCAAAATATTGTTCTAGATTTTTTAAATATCATTCAGTAACATAACTTGTAGATTTATTAACTGAAAAAATATATTTCATAAATTGCTGATTAAAATATATTTTACCCGTCAACTTCCAAGTTTATTTCCAGTCTAATATTCAGTCTTTTATAAAAAAAATGTTAAAACTTGCTTTATAATTGCATTTTAAACAATGTTTAGAAAAAAAAATTTATACACACCAAGTTTATTTACTTCAAATTAGTCTTCGTAATATATTTTCCATTCAGACGTGTTCGATATTATTCAAAAAACCGTTTTATAAAATTCTCAACAAAAATAATACCAAATATTTAATATTATATGTATTTAAAATTTTATTTTATATTTAACCAAAATTATTGCTAAAAAACGAAAGAACAAATTTGTTAGCCTTAGAAATATTTTTAGCATTTTCATGGCTGTCTTTTTCAGAGTTACTTCATTACATTTTTGATGAAAAAAAATGAAACCAATAATAAAATATCTTTATGGGCAACCCTAAACAAATTTATTTTTAAAAATACCTATTGTTTTAAAATGCTATCTTTTTGAAATCCTAGAACCAGTCTCAAATCTTGGCTCACACTAAGCTAACCCGTTCAGTTTTACACGTACACATGCTAATTTAAGAACAGAAGGCAGTTAGCCAAATAATAATAAACTGTTCTAAACATCTAGATTAGAAGCTTGAATCTGCATTAATTTTCAACATGGTCCTTTCTCATCAGGCACTTATTAACATGTAGTGTACGGGAAATAATCCCTTTGAGATGCTCGAAACCTGTAATTTAGCTGAAAATCGGTCTTTTATTAGGCGCAAGAATAAGGATAGAGATAATAAAGACCAGTGGAAATCTTTTGTCAGAATAATTTGAATTGCTGGAGCATTTACAATAGGGAACAGGCAAGCGGAACTTTTGTCAATATGCTTTTATTCACGAGAGTTGATATAAGCATGAGCATGTTTCTATTCAAAAGATGAGACAGATTTTAAGTTCTTTTTAAGATTTTATTGAGTATTTTTCCGAAAAGAAAAGCTACATAGATGTTGTTTTATTTAAATGGAATACGCAAAAATTATGTAATCAAATATGAACTAGATACATTTCAACAATAAACGTGGCCTCTAATGAAACAAATATCTTGTCTTTAAATACTTATAATTGGAATAAATTTGCATTCTAATAAAATTTTTCATTTTCTCTGGTTAACTAAATCAAATGTTTAACCTATTATTTATCATTGTCTAATGTTTTTAGAAGTAAGAAAATTCATTGTTTTATTTGCAATGCACACATGATTATAAAAAGAAGGTCTTTTAAGAGGGAATTATTCATTAGAAATAATCAAATCGGTCGATTTTCTAAGATTTGCTGAAAATCAAAAATGGCTACAATTAATATTAATGTGTCCAACAATTTAAAGGTATTCAACCCCGATATAATATTCCTAACAATATTGCAAGGATTTCAGCAACAATTTAAAAATAATTATAATTATTAGTTATTACGTATTTGTTTTTAGACAAAATTGTTTCTTTTGAAAATAAAAGACAATTATTCTTTTTTCGAACAGAACACAGAAATTCGAATTAGTATGGCTTTCATTGCGAATATTGATGCAAAAATATTTGCTTCAACTTTTTCTTGGGGAGTCAGATAATTAAACTCCATAGTAATGAAACAGCCAGCCTATTAATTTGTTTCATATTGCATAATACTTATATTTGGCACCTATTTAAAAAATGTGATGGCGAATACTTTGAAATTAGGATGTGGCGTCAGGGAAGTTTGAAGTTAATTATTTCCTAGGTCGCTACGGAGAATAAAAAAAAGCATCTCGACTATATTATTCTGAACGTAGAGGATATTAATGTTCGCAAGGAATTGATGAATGTAATTTAACACAGAAATTTCCTCATTTTTAATCCGAATTTTTAGAATTCTGAAATTGTGAAATTTTTTAAATCGTTCATTTTCTACTTGATTCGTTCTACGTCTTCGTTGACTTAGTTCAATATTTAGACTTTGAATTTCCTTCTTAATGACCTGAACAGTTACTTTGTAAAAGCAGGTGAAGATATCAGTACCTATATTCAAGGATATATTTTTAATTGAATGGGTTTGGAGGGGGAATGCTATCAACCATCAGAAAATAAGTTATTTTAGGGGGAAAGTCAACAATGACGCTTAATGTTCCCGTTTCTTTCATTTATGTTGATTTTTATGAGTTTGTGCAGTTTTGTGTTATACGACTAAACAATCTTTTCTAATTTTCTCATTACTTTATGTAAATATGGCGTTTCACTGCTGGGATGTACAAAGAATTTGCTTTTTAAATAATAATCATACTGTAACTATAATAATTTGCATTTTTAGAAGTTTTAACAATTAATATCACTTCTAAGGTGTTGGAACTTTCTATTTTAAAAATAGAAAGCATTTTTTAATCGTATTCAAAATTGATTTAAATTTAATAGCTGTTAGTTGAACTGCTTATTTTACATACTATTTTATACATTATGAATTAAAATATCAATTAAATTCCAGAAAATATCTTAAAGCTTTCCCTTTTTCTTTTAAATGACGACTTTAATTTAATAATATACTTAAAGTTTGAGTAACTGTAAATCGATAAACGATATACTAGCAAAGGCTTTCTGTTCATTCAATTCAATAAAAGGCGAATGAATCGCAGCATGAAATTGATTTCAGGAATGTCTTTGTGAGATCTTACATGTCCTTCAAAACGAAGTTTACATGTGAAATTTGAAGCCTTATTTTCCTCGAAGAAACTCGACATCACAGAGTTGGAATTTGTTCTACATTTGGAACATGCAGTTAAAAGTTATAGAAATGCGGTGCCTTTGATGCGCTCTTAGAAGTATTGAGTAGAAATTATCTTAGCGTCCGTTCTAATTTGTTGGATATTGTGTTCTCACTTTCTAGTCTTTCATCCACAATGGTGACTTTCAGTGGACTTATAGGAATTCTAATTGGATGGACAGTTGAGGAGTAGTTTTTTGATCGGGAATGATGTGCGTTCTCAAAGTTTGTTTTCTCAAATTTATATACACACTCGTAATACGACATAAGAATAATAAGATAGTAAGATTTTTATTAAAAAGTACTTTCTAAATTAAATTTTGGTGGAATATTTAAATATTAAGATGAATATTTTAAAAAAGGGAAACGCGTTTTACTTTTTGAAAAATGAGAATACTTATGACATATACCTTGCAATTCATTAATGAATTAAAACAAGCACTTTAATAGAAAACACAATATGAAATATGCGATCAAAATTTTACAATTAATTTTTGAATTAAATAATTTAGTGAAAGTTCATATTTCCTCTAAATGAGATTCTTCAACCTCTTTAATTGAAAAATAGGAGTGCCTTTTTCATTTTAATAACGGTAAATAATTTATTAGCATTTTCTGGGCACTAATATATATATATATATCGAATATTTATGAATTGCATGTTTGTAAAAGCTTTTTTATTTAAATAACTAGATCCATTTATTTCTTTTGTAATTATTTTAAGCTCTCTTATTCGAAAAATTAACTACTCTTAGATACAATTATTAGAGAATAAATATATTAAAATGCAGCAAAATATTTTATACATAACAAATATGATATTTCTTTCTTAATATTATTTTCAATACTAATATAAAATGCATCATATTTTAATTATTGGCAACATATTAGAGTTAATGGGATTAGATAGACTCCTTCTTTCTACTTATGAAATAGGTTTCGAAGATTATTTTGAAGGGAATAAATAAGTCTCTTAATATTCATGAGCAAAGCTTGAGTTTATTCCATTGTATTTTGCAAAATTTAAATACATACTACTGAATGGAAAAAAAATTGGTAGTAAAATTAATTCAACAATAGAGAAACTGGATTTCATTAAGAGGGGAAAAAAGTTTCAAGGAAGTTGGATGTGAATGTGCAAATAATTTAATCACAAAAAAGAAAATTCTCTTTCTCTGCCAATCCGAAAGTACTACTTTCGGTTTAATTTATGTATATTAATAAATCATTCTTTCACTCAAATCTGTTCAGAAAAAAATTCCTTCATCAGAATGTCATTAAAAAATAGCTGTATTTTCAAACCGAGAAGCTTAGACGCACGAAAAAATATTTGCTTTGTAGCAACTTTCTAAGCTCTATGTGATCAAAATTTTACATATATTTTGTTTAGAATGTTTTGTAGGAATGATTTTCATTAAATTTTAAAAAGTACTTTTAAATTTTTACATAGAAAGTTTTCTTTGTTACATAGTATGTATTAAGAATCGAAAGGCTACACAAGAAAACTTTATTTCTTGTTATTATTATTGAAAAGATTTATTACATCTTATCAATTTGAGTAATTAGTATTGTATGGAGAAAAAAAAGTACGAATATTGCATTCTGAGAATAGTGAACTTAAAATTTAAAGAAGAAGAAACTATCTGCAAACTGGTCTGATGATACGAAACCAACTATGGAAAGCAATAAAAACAAACATAAATTATTTATAAAAAAAATTTAAATTTTATTCGAGCTTTTACAATGTGCCTTTTCAAATCACATTAAGTTTTTTTTTCTGTTTAGGTTTGACATTATGCATTTGTCAGTCAGTTAAATGAAATATATTTCTATACTTCACTTCTAGTTTAAGATTCGCCATGCAATCGAAATATAGAATAAATGAAGATTTAGTATTCTTCCTAGAAGTATCGATTTCTTATGTTCCACTTGTCAACACTCAGAGAATAGTCTGCAGATATTAAATCATGGCTGTTCAGAAACAATAAAATGTACTCATTTTAAGAGACTCTGAATTTATGAGTAACGGCATTTCAGAAAACGTAAAGTACTTTTTTTCCAAAAGCAATATTTCAATTTTTTAGATTCTCCGTCAATTTGATCGACCGAAGTCAACTGGAAAGATCAGATTCAGATTGAAAAATGGAAAGTTCGAAATGAAAGAATAGACACTTCATATACATTTCTACTTTTTGGCAGACCCCAAAACTGCTTCGAAAGTTTAAAACAGCGGTATATGAATTTTCTACAGTTTTGATCATTGCCTTGTAGAAAAGAATTTCTGTGAGTATGTTCTCTTGGGATATTGTTCCTCAATAAAAAGAAAAATTTCTTCTTTTTCGTTTTCTTCCCCTTTCTTCAAACATTTTATCGAAATCGTACTGACAGATAGGAGAAGTTGTCGCTGTCAATTCAAATATGTATTCACTAAAGTTGCTAGGAGCTTATCTAGAACAAACATTTTCCTCTTAATATTTTTATCTTACTTCTTACTTAATTTATGTATATTCTACAGATATCTTCCACTACTTGTAAATAACGACATTATTGACGATGACGTTGTTAACCAATATCACAAATACTTGGTTATGTCAGAAATTTAGTTTTGAAATTTAGTCTTACATATATATATTTGATTAAAAAATATTACATGTTTAGAATGGAGTTTTTAAGTTATGAAGATGAAAATTCTTTTTATGTTTTATCGATTTGACAAAAATTACATCAATTCAATTTTATTACTATGTTATTCATGTTTTTAACAAATTAAATTGGTAAATATATGATACACACACACACACACACACGATGGAATAATTCTTATTATTTGAAACAATTTTTATCATAATGAGAAATTTTTAATTACACTTTTGGAATATATACTTTTATTAATCTGAAGTAAAAAAAATTAAGGTTTCCCATTTTATTAGAATAATGACAGAAATATGACACAATATGAAATTCGAATGTCACTTATTTATTATTATGTTATATCGAATAACAGCTATAAAATCTATGATTACGTTTACGATTGTATTCAGAAATAAAATAACCAACCTAGTTTAGTGAAGAAAAATAAAAGAGAAATGAATTGCAATCTAAAAAAATGGTGAATAGGGTTTTCACCACTATAAGTATGTCGTATTAATAATACATTATCAGGGAAAACAATTCAAAATATTACAATCTTAAATAAAAGAAACTAAGTGAATGATTTTATAGTACTAAAATATTCAATGCATATTTAATTACGTAAATTTATTTCTTTTTTAAATCTAAAAGAAAAAGAAATGTAAAATATTAACAATTTTCATGATTAAAATATAAATATCACATTTTATTTAACATTTCACATTTACAAGAGTTTTCTCTGAGTCTCTCATACCATCTCACTACAACTTTATTTTTATAAAATTTATTTCTTTTTGATTATGATATTCTGCAAATTATTAAAAAGAATTAGAGGTATTAAATGAAAATTTAATAAATAATTTAACCGTAAAATAAATCTTCCTAGTATACAATGTTCGTACAGTTTATAATGTATTTCGAAAAGAAGTATTTTTCATTTAATGTGTTTAAATATTTAAAAAAATTTAGTCCCAAAAA